>JAVLUX010000011.1:27470000-28012500 GCA_032164185.1 Moxostoma hubbsi | reverse complement strand
GATCCGTTGCAGTTCGCATATCGTGCTAGAAGAGGCGTGGATGATGCAAAACAGTTTTTGTTAAATACTTTTCACCATCATTTGGATAAGGGTGGGGTCTTTGCTAGACTTCTTTTTGTATATTTTTCATCAGCATTTAATACAATGCAACCTGTTATTTTAGGGAAAAACCATATTAGTGAGTTTAATCTTAATCAAGGACTTGTTTTATGGATCTTTTTAACAGGAGGAAAGCAGATGGTCAGGGCAAACAGTTTTATCAGATACACTATACACTTCACCCCAAGGAAGTGTACTCTCACCAATTTAGTTTATTCTGTACACAAATGATGAATACAAGCACTTTGGGACAATGTTTGATAAAACATTCAAGTTTGAACAGAACACTGAGGCCATTATTAAAAAGTCACAGCAACGACTACATGTGCTGAGGAAATTGAACTTATTTGATGTTCAAAGGCCTATTTTTATAACTTTTAATGAGAGTATCCTTTAATGAGAGTATTTTGTGTTTCTCTTTCATTTGTTGGTTTCCAACAAATTCGCAAATATGCGCAAGTATATTGGAGGAATCCCAGAGTTTTATGTAAGAGGGAATCCCCCACTACTGCCTCGCAATTCAGATGCAGATCGCAATAGTAAGTTAAGAAAACAAACACAGCAACAACAAGGATTATCTGGAAATAAAGCAAATCAAAAGAAAGTAAAATAGTGAAGTCTTATTCAGATGTGAATTTACACAAGTGCCCCGGAAAAATAACATTGTTGTGGAGAAAGCTGCTTACTGATGGAGCCACATGCATACGGGAGTAAAGAGCACACCGATTAAATGGTCCATGTAAATGGGAATGCTGTTTTATTGCAATTGGCCACTTTCTGGTGTCAATGTAAATGTAGCCAGAGTCATAAAACTTAAATCAGAGAAATGTTTGATAAGATGTTTAAGAGCTGGACATGGTGAAATGAATGACCAAAATGAAACAGCTGATAAGACTAATTCATTCAGGAGGTGGTAAGGCTGGGTATTGATACAAATTTTGTTTTAATTCGATTCCAATTCACACGCTCTAGATTCGATCTGATTCGAATGTATTCAAACAATAAATAAGATATTACTTTTCTTTTTTGTTACATATTTATTGTTAAATTGCATTGAACACGTGCTAAAGCCACTATGGAGTCTTTAACAAAAAAAAAACAGCATCTTTAAATGATAAACTCGAATGGCTTTACCTCTGTGCGATGCTTGATTTGATTTAAATGTTGTTGTTTTTTGTTAAACAACTGACTGTAAAGAACAGAAAGGGTATAGAAACAGACATTATTCATTAAGGATTGACATTAAACATTTACCAGCCAGTTGCCAAATATATTCACTTTAGTGACATCGCACGATATTTGGTTGCAAATGCGAGAGATTTTGGTTGCGCATTGAGTGAAAGTGAATTGAGTGAAAGTGAATTGATTTTGGGATTTAAGAATCGATATACAGATCGATCAAATGAAGGTCACGATTAATCGATTAATAGGAGTAAGTGTCGCATGCTTTGTGGAGTCAAAAGAATCAGCTTACATCAGCCATTCCTCACTGTAGATTTAGTCCTTTTGACTGGCTCATATGAGTCATTTGTTCAGAAATCATGTTGCGCACATCTACAGTATGTTTCACACTGTATGCTGCTGCAGGATCATCACTGCATGCAGACTGCATCAATGCAGGATACATTGACAGTGTATTTTAATATGGTCTTCCGTCCACATAGGCGCAGGATTGTTAGAGAATCGCTAAATGAAACCGATAGCCATGAAAATCCTTTTTTTCCCAGTATTTCTTATTTTTTAATTTGCACTGTAATTCCAAAAATGGTCAACAGTGGACTGACTTGCTAGAAAGACTTTGTCTCTCACCCCTCGCTCTTGATTTAGTGAGATACAAACAGTGTGGAGAAGGAGGACAAGAAAAAAATAAGATGATATGACTGCTTAGCAAAATACTGGAGACTTGACGCACCTCCTCCATTTACCGCGCTGTAATCGCTCTCAGATGGTGAAATACAGCACATTGAAATGTGAAAGATGTGCTCTGCTGTCCATTTTCAAATAGCAACATGCCTCTGATTGATGCTCTAAATGTCTCACTGCCATTGATGATGCAGAAGAGATGAAAAATGTCTGACCACTCTTACATTTTGAAAAATTATGATAATTATGATAAACAAAATGAGGCAGCACTGCTGCAAAACAATGCAAATAAATTATTTTGTCTTCTAATTAATGAACACATAGCATTTATGTAAGGATAAATGTGCAGTCAGCCAGGTCATTATCGCAAAATAATCCCTGACACAAAGTGGAGATGTCTTGTATGTAAAATCTGCATCAACATTGTAGTGATATTCTTGATGTTGCTTAAGTTTTTCATTGCATCTGAATATCCATACCTCCCTGTTTTATTGCCATGTCAAAAAAGCATGCCAATTAGTGTTGTCAAAAGTACCGGTTCTTCAGTACCAAGTCGATACTAAAATAAAAAAGATGTAACGAAACTAGTGTTTCTGCAGTACCAGTATTATCAAGCGCATTTGGGTGGCAGTGGCTCAGTTGGTAGAAAGGGTCATCCACTAATCGCAGGATTGGTGGTTCGATTCTCGCCCCACATGCTGAAGTGTCCTTGGGCAAGACACTGAACCCCAAGTTGCTCCCAATGGCAGGCTAGTGCCTTGCATGGCAGCTCTGCCGTCATTGGTGTGTGAATGTGAGTGTGAATGGGTGAATGAGACGCAGTGTAAAGCGCTTTGAATACCGCTAAGGTTATATAAGTGCAGACCATTTACCATTTACTTTTATATGAGTGGTCAGATTTATACAGTCATTTAATGTATAGTCTACATGTAAATAAGAGTTTCCAGTGTATAATTAAATCACAGGATTTGCACTTTAATCTCAACAACTTTGGCTAACTCTGTTGTTTTAAGTGCTATGTAAATAAAGTGCTCCCGTAATAACATTTTAACGTAACATTTCAAAATTATCACATACGCAAACATCAGTAACACTCCAAAATGTATACTAAATTTAATTGAGTCAGACTCAAAGGACAGTGTAAAGAGATGAGATTTCAGACGTGACTTCTCTCATTATTCACTTACCCTGATGCCATCCCAGATGTGTATGGCTGATCAGGGCCTGACATTCATTCCCCCTTTACTATGGCACATATGGGGGGGCAGTGTTTCCCCTAGGTTTACAGCTTTCTGGGGGGGACCGACACAAATACTTTAAGGAATCATGGTGTTCATGTGTTTCGTTTAATGACAGCAGTCAATATAGCAACTGAACAATTATTTGAACTGTACATTGAAGTAAACATTGGAAAATTTCTTTTTATGAAAATTATCCACAAAGTGTGCAGCTTTTGTCACTGCAGTGTATCTTTCTGGGCTTCTGGAAGAACATTTCAAACTCAATACCCAGCCCTACTGATGGCTGACGGCGCCAACCTGCGATAGGTGCAACACCAGGACCAATATTACAGTCCTTTCAGAAGGGCAACTGTTCCCTTTTGATTGCAATTCCTCCTCTTTTATTTGTGAAATTAAAATGATGGTAAACTGGCCAATACTCTCCCCATTTTACCAAAACTTCGGAGGAAAAAAATTAGGGACATCTGGGAGGCGAATTAGCGATAAATACACATTTCTGAATGGAAACGGCTTCAGGGCAGATTTCTTTTGCGCTAAACCAAAACTTTTCTGACAAAGTGTTTTTTTAAACATGACGTCATCACGCACACCCTTTTTATCGATAAAAGGCCATTTGAATGGAAACAGGCAGAATACGACAAATGTCGCAATTTTATTTTTCCAATTTTCACTTTGTTGATAACAAAATAGTGCGAAAAGTGGATGGAAACTAGGCTATTGCTGCACGTGGAGGATTTTTTGATGAGAACACGAACACACTGAAGTAGTTTAAGAAGTTCTGAACAGATTTTTCAAATTGTAATAGTAATTTTTCACATTATTCAGTCAAAATTTTGTTCTAGAGCACATTTAAAAGCAACAGCGAAGCACCAAAGTGCTGTACAGTCAAATGTAAAACATATAAAAGAAAAAATCCAGGACCAAATACGCCAGTGACAACATTAATAAACAACATGCGGCATACAAAATATACAGCACAATAAACTGCTTAAGTGGTTTATGTTTTAGTTATACAGACTGTATTCTAAGAATTATCAATAAACTGAGAATACAGTTAAGATTTAAAAATAGCTAGTGAAGAAGCAGACCTCACGTGAAAGGACAGGCTGTTACAAAGTTTGGGAGCTGCAGTGGAGAAGGCCTTATTAATGTCCTGATAATACATTGTGATCAACTGAATGCCACTTTGGTACCAATTTATTTCCATAATAGAAAAATCTGAACATTATTCCAAACTTTAGGCCACAAAGTACTAGGGCTGCCCTCAACCACACACGCTTGAAGAAACACTCTTTATTATCTTATTAAGAATGACAGAATGACAGAAAAGCCATCTATGCTCTTGCATGATGCGTTGATACAGAGGTGTGCAGTCTTCATGCGGGAACACGCATTGAAGTATATCACCCTTGCTTTCTGCCTTCGGATATTTAATTTTTTTATGAGTGCTGCAAATGACCTCAGACATCTCAGCTCAGGAGGTGCTTTGAGTTTAGTTCACTTTATTTCCACAGGGCAGTTCATTGTGAAAGCAACTCTGCAGCCTGTAAAATAATACAATCTATATAAAATAATACATATATACACACACAATACATTTATAACTGTATTTATGTCTTCATTTTCAATCTTCCGGCTGCATGTTTAGACGGATTCTTGCCTGATGGTAAATGGAAAGGTGGTTACTTATATTATTATTTTATCACTTTATTAATTATTTATTTGCGTCTTCATTTCATTTAGAGTGCAATTTGAATTTAGAAATGTATTTGATTTAAGTTTTTCATTTTTAAAATAAATTTTAAAATTTTCAATGCAAAATCACTAAAGCAAGAATATTCACTAATCCCTCGGATGGATGGACGGACGGACGGATGGATATCGTGAAGAAGGGAACAAAGCTAATTTATTCACACACAATATATGTTCCTGGATAACGAATGAAGTTATATGTTGTCAACTGTTGTAAAGCCTACATCAAAAATGTATTTTTTCCAGTTTCATTTGAACTTTATTTTTTATTTATTTTAAGAAAAAAATTTCAACATTTGAAATCAAGGTGTCTTGCTTTATTGTGTACAGTAGGCTTAACCCTAACCCTGCTTAACAGAAATTAATCCATAGTACCACCTAGCGTCTAATCAGCAGTAATACCGGTGTTCGTCAATTTCCTGCAGTTTGTTTAATTCGACCAACCGACCAATCAAATATTGGTTGACCAAGACTCTTCATATCGACTAATGGTTAAGTCACTATCAGGGGGCAGCCCTACAAAGTACATATGTATAATATATAAAATCAATTTAATATATGCACTCACATATATATATATAAATTTCAAATCAGCAGTAAAATTTGACAATGTTATCATAAATTGTGCTTCTTTAGCTCAAATTAAAAAAAAAAATGTTAACACGCTATTTTATCATGCTTGCACTTTCCCAGGTTGATCACTGGCGATGACTGTATCTAGAAGGTTATTGGCTCTTTTAGACTTCCCAATTTCTCCAGTTAAATTTTAATACACGTGCTTTGTCTTGGGCTAAATAGTCTTTGAGCAAGATCATTGCGAATACATCATGATTCATTAATTTTCACTATATTGCCCAGCCCTACCTTGGCTTGAAGAAGTTTAATTTTGCAATTATGACCAGCTAATTGTTAATTATCTTGCTCATTAGGAAATCGTAACTAATTTAACAATTCTTGTTTGACTCCTCAGTTCCGGTTCTATAAATAATTATTTTAATACTTTTGAGGAAGAAACATTTGGGGGAAAAAGGACATTTACTCCCCCAACCTGTTGCCAAATTATGAGATCAAATTAGATAGAAATTATCACATCACAAAAGGTGTGATTACATTAGCATTTTAATGACTTTTCACTGGTTTTGAAGCAAAAATTTAAATGGAATTTTATAGTTTAGATTATGGTAAAGGTCTCCAGCAATCATTTTCCAACATTTCAAAGATTTGAACTGATTTAATACACCCAGCATACACAAACCTCAACCAGCGCATCAAAGAAAACATTTATTCTCCAGTAAGCAGTCTCAGAGTTTGCCCTTACAGAAAAGACTCCTGGTGCCAGATGAAAGAAACCAACTGCCATTCTGCCCATAAAAGGAGAGGCATTCTTCACAAAGACTCACGCTGGCATCAACTCTCCACACTTTCTTCTGCCTGGGCTTTAATTCAACACGTACTACTAAACTATATTGAAATAAGAAGAATAATTTAATCACCATCAGTATAGAAGTAACTGCCACAATCACACAATTAAGAAAATAAAGCAGAGGGTTCATTACAGACACATCAATTGCCACCCCCCTAGAGTGAGCTATCTGCATGGGCACAAAGTCAATACTAAAATAAAAAAGATGTAACGATACCAGTGATTCTACAGTACCGAGCACAGTCTTAATTCGGTACACACACACTGTCTTACTGACACACAACTGCTTTCAAATGCTAACACGCTTTGATCATGTGCTCTATTGCTCCTTTTACACTGAAATGCACAACTAATTAAATAAAATCGTGATATGTCCTAGTGTGATTATTAAACCGTGAAATGTTGGTCTGCATGAGCTTTAAATGAATGTGTGAAGCAGACTGCTCACACACTGGAAACCCCACAGAGAATAATTTGTGTTGTATGAGAGATGTCAGAGAAGAGCACTAATCCACACTGAAGCATTATTTTAATATAATTAAATCACAGCATTTGCACTTTAACGAACACAGAGGGCCATTTAGCGAACTGTTTATCCAGAGAAGTTAAACTTCTGTCAAAAAACACGGCAAAATACTTCTAAAATTGAAGAAATGGCAACAGAATTATATTATAACTGCATAGTAACATTTTATCCTCACTGTAGAAATAATAATCATTATTTATTATTATTAAAATAATAAAGGTGCAATATGTAACAATTTTCATGTAATATTCACCTTTTTTGCCAATGTGTGAATGGCTTGTAAGTAACGCAACTTTTAAAATGAGCCCTTCCCGGACTTCCTAGGTTGCCTATTAAAGCCTGTAGACTGATTTTCATGCGAAGGGAGCGGGTCGCTTTTGCTGGGAAATTCAAAGGATGTTCCGTTTATGCGTGCTCCCGAGAGCCTTGCCTCAGACAGTAGCTTCTCTTCCGCTATCCGACAGCGACAACCGACAGTCTGCTACACAAACTCAAAGATAACGTTATCAAGTGTTGGAGTCGGTGCTGTGCTGATATTCCATCTCTGAGTAAGCCAAAAATAAAAAATTGTATCTACTGAATCCCATCTGGCTAAGCAGGAACCTTTGTTCGGCTTTGGGGATCAAAACCAACCCTGAACTGGCATTCTTCTTATTGGACAGGTAAGCTTACATAACTGCAAAACATGTGAAATATAGTGCCATAAGGATTGATCTGTTTAATTTTAACTAAACTACAATAACACATGAAATGAATGCTAGAAAATGTTCAAGATAATGCAAAAATCTCCATTCATTAGTTTAACGTAACTTGGTTATACAGAAAATATTTATTATAATAAAAAAACAGTACATCGATATATCAAAATGACAGTTGTGATGGAATCACGTCAATACTGAATACACCGATACACTGTAAATATAACACTGTGTTTTCACAACATTTCACTTTTTCCACATTTTGTTACGTTATGGATTAAATTAATTATTTTCCTCAAAATTCTACAAACAATACCCCATAATGACAACGTGAAAGAAGTTTGTTTGAAATCTTTGCAAATTTATAAAAATAAAAAACTACAACAACAAAACGCATGTACACAAGTATTTACAGCCTTTGCTCAATACTTTGTTGAAGTACATAGTGCACCTTTAATGAATATTTGTAATAATAATAATAAAAAAATAAACAATATTTCACAAGAGTGCTTTTTTTACTGAATAAAAGTTTAAATTCAATGGTATGTTGACAAGTAATTGTTCTATTTTTTTACTTATTAAAAAAAAAATGTCATTATCAAAATGGTGTCTAATCAAACTACTAAACATGGAATTCTGGAAAATAATAAAAAGAAAAAGGAAAAAAAGAATTTGTAGAAAAAATAAAACAGATTAAATGGATAAAAACTGTATATAAAAAAAGGAAACATTATTTACATTGAAATTTAACTTTAGGCTAAATGTGTATGTTCAATAGCACATTATCATATTAGCACATTTATTCTGTAGTATCACAATTGGTATCGAGAACCATGAAATTTCACTGGTATCAGTACCTACTACTGAAATTATTTTACTGTAACAATACTAGTGGTAACTATTTCAGATAAATCCTCCCCACTCACAAACGGCTCACAAAAACAAGATGAACGGACACTTTTAATTTCCTTGGTAAGCCTATTTTGGCCAAAAACTACCCACGTGACCACTGCTACGTTTTGAACAGGTGTTTTCAATTCACTCCTATGGGAGTCCTGCATCAAGCTCGGGAGTTGGATTGTGGGATTGACAGTGGAGCGAAGTGTTGAGTCAAAAACGTTGAGAAATACTCAACACCATTATGCAAATGAGAAGCAGAAAATGCATGGCAGCAGCCAAATCACAGCTGTAGCCAGGACATCTGTAATAAGTGCTTCAAAATATGCCTTTAATGCGAATTTTCTGCAGGATTATGTACTGAAAATAATAGACAATACACATTTGCTTTACATATTGCAAACATCCCCCAAAGCAGCAGCTCTCAAGCGTAATTGAGCTGATTTTTTTTCTGCGGCATTGGACACGTACAGTAAGCTACAAACTGGATGCTGATAGTCAAAAGTCTTGCAATGGGAGTCTACAGCTTCTTCAACCCAGGTCTTTATAATCTCAGTGATCCAGGACTAGAATTTAATACCAAGTTGTTTAACTATGCTTTTTACCCTAATAAATATCGATCTAATGAGTTCCTCCTGCTCTTTCATCTTCAAACCCTTCTCCTTGAGGGAATATTCCAATACTTTCTCAACTCAAAAACAAAAAGGTCTAAGAAATGTGTGCATCATTATATTGTCTCCATGGCTGCCTTCAAAACAAACATTTTGGAATGGTGACCCCACCTTCCAAGATTCCATTAGGATTCTGAGCAGCCCACTGAGTCAGCTCACATCAATCAAACATGGTTCCAATAACGAGTGGAACTCTCCTCAGCAAGAGAATCAAAACAAGCTGGAACAATCTGGAATGGATATAGGATACCCTGCCACAAACACACAAATAAATGCCTGCACTGTAAATAAACATATTCATAAATAAATTCAGCAAGATTAGTTATAATATGACTGTTCCAATATAGAACACTTTACCGAGATGAGACAATGCTAGTGAAAATCGATTTTTTTCTGACTCCATAAAAGATATTGTTTTCCTTCCATCAGAATCTATTCCAAGCAATCTTTAGGAATATTTGAAGGCAAACAAGGCCAGCTTATTTCCTTATATAAAATATAATTCAAACAGAACATATAATAGACAGGAGGAAAACCTTGTCTATAATTGTTGATGAGTCTTGGAGGTCCAGACTTTAAACCCATTTATTTACTTGCCCTCATACATTACAGTACAATGCTATAAGTATAGTAGGGCTGTCAAATTAAAATTTGAAATTTGAATATTTGTAGAATTTAAGAAAAATATGCACATTCGAATGCTAAAACTGTGCATTCGAATTTTGGATGCTTGTTAAGAACTGACGATGTCTTCAGATAGATCAAATTCTTGTACTGAAAAAGGTTAGACACAGCGCAACAAATACAGTTTAACAGAAAGCAGATGTCTCAATATGATTTTAAATATTTTTTTTAATTAGACACAGCATCTAAAACAGCGCTCCTGCACAAGACGGCGAATAAACAAAAACAAAGATGTTCGTCTAGCGTGCGTTTGGAAAGAAAAACAAATGGATGGTTGCAAAAGCGTTCGGTGTAAACAGCCCCTTACAGTAGGTAGAGGTACCTGGCCATTGCGTTTTGCTCTCTTATAAGCATTTCTCAGATTAAGCAATGAATTGTTTAAATGCTTTGTCAGGAAAGATGTTCAACTTGGAAATGCGTGTCTGTCTCGAGATCCTCATGTTCGGTTCTAGTCTGTTGTGTTCTGTCTGTTTGAACAGCCCCTAGCTCATAGTCTGAGCCACTTCACCACCAAGTTCTGCCGAATACCTCTGCTATCTGGGAATATTGCTACCCTACATACAACTGTTCTGATTAAAAACAATGTGGTATTTCACTGTTATTATAGCTTGTGTCTGGGGTAGTATACTGGCATCAGTGCAAGTGTAACACCATGTGGACTGCCTAATGAAGCATTTCTCCCAGATGTTTTAATTTGTATTAAAAGTTTGAGAATATGGACCAACAAACTTTTATTTATTTTATGCACATTAGTTGAAAATGAAATGCTCTTTTTTAATTGCCAGGAATGTTATTAGCAATAATATAACGGTGCTATAATGGTTTATGTATTTACTGCACCCTATTGTGGACTAAGGAAACAACGTCAGTTTAAGAATCAGCTGACTTAAATATTTTCAAAATTCAAACAATATTCAAATTTTCAAGGTTAAATTCAAATTTAGTTTCTCTGCTCAACTGAGAGCATAGGTAAGACCATGGATGGCTTCTCATTTCTTCTCATTGTGGTTAGGTCAAAGTCTTTCTAAAAAAATTAAATCAAATGTAGGTGTAATAAACAAATTAAGGTGTACTTTAATTGCACCTTAAAGTAAAAAATTCTGTTGAATTCAAAAGGTTCAATATACTTAGCATAGATGTAGAAAAAAACATATCCAATGTAAACATGAACAAGTAATTATATTAAATAAATGCAATTATCTAATAAACCAACTTTGAATATAAAATATTGACATTTTTAAATGCACTAGTTAATGCCTTCATAACGTCACGTAACCTACCCGGTAAAAGCATTGACAGATTGCAATTAGGGATGAAACATATTTTTTATTTTTATATATATATATATATATATATATACACACACACACACACACACATACACACTCACTTAAAGGATTATTAGGAACACCTGTTCAATTTCTTATTAATGATTAATCTAATCAACCAATCACATTGCAGTTGCTTCAATGCATTTAGGGGTGTGGTCCTGGTCAAGACAATCTCCTGAACTCCAAACTGAATGTCAGAATGGGAAAGAAAGGTGATTTAAGCAATTTTGAGTGTGGCATGGTTGTTGGTGCCAGACGGGCCGGTCTGAGTATTTCACAGTCTGCTCAGTTACTGGGATTTTCACGCACAACCATTTCTAGGGTTTACAAAGAATGGTGTGAAAAGGGAAAAACATCCAGTATGCGGCAGTCCTGTGGGCGAAAATGCCTTGTTGATGCTAGAGGTCAGAGGAGAATGGGCCGTTCTGATTCAAGCTGATAGAAGAGCAACTTTTACTGAAATAACCACTCGTTACAACCGAGGTATGCAGCAAAGCATTTGTGAAGCCACAACACGCACAACCTTGAGGCGGATGGGCTACAACAGCAGAAGACCCCACCGGGTACCACTCATCTCCACTACAAATAGGAAAAAGAGGCTACAATTTGCAAGAGCTCACCAAAATTGGACAGTTGAAGACTGGAAAAATGTTGCCTGGTCTGATGAGTCTCGATTTCTGTTGAGACATTCAGATGGTAGAGTCAGAATTTGGCGTAAACAGAATGAGAACATGGATCCATCATGCCTTGTTACCACTGTGCAGGCTGGTGGTGGTGTAATGGTGTGGGGGATGTTTTCTTGGCACACTTTAGGCCCCTTAGTGCCAATTGGGCATCGTTTAAATGCCACGGCCTACCTGAGCATTGTTTCTGACCATGTCCATCCCTTTATGGCCACCATGTACCCATCCTCTGATGGCTACTTCCAGCAGGATAATGCACCATGTCACAAAGCTCGAATCATTTCAAATTGGTTTCTTGAACATGACAATGAGTTCACTGTACGAAAATGGCCCCCACAGTCACCAGATCTCAACCCAATAGAGCATCTTTGGGATGTGGTGGAACGGGAGCTTCGTGCCCTGGATGTGCATCCCACAAATCAACTGCAAGATGCTATCCTATCAATATGGGCCAACATTTCTAAAGAAAGCTTTCAGCACCTTGTTGAATCAATGCCACGTAGAATTAAGGCAGTTCTGAAGGCGAAAGGGGGTCAAACACAGTATTAGTATGGTGTTCCTAATAATCCTTTAGGTGAGTGTGTATGTATATATATATATATATATATATATATATATATATATAATGTTTTAATAAAGATAACTATGTATAATTATTTTATCATTATATATTGAATTTTTGTTAGATGAGGGGCTTTCTCAGCAAATATTTGTATATGCGATTAATTAATCGGGACACCACGTAATTAATTAGATTAAAAATTTTAATTGATTGACAGCCCTAATAAATATATATAATAATATAAAATAAAAAAAAATAAAAAAAAAATATATATAAATAAAGTGCTGCACGATTAATCTTATCGCAATCGCAATGTCAGCCTGTGTGATTATATGAAGGCAAAATGCTGCAATTTTAATAAATAAAAAAGTGCATGTGTGGATGTGACAGCCCATTCTCTCTGAGAGCTGTTTGCCCATTTTCTACACCGCTAATAAAATGATGATGCTATAATGATGACATGCTAGACGAGAGGCACACACAGAGCCAAAACACACACACACACACACACACACATATATATATATAAATATGTCGCTCGCAGGGAGAGGAGATGATGCTCGCTCCATAGGAGGAGGTGCCGTGTCAGTCTCAACAGTGGCGGTGAATCAATTCCACCTTGGCGGTTTATATATGCCACAACTGTCATGTTGTCTGAGCGAACCAGTACATGACAGTTCGCCATTTCTGACTGAAAAGCCTTCAAGGCTAGAATTACAGCCGATAGTTCTAGGCGGTTGATATGCCACGCCCTCGGACCGGTCCAGGTGCCGAAAGTCGGGCGTCCATCGCACACCACCCCCCAACCTGTGTTGGAAGCATCTGTAGCCACCACTTTCTGCCTGATAATTTGTCCCAGCGCCACACCTCGCTGGTAAAATGCAGGAGCTGTCCATGGAACCAATGCAGCGGCGGGACATAGTGATACGCATGCGCCCTTGGCGCCAAACATGTTGTGGCACACACCGCTTCAGCCAGCACTGAAGTGGTCTCATGGGATGACGGCCGATGCCGCCGCCATAAATCCCAATGCCTTCTGAAACAGCTTCAGAGGAAGTGTTCTCCTCAGTTTGAACTGAAACAGGCACTGTAAAATGGCCTGAACGCGCTCGTTCGTGAGGTGCGCGCGCCCGCTCGTGGAGTCAAGGTGGACTCCCAAAAAGGAGATATTTCGGCTTGGAGAGAGCGTGCTCTTCACCCAGTTTACATTGAGGCCCAAGCTGTTTAGATGCTGAAGCAGTAACTCTCTGTGTTGGCATAACAGAGCCTCTGATTGTGCTAGTAACAGCCAATCGTCGAAGTAGTTCAATATGCGTACGCCGATCAGTCTCAGAGGGGCGAGCACCGCATCGATGCACTTCGTATATGTGCGAGGAGCCAGAGACAGTCCGAAGGGCAGGACTTTGAATTGATGCGCTGTTCCCTCGAACGCGAATCTCAAAAACATCCTGTGGTGCTGTTCAATTTGGATATGGAAGTACTCATCCTTCAGATCTATCGATGCAAACCAATCATGTGGGCATACATGTGATAGAATTCGTTTCTGAGTAATCATTTTGAATGGGCACTTTATAAGTGCGTGATTTAAACGTGTCAGATCCAGGATTGGCCAAAGTACGCTGTCTCTCTTTGGGACAAGAAAATAACGGCTGTAAAACCCTTTTTGTGCTTGACAATTTGGCACAATCTCTATCGCTTTTTTTCCACGATTAGATTGTGTATTTCGGCTCGTAACACAGCCGCGTCTTCGGACGAAACCGTGGAAAACAGAACGCCGTTGAAATGGGGTGGCCGGCGAGCAAATTGGATCGTATAGCCATGTTTGATCGTTTTTTGCACCCATTCTGAAATGCCCATTAGGGCTCACCAAGCGTCCGCATAATGGGACAGAGGGCACTTTGGTTTGCTCACCATATGATATAATGCATCGCTTACCACAGGGAAACGGTTGTGCGTAATGTGTGTGCTTTGAAGAGGAAAAGGGCTCTTTTTTGAGAATGTATGAGCATCTCATGTATTTGCAACGAGTGCTGTATTCTTTATTGCATTTTTTATTGCATATGATATAGAAAGGACATCTTTTAAAACATTGTGAACAATATTCCTCTCCTGACGAACAGCAGTGGGGAGGTGGGGAACAGTGTTCTGTGTCTCCAATCGAGCCTTCTTTGGAGCACCGGAGGGAACGACGGGCTCCATTTTCCACTTCAAAGCATTGTGCCCATCAGGAGCGATTCTGCTGCGTGGCGGAGTTCCTCCCGTAAGCGCTGATGCGGCTGCTACCATCTGGGCCAAGGCTTGCATGGCCTAACCAGTGGCTCGGCGGGGGCCGGTGCAGGCGCCGAGTTAGCGGGCATGGGTCTTTTAGCCAGGCGCTGGCTTGAGACAGAGCAGGGGCGAGCCGTCTGCGGTATGCTCCGTTTGGGCATAAAGTGCCTTATGGCTTGTGACTGCTGCTGAGTCATGATGTAGCATTCAGCAAACGTACTCACTGCGCCACCAAAGAGGCCGGCTGGAGACACTGGGGCAGCCAATAGAGATGTCTTCTCTCGGCCAGGTGGGGCTCAAACACCATAGACAATATTGGCGCTAATGTAGAGAAGTTTCAAATAGATTGTGTATGAAGGCACTCCCCATATAAGTTAGTAAACGCAATGTCAAGTGGACTGAATCCTTTAAAGTTCAGATGCAAGTTGAAACATTTTTGAAAAACAAAACAAAACAAAAAACTGTGGTTTCTTTTCTACTGATCACTTATACTGGAATTACTGTTAATTTTGCTGCTACATTATCCAGTATACTAGTTAACAAAAAAGTGTTTCTTAATAAGTTATACATTTATATTGAAATAATGTGTAGTTAGAGGTTTGTGTTTCTTTACATATTAAAGAGTCCTCCCAATTATTTTCACAGAGTAATGTAAAGATATTCTAAACTGATTATGTAAAAAACAACATACACTGGTATCAGATTGGGATAGGTATTGGCCGATACTGAGATTTCCGATATCGGAAGAGAAAAAGTGGTATCGTTGCATCACTAAATTGAACTCTGAATATTCCTTTAATGAAAACACAGCCAATAAAGTATTGTGAGAGTGTAAACAATGTAAAAAAATCTTGACAAGATATTTATATAATCACGGCCATCTATGATGTACATGGACATGAGTGAAAGAAAAAAAAGGACAAAAATCTAATATCACAAAATAAGTGTAAATGCAGCCTTAAAAGTCTGTATAGGCCAATTATTAATATTAATCAAACAACAACACTGACAAGAAAAATACTTGGCTGGATGGCTTTAGTGGTTATAAGCCCAATAAATTTCAGTCATCTGCTTCTCAGTTAAACAGCGCCTGGAATCAGCATTCACTGAAAGGCGCCTGGAATCAGCATTCACTGAAAGGCGCCTGGAATCAGCATTCACTGAAAGGCGCCTGGAATCAGCATTCACTGACGGGGCCTGGAATCAGCATTCACTGAAAGGCGCCTGGAATCAGCATTCACTGAAAGGCGCCTGGAATCAGCATTCACTGAAAGGCGCCTGGAATCAGCATTCACTGACGGGGCCTGGAATCAGCATTCACTGAAAGGCGCCTGGAATCAGCATTCACTGACGGCGCCTGGAATCAGCATTCACTGACGGCGCCTGGAATCAGCATTCACTGACGGCGCCTGGAATCAGCATTCACTGACGGCGCCTGGAATCAGCATTCACTGACGGCGCCTGGAATCAGCATTCACTGACGGCGCCTGGAATCAGCATTCACTGACGGCGCCTGGAATCAGCATTCACTGACGGCGCCTGGAATCAGCATTCACTGACGGCGCCTGGAATCAGTATTGATGTATTTCTAATAATCACACAGTAAACATTGTCAATTTAAGTAGTTTTATTTTGCATTAGATTACTTTTTTTGCTTTTATATTATGATTTTTAATATTGAATTTCTGCTGTTACTGAAAACTCTAAAGCACTACTTACTATTTAATTATTTATTTTATTACTGGCTCTTGAATAATTACTTTAACCTGTTGATTTGCAATCGCTCGCACCCGGGAGTGAAGTCACTGTTTACATTTAATGTATAATCTACCACATATAAATGTAATTAATGCTAACAAATTAAACATCTTTTCAAAGGTCTATGGGTTCTACATCTATATCTGATCTCTGTTTCACGATCGCAATGCTCCATAAACTAAAAGCAATTTAGTTATTTTTGCCAGTAATACAAATGTAAACATGCAATATCAAAACGGGATTTCATACCTTTGTTATGAAAACACGATCAGTTCACCATACTTGTGTCAATTGTCCATGACAAGCGTTCATTGAAAAACATCCAATAGCACTTTTTGTCCATAAAAGTGATAAATCTGTTTCTATATCATTAAAAATATCGATATATTCTCCATTGTTTACATGAGATCTCGCCTTAAAGAATTACCCATTGTCATCGTTCTTCAACAAGCTATGCAATCTGAGCAGAATTCATGTCGTAAAACTGTATATTTTCTTATATATTAGAGTCTTGTAAACAAAATGAGCCTGTCTCTAAAGTCTTTTTTTTTTTTTTTTCTTTAAATCAACATCAAGATTTTCAATTTGAACGACGTGTATTGAGGAAAGAATACAGTTTACAGGTGCTGTAACTGGTCACCATTTCTTTTAAGATTCTATTGTAATTATATTTTAATTACATGTTTTATTATATTTCTGCCCCCATATGGTTAATTGTGATACTTTTTTAAAAGTACAAATAGGCCTATTTCATGAAGTCTCTCAATCACTATCAAGTAAAAAAAATAAAAATAATATATATATATATATATATATATATATATATATATATATATATATATATATATATATACACACACACATATACACACACATTTTAGATGGAGTAAAACAAGTCACACTGCAAGACATGCAAACTTCCCACAAGCGCTTATTGCATGAGTGTTCAAACACAATGCAAATACCTTTGGGTGAACACGTTTCAATGGTTACACATTCTACACTAGGAAATTAAATGGGTTTTTACAGTATACAGTGAATAAGGGAGATTCCCTTATGTTTAGCGATACAGATTTCTCCACCACCTGTTTCTCAAATCGGCATGATCATTTCTAACATCGACAGCAAGTGTAATCGGTCTACAAAAGATTTAGCACTTAGAACTAGCAACCTTTTGTTCCGTACGGTATTGTACTCTAATGTAAGCATATAGCACACGCGCGGAGGGACAGAACGGCAGAAGTTACCACTGCGCGAGATTATCGTGTACGCGTTACTGTCAGCGTGCTGCGATTCACTACAAATCTGTGCTGCTCAAACCATCTCCTGCAAAAGTAGCCATCGCCTTACTTTACAACCTCGCAAACGAGTGTTATAAACTTTTTATAGCATATCTCAATGCTGGGAAGCCGTAGTTGCATGCATGTAGTTTGTGCTCTGCCTCAACAGATGACCAACAGACAGCATATACGGTGTAGACACTTCTGCTGCCCACATGAACTTCATATCCAACGCTTATGTGCATTCCTCTCAAACGCTTGGCCTACTCACCTGCACGTAGTTACTTTCACAGTATTCGGCGACTCTTTCGAGGTTTGTATAACTGTCCAGTAACGCGCTGCGTCCCGCTGGAATTTCCTCCTCCAGCAGCATCTGCAGCTCCGCCATCTTTACATCCCTCCACAGTCCACGCGCGCAACGAGCGACAGGAAGTGGTACGGCGGCCTCACCTCCCGCTGAGTTTTGGGGGGAGTCTAGAAGGGATCCCTCTTTCGTCAACTTCTCGCACATGCGCAGTCTGTTATGTATGTCTAAGTATATGTAACTACGTTCATCAATTAACTGTGCTTATCAAAAGAACGTCATATAAAGTTAAATATCCGTTCAAGATGGTTAGCAAATAACAAGGGCATGCTCATGAACTGCTTTTTATTTTAAACAACATAAACGTTGATTATACAGTAGAAGATAGCAACAAATCTGCCGCAGTGACGTGATGTACTTGAGGAATCGAGAATGGGTGGCGAGCGCTCCTCGGTGCTTTGAGTTCCGCAGTTTGCGCTATTTTTCAGTCGAATCCCATTGAAAAATGCAAAAAATGTGTCCCCTACTCAAAATATACATCCAATGAGGTACGGATGCCATCTTTGTTAATTAAAATTAAAAAAAAAAGTTTAATATGGCCAGATTAGAATCTTTAACCTCGTATGCACTGTGCAAATAAATTACCACTAGACCACCCCGTCAGACTTCTTACCAGTGCTGACTGATGTAGTTTTCCACTGATTTACAAAATCCCATGACAGACAATAGCACACATAGAGATGATCATATTTATTATGTTAAATAATTATTTTAGAGCTTGAATTGATCATAAAGAATGACTATTTATCAAAACAGACTATTTAAAATAATATTTTACTAGCGTTCATCGTTGCTGTGCGACTTCAACCGCCGCGTACAATCTGTAGAATCTCGCGAGTTTGACGAAGGAGGGATATCTTTTAGACACGACCGATAACCAGGGAAGCGCGTTAACGAATAATACTATGACGAAGGATAGAGAGAGGAGAGAGAGAGAGAGAGAGAGAGAGAGAGAGAGAGAGAGACCCAGGGGGTTAGGCTAAACCTAATGTAAAAATATTAAAGGACTCACATAGAGAAACATTTTTAATTACAAAAAAACTGTTTTAATTGCTTTCTTATTATTTGAATGAAAAATAGTCTTGAAATATATTTGAATTTCTTTTTCAACAACCAAAAACAAAAGGTTGGGTTTTACTGTAATTACATTTATATTAAATTTAGCAAAGAAAATAAATGAAATGTATAATATAGTATTCTTTCCTTTTATTTGAGAGGATATTAGTAAAACAAATATAACTTTTTCTAAACACGCTTGGCATATTTCGGTAGCTTTGCTGAAGCATCCAGGTATGTCAAATTATCAATATTAATGAGTTTAGACTTCGCCATAGTAGGAATCGTAATTTCTCATTCAGAGATGCGGAGTGCTGATGTAGAGTTCAATGCTCTACACTTATAAATCAATTAATTGCAAACGAGCCGTTATTTTTATAGAAGACAATTTTCTACGCTACATTGTGTGTGTGTGTGTGTGTGTGTGTGTGTGTGTGTGTATTATATATTATAATATCATATCGTATAATATAATCACTTGATTTAATCATAATTTACCCCTCTCAGAATTAATTAGTCTTCTTATCGAATAAATGGAATGAATTTGGATTAATGAGTCTTCATATCAAATGAATTTGGATTAATGGCGTGATGCACATTTCTGTCAGAAGGCAACACTGAGAAGAGTCTTAGGTAATGAAGTAATTACATTGTGGGATCATCACATTCACTTTTATTTGGAAATTGCGCCCCCTGTGTTATTGCAACGGCACAGTTATTCACAGAATTTCACCTGGACTAATATGGCAGATTTGTGTTGTGTTTATGTCTGTTTGTGTTTATGTTACATGTGCTCTAAAATAATGACTCTTTTATACATTTCAAGCAGTAACAGCAGTATCCTGCAATGTGACATGCTATAACCTCCATCTAAAACTTTAATGTCTTTCAAATATTTCTATATTTATTATACATACATTTTTATTACCTCATATACATTTCGAGAATACATGGAATGTTTGGTCTCTAAAAAATGTAATTTGTCACACCACAGAACTACGAAGTTAAAAGCTGACTAAAACAGTGTGACCCTTATAAGTGACCAGTTAAACTGTGCCTTATGCTGTATATCCTAACCTAAAATCTTGATGTTAAAAACAGTTGTTTGACAAATGTTATTTATCAGCTACCAAGAAGTACGTAATAGTCTCAATACAGGTTCATGACTCCTAGCATAAAAATGGCAAATTTTGGCAAGACAGTTTAGATTCACAGTAAATAAAATGTAAAAGACCATGATCAAAGTGCAACATGAAACTTTACAAAAATGTTTACTTATACGTTAACACAATAAGTATCAATACAGCTATAGTAAGCTCAAAAATATAGTACAATGCAAAGTATTTACTTCAAATAGTTTAACACAAAACTGTTTAATATCTTATTAATACAGTCCTTGTCAATATCTGAAATATATATTTTTTTTTTCATTGACAAATGAAAAGCATCGATCAGTCTCAGGCAGTGATCTCAATTTTCTCATCATGACGTGGAAACTCCTCCACTTCCATTGCCATTAAAAACTCTGACAGTAAAGATAAAATAATATGAGCATTTATTAGTAAGGAAATGTATTATATCCACTTACTTGGAGTGTATCTCTCTCTCTCTCTCACACACACACACACACACACACACACACACACACACACACACTTTATGAGTGCTTACCTTCAGTGTAGTCCATGTCTGGTCGTGTAGCAACAAACATCCAGGCCAATCCAACCAACAGAGCTACAACCAGGTTTACTGCGATCCAGGGCTGTAGAATCTGATGTTCTGAACCAGGTGGCCTAAAGAACATACAGCATTTAACCAGAATAGATTTTCTGCATGTCATTTATCAAAGTATGGTAACTTCATATAGCAATTATGATACAGATCTGACTATCACTCAGCTTACAGTGTGATGTGATGATTCTGGCAGTAATGTTTTATGGAGATGACGGTGTATTATATAACACCTATTGTTTGGCAAACTCACCAAAGTGTCTCATTGTCTGTGGGGTAGAGATGTATACGATCACTGGTCATCTGCTGACTTAGAGACAGAATAAGGGCAGCAAAGTACACTAGAACAAAAATACAGAAAGTTGATGTTCAAATTGTTCAAAAACACTGAGTCATTATTATCTCTTGTGTTATCTCAAGTGCTGTACTGTATTGATTTTTAATTTTTATTTATTTTCACTTACAGAATGAAGCGAGAGCCACTGGATCAAGACTGAGAAATCCTCGTAGAGCCATGGAGGCTTTAGCCAGATTCACCCTGATGTAAAAGATGGTGGTACAGACAATTGACTCTATACATGCATTCTGTAAAATGCCATGGCAAACATACAGTATAATGCATAATATGTTTAGATATAGTTCTGAGCCTGAATGCTGAAGTCAATATAGCGTTCAAGCCATACAAATATATATGATGTTGTAACAGCTTTGACATGAAACACCTGTTGTCCCGTCGTTCTACAGTATGTGCATTAATACAATATTACTGTTATTGTTTACATGTCAGCAAAAGGATTAACTACAGCTATTTTGTGTAGTATGTAGTAACTATTGCAATCATTGATATTCATACTTCACCTAAAAATTATAATTCTCAAGGGCAACAAAAGTAATTCAGATGACCCTGGTGGTCACTTTACTTTCTCCTTTTGTTTTTGGTGATTTACGTTCTTCATGCATATCGCCCCCTGCTGGGCAGAGAGGAGGATTTATTATTTAAAAAAAAGGACTTAAATATTGATCGGTTTCTCACCTACACCTATCATATCATTTCTGAACACATGGATTTAAACACTGGAGTCATATGGATTACTTTAATGTGCCCTTTATGTGGATTTTGGAGCTTCAAAATGTTGCCACCTATTCACTTGCATTGTATGAACCTACAGAGCTGAAATATTCTTCTAAAAATCTTAATTTGTGTTGAGCAGATGAAAGAAAGTCATACACATCTGGGATGCCTGGAGGGGGAGTGAATTTTTTTTTTTTTTTAACCCATATCCACACACCTGTCAAAGGCAGACACAGTGCTGATAGCCAGTAGGAGGTAGAGCAGAGACTGTGCTGGGTAAGCCAGTCTATGATACTGCTGGAGAAGTTTGGGTAGTGTGGTCAGCTGCTCTCCAGCCAACACATACACAACAATGATATTCCACACTGCATATCCTGCCAGAAATCCATGAGAGAAGAGTCCAATGATCCTACAGGATCCACACAAAGGAAAAACACTATTTCAGGATAAAATGTCATTGATTGATTTGAAGCAACCATTGAATTTCATTGGCACAATTACATTATGTTCATTATTCATAGAAACTAAGGACTGTCTGGAAAAAGAAAAGTTTCTTTTTATCATATTTGATTGAATTGTAGTTGAGAAGAGATATGTTAGGCTGTTTATGACAGGGTGATCTCCCACACTAAATTCACCTGAAGCCACTGTGGACCCTCATGGCAACATCTCGTGTATTCAACATGGGTCTAGCCTCCATGTACTCCTCCAGCTGGTCATGGGTTAAGTCCAAACGATCGGTGGCCTGGAACCGGCCTGCATTAGAGATATTTTTTTATGAGGTCATCTTAACAGTGGTCTAAAAATCTCATTGTTCTTTTTTTCTATTGTATTGGCAGCATTTATAATATTGAATCATCACTGTGCAGTATTATCAAAGAATTACAAAATAGACAAGTAGAACTATTTTAAAAGGTATTTCACTATCACGCAATAATCTGAATCCATAAATGGGTAGTTACAACATAACTTGTCCATGGAAAAAGGAAAATGTACTGTATATGAACAGAACTGTGCAAAAGTTTTAGGCACTTGTTGCATAGTGAGGATATCTTCAAAAATAATGACATAAATATTTTTAATTATTACTTAATGTCATACAAATCCAGTAAACATAAAAAAGCTAAACCAATATTCAGTGTGACCACCTCTGCTAATAAAACGTCACCAATTCTTCTAGGAACACCTGGACAGTTTTTCTTGGTTGTTGGCAGTTAGGATGTTCCAAGCTTCTTGGAGAATTCACCACAGTTCTTCTATCTAATTAGGTCTCAATTGTTTCTGTCCATTTATGTAATCTCAGATTGACACAATTTTCAGTTGGGGGGTCTGTGGGGGACCCATGTCATCTCCTGCAGAGCTCCCTGTTCTTCTGTTCTAATCTTTTCTATTTGTAAATGTAATGTTTGTGAGTCTAACATCTATATTTCCAATTGACACACTACAGCTGAAGATATAAATAACCATCTTAAGACAAATGTTTTTATGAAACATCTTAACCTAAGACTTTTGCAGTTTTGTATACACACACATACATATATACAGTAATATATATATATATATATATATATATATATATATATATATATATATATATATATATATATATATATATACACACAGTATATATATATATATATATATATATATATTTGAAATCAGTGGTTAATTCTGACAACACTTGCATCATGAATTGTGATCTTTAGCTCAGATCACACTGAAAATGTATTTTTCATGCTGGTTCAGCTAATGTGCATGCGCATTCTCGTGTTGACTGACAGGCGATCTAAAAGATGATTGGCTCTTTTACCTGTAAGGCAGGACTACCTTTTCTACATCTGCCATTTTGGGTGTTCCAGTTTCTCAGATTAATTGTAATGTCAGTGATTTGTCTTGGGCTAAACGGTCTTTGGTTTAGCGTGTCACACTAGGACTTGGAATGTGAACTTTCCAAAAAGCATTAATAAGCTAAGCTTACACATAATCCCTTAATTAATGATATCTCTCTTAAAGTATATGTTTCCATTCTTTCTTGAGATGAAACTTACGGTTCTTTTCTACAAACACTTTTCCGATTGGATGGCTGTGACCCAGAGGCGCAGAGAAAAGAGAACGTTGGGAAATCGGTGCGGGCACATCAGTGATGATGTCATCTTCTTCCACACCTAGCTCATTATGGGAGTGGTTCTCCAACATCTTGGCCTTCCTTCATAAAATAGAGGAGGCCATTACTTTTCCTACAAACTTTTCCGAAACTACTGCTCACCAAGTAAACTTTGACTCTTAGCCCCTCGAAGATATAAGAAAATATTACATCCAATAAACACAAATAGTATCCTGTGTTAAAGGAACAGTTCACCCAAAAATAAAAATTGTATTCAGCCCCATGCAATCCCAGATGTGTCTGACTTTTTTTCTTCTACAGAACACAAATGAAGGGTTTGGGGACCAACAGAGCTGAGATATTTAAAACAAATCTTTGTGTTCTGTAGAAGAAAGAAAGTCATACACATCTGGAATGGTATGAGGGCAAGTACATGATGAGAGAATTTTCATTTTTGGGTGAACTATCCCTTTAAGTATGAATATCAATGATACAATAGATACCGTAATCAAACCGTAATCAGCCTCTTACCGTTTCCTCTTGTTTTTTTTGGTAACTTCCTCACCATCTGTATGGGGATCTTGAACATCTCCATTAGCAAGGTCTTGTTGTTGTTCACTCTCATGATCTTTTAAAACAGTTATTAGCAAAATTAGTCTGAAAAGAGAAAATGAACACCAATTGCACAAAGCAAATGTGAATAGCATTAAGATAAATTGATGACCTAAAGCATGAGCCTTCTTTTTCTTCTTCTTTTTCAGTGGTGGATTCTCCTGAGGTTCAGGGGTCAGTGGCTCTCTGCTATATGACTGTCTGCGACTCTCAAGACCCTCCATTTCTACAGCTGGCTCTGGCCCAGCTGGTATTTTATGGAGTAGTATCGAAATATAAAAGAAAAGAAAGAAATTCGGAGGAGAAGTTCACACGTTTTTACAAGAAAAGAAACAGTAAGACTTGAATAATAACATTTTTATTTTGAATTATGAGCTGAAATATATATATATTATATCTACCAGCAGAGGTTACTCTTACACCAATGGACTACACTTGCTCAGCAGTGGATACATGGAATGGTATGAAAGGGCCCAACAAAAAAGATGTCTCCAAGGTAACCTTATATATACACATGTCTAACATGAAAATTATGAGTTAGCATGAAAATTATAAACAAATCAGTTATGTTTTGCAAAGTATACCTTTGCGCACTGTATACCATTTGCACTATTCACCATTCTGTAAAGTGTGTTAAAATGGAATTAAAGCTGTCATGAAGTTACATTATGTAGATTATTTGTTAATTAAATAATGTTTAAAAAATGTGTTTGTGTTTTAAGTAGACAAATCAATAATTTCAACAAGGACAGTTTCTTTTTATGGTCATTCAGAAATAATGATTTAGTTACAACGACAGAGTACCACCAAGTAATTCATGAGAAAAGTTCAAAGACCTGCACTAGAAAGGGAATTTATGAGAGTCTTTCATTACCTTCTGTTTCCTCTGCTTCATTGATCTCCTTCTTGACTTTCTTTTTCTTGTGTTTGACACTTGGCATTTTGGCTACAGTATTATGGAGAAATAGGTCAAGCTGTTTTGTGCACAGTTACACCAGTCCCATCTAGTGTATATAGTCATTAGATTAGGTACAGTATCTACAGGGCTCAAGCAGTACAGAATCTATACACAAATAGGGGCTTCAAGATTTACTACTTGCTAAACTTTCCATTTGTGTGTTCAGCAGATTTAAGCACAGAATCTGACCTCTGATGTCTTGACTTCATTCATCCAAAATCAGCACTGCTAGGAATCAGAAAAAAATAATACATACAATTCAGATAACATTAAATTCTTTCAGTTCATCTTTTTAAGTTAAATTGAGTATGTAGTCTGGTGTCATTGTGTGACTAAAGTGTTGCGAGTCTAGAGGGTATGTATGTTTCTTTAAATTAAACCCATTGTGGATATAGTTCTTTTCCTGATAGAGGATTATGCGAACAAGGGTAAAGGTCACTGAGCTGCTTCCTTCTGCCTGACTTAAGCTTTTTAAGTAATTAGCAAGTCTTTGACAGGGAAGGTAAATCTAATTGGTTTGGTCTCAAAGTCTGTTTGCTTATGACAAAGATGTTCAGAATATTCTGCCAAAATTAATGTAAATATTTACTGGATCTGTTAATGAAATATTCAAAATAATGTTTGACTGGACCTGTTAGGGCACTGTGTGAATGTCACTCTAAAAATGTATAAGACACCCATGAGTAGGCCTACATTATATCTATCTCTATAAATCTCTCTCTCTATTAACATTAAAGTAGCATCATACTTCTGTTTATTGACCTTATATGACCTTAATAATTCCCAAGTGTCTGACAATGCAATGAGAGGAATTCCACCCTGAACTGATAGAGAATAAATGGGTTAAGATCAACACCTAATAATATAAGGGAGAGCACGACAAGTTCGTTTTTTACTCCAGTGAATATTTTGTGAATTAAGTGAATTTTAGAAAGTTAATTTCTATATAGGCACATACCTTAAAGGCAAAAAAAAAAAAGAATCTATTAAAAATTTCCAACATTATTACCCAGGAAATCCAACAGCAGGGTAAGTTGTGGATACCTGCTATTAAATAGCCTTTTAATAAACTTTTCAGTCACATTTAAAGGAAAAGTTCACTCAAAAATTAAAATTTGCTTATGATTTACCCTCTCAGGCCATCCAAGATGTATATGACCTTCTTTCTTCATCAGAACAGGATTTAAGATTTTTAGGAAAGTATCCCAGGTTTTTAACTTCATCCAATGCAAGTGAACAGTATGATAGTTATGAAGCACATAACAATGGCTCCAGACTCCCCTATATTTAAAAGAAACATCTTAGTCACATTGATAAGTCAAGTCACCTCACATGATTCGTTAATTCATGATGATCATTACTCAGTGGCAAGTCACCACTCCTCTGATCCAATTTTGAAGTAAAACATCTAGGCTACATCAGGTAAACAGGTGATTTGTGATCACAATCCAACTACATCTGATTATAGCAGAATATAATCAGGTCACATGGTCACACAAGTGGAATGTCAAAACATAGGCCATGTACCACATACAAGACATAAAGCCCACAAGATTGTGATTTGACCAAAAAGACTAGAGAAATCACAAGTTGAGGGGGTGTAATGATAACTGTCAACAAACCAAACTCATTTTTTAATCCAACATCAACAACTTTGTATTCAGCTTCTTATTTTTCAAGTCTGCATTTGAAATAATGTAAATTTACAAATAAATCGTATACAGCTCGCTCTAATCAAAGCAAAAATAAATAAATAAAAATGTGACATTAGATTAAGTATAAGGCCTAGTACAGCACACACACACACACACACACACACACACATACATTATGGGTTCTTATTCTAATATAATCCTGAGTATGATGACTTACCGTTTGTTTTCCTCTCATTATTGTCAGGTTGGAGTCACGGTGCAGGAGCTAATGGTGTGAAAGGAGGGAAGAAGTCTTGGCTTTGTTATCATCCTGTCTAATCCTTGGCCTAATCCTTACAGATGTGCATCTGCCAAGGAGGGAATTAGTGTGGCATAGATCGGTGAGTGAGGACACCCTGAGAGAAACACACGCGTACGCGCACACACACACACACACACACACACACACACACACACACACACACACACACACACACACACACACAATCACAAAAGCCATGCACTCCATTAATCATAGCTGTTACATAATATTTATTCGGCATGCTAAATTAATTCCAACAGAAAACACCAAGTAAAACAAACAAGGATTCTTAGTGCTCAGTTTAAAAATATATTTTGCTTTATTTTTTAGTGATACATTTCCACGACATATAGGCCTAGTACAGGTGGCATGCTAAGCAAGTGTATATAATAATCACAATATGAGAGTATGCTTCAAGAAATGTTATAATCTATTATTTAGATGAGACTGAATGTGACTAACAGTAATTGCCCTATACTATGGCAGTAATCTAGTTGACATACCCTGAGCATTTAACATCAGTGACAGAAAGATCTGACTAAGAAAAGTGTATTAAATGTTTAAATATGTATTTAAAATGTCTAAGGTATATTCTGCAATCCTTTTGCAAGAAAAACACATTACACATTTCCCTCTTTCCACTGGTTAAGAGCATTAATAAATAAATACATAAATAGCAAAGCTTCTTATAAATAAACAAAAACCTGCAGATAATCTAAAAATTCAACAACACATGCAATTAGTCAACAAAATATGACAGTTTAACAGGGAACGTTCAATCAGATTAATCTAAATAGAAATTGTGGAGACAGAAATATCACTGAATATAAATGTGACTATTATTGATTAGATATAAATGACATTTATTCATATAACAAATGCTTTTTATTAAATTATGTTTTTAAAAACTGCTTCTAAGTCAATGTAAACATGTGAATGCATGCGATGCAAATGACAAGAAATAAACCAATTGATCTAAAACCTACCAAAAGACAACTAGTATAAACTCTCATGGCCTAAATATATTTATACATTTGCCAAATGTTGACAATAGAATACCACAAACTGTATGTCACTCAAGGTACACATTTGGGGGAGTTTCTGACAACTAATTCTCTTTCAAAATGCCTCAATTTGTTCTAAACTGCCTGCAGAGTTTTTACAGCAATGTTAGGTAGATTAAGTCAACCCTTTACATGCATTTTAACAATTCAGACAACTCCCTTCCACTTCTATGAGCCTTTGTTCTTATACCAAGCACTGTGTGCATGTCAGCGTTCATCAGGAGCAAGCCAGCTGGCCGGAATCCACTGTGGTTCCTCTTGAGCATGTTGTATGGCTGTGAATAGATACATGCATGAATCCTGTAGATCATCATTCACTATCACGCAGTCAAAGAACTGGCGGTACTTGGCCTCCATAGTCCTGCTAGCTTCCTCAATCTCTTCAAAGTCCTTCTCCTGAGAAAATCAGTGGGAAAATATTATTTTCATATCAATTCACGAAAATACTTTCCTTCTTTTAGTAGCTCAACAATCTATTATCCGACGACTGTATCGCAAGAAATGTACAACTCTAACAGCATAGATTATGAATGGATATTTTTAGAATGGAATACCAGGTTACAACAAACTATACACTGTAAAGTAATACTGTATTATGCCTACTATTTAAAAAAAAATAGTATGTGAAACAGAACACATTATACAATGATAAATGTTTCAAACAATATTATAATACATTGTCACACAAATTAATCGCGTTGCGTGTTCAATTAATCATTTATCATCTATGAAATAAACGTGGTTATTTTGTATTTTTAACCCAATTTTATGTAAAATGTCTTAATTCTTGACAATTCGATCATGTAATAAATAACGAAGAAAGAACTTTAAAAATGATATCTGATATCGCTTCCTTCACACTGGAAACGAAAGGTAACGTCAAGTTCATTGCATTGAGATACAGAACCCTGTATGCGTGGGATGATATGGTTATCTCAAGATTTGGTTTAATGTAAGATATGAGGTTAAGGATTCTATGTAACAACACTTCTGTCATGAAATTGCGTATATATTATCAAAGACCAGTCACTGTTTTGAATAATGTGTACAATTTACAAGTATTTACATTGAGTTTAAATTCATTTCTGTAACAAGGACTAAAACATATTGTCTCTTTAAGAATGGCGCCAGTTCAAAGAGCATCACAGATGAGCTTCGGCTGAGCACACATTAACACGAGAGAATAACACGTATTAATTTTTTTTACCGCATCCAAGCAATGTGTGATTAAAATGTTTAATGTTTAATATACTTTTTGATCAACAACTGACTGTAAAGAACAAAAAGGATATTAAAATACACATAAATGAAAGTGTCTTTGATGGACACACATTACATGGAAGAAACGTCCTGCTTTTTTTCTACAAAACAAGGTGATTTCCTAGGTTTTCCAGTACTTCAATTCCTAAAAACTAAAAAGGACCTTGAGTGAACCCTTTTAAGTTTAATGGGTCATTTCATTTATAGTCATGGACCGAAAACAACGTTGCAAATTTGAAATATCGATTTTGCCTCAATATGGTTCATCGTTTATTTTGATTTGCAATATTTCGAATATACTCTAGTAGCTCTATGCATATAGAAATTTTGCATACTTAACCCAGTGTGCATAAAGTATTGCATAAATAGTAACAGCAGTAAGTTGTGTACTATTCCAAATACAGCCAATATCTTACTTTGAATGATCGCTTGATGTAGCTGTTGGCAACAAAATTCGAGTCGTTTCTTGTTTGCTTCATGTATTCAGGAGATGGGGGCTTCACAAATATGATGTAGGGCTTCAGCTTCTTGGTTCTCACTGATTGAATGCTCTGGGATATGGAAATACACATTATATGTACATCACTGTTTGCAGCAACCTTACTACAGATTAGGATTAAAAAGCTTGATTTTAATAAACACAAAGTAACTTACATGAGGTTCAATGTCAATAACACAAATTTTGCCACAGTCCAAAACATCTTTGACTGAGTTTAAGCTGGTGCCGTACATGTAACCTTTATGCACTCCATACTCTAGAAATCTGGAAATTTTTAAAACACAGATTAAAACATTCTAGAGAAAGCAGAATTACACATGACTATATGCAGTGATTAACAATAAAATCTTTTAAAATAATTTAAAATACAAGACATAAGATTACTTGTGATTAACCACCATGTGTTCAAACACTTCCTTGGTAACAAAGTGATATTGACGTCCATTCATCTCATCATTTTTCAGTGGCCGTGTTGTGTCTGGAGATAGAAAGATAAATGTTGTAACAACAGAAACATTAGGTGAATCAACCAGTGAATTACAACTATGGAAAATTGAAGGTGCTTTAAGCACTAACTTTAACCACACACCCTTTCTCGAAAACCCCACCAAAGACATGTCAGCAAACCTGATTGCGCAAAATGCTTCACAAACAGAGAGTTTCTGATTGGCTAAAAAGGCATGAGCCACACGCCTGACTCATTTACAAAGCAGTTAAAAACGCCTAGGGCTGTCACTGAGACAGATGTGATATCTCAGGACACCTACACTCACCTAAAGGATTATTAGGAACACCTTACTAATACTGTGTTTGACCCCCTTTCGCCTTCAGAACTGCCTTAATTCTACGTGGCATTGATTCAACAAGGTGCTGAAAGCATTCTTTAGAAATGCTGGCCCATATTGATAGGATAGCATCTTGCAGTTGATGGAGATTTGTGGGATGCACATCCAGGGCACGAAGCTCCCGTTCCACCACATCCCAAAGATGCTCTATTGGGTTGAGATCTGGTGACTGTGGGGGCCATTTTAGTACAGTGAACTCATTGTCATGTTCAAGAAACCAATTTGAAATGATTCGAGCTTTGTGACATGGTGCATTATCCTGCTGGAAGTAGCCATCAGAGGATGGGTACATGGTGGCCATAAAGGGATGGACATGGTCAGAAACAATGCTCAGGTAGGCCGTGGCATTTAAACGATGCCCAATTGGCACTAAGGGGCCTAAAGTGTGCCAAGAAAACATCCCCCACACCATTACACCACCACCACCAGAGGATGGGTACATGGTGGCCATAAAGGGATGGACATGGTCAGAAACAATGCTCAGGTAGGCCGTGGCATTTAAACGATGCCCAATTGGCACTAAGGGGCCTAAATTGTGCCAAGAAAACATCCCCCACACCATTACACCACCACCACCAGCCTGCACAATGGTAACAAGGCATGATGGATCCATGTTCTCATTCTGTTTCCGCCAAATTCTGACTCTACCATCTGAATGTCTCAACAGAAATCGAGACTCATCAGACCAGGCAACATTTTTCCAGTCTTCAACTGTCCAATTTTGGTGAGCTCTTGCAAATTGTAGCCTCTTTTTCCTATTTGTAGTGGAGATGAGTGGTACCCGGTGGGGTCATCTGCTGTTGTAGCCCATCCGCCTCAAGGTTGTGCGTGTTGTGGCTTCACAAATGCTTTGCTGAATACCTCGGTTGTAACGAGTGGTTATTTCAGTCAAAGTTGCTCTTCTATCAGCTTGAATCAGTCGGCCCATTCTCCTCTGACCTCTAGCATCAACAAGGCATTTTCGCCCACAGGACTGCCGCATACTGGATGTTTTTCCCTTTTCACACCATTCTTTGTAAACCCTAGAAATGTTTGTGCGTGAAAATCCCAGTAACTGAGCAGATTGTGAAATACTCAGACCGGCCCGTCTGGCACCAACAACCATGCCACGCTCAAAATGGCTTAAATCACCTTTCTTTCCCATTCTGACATTCAGTTTGGAGTTCAGGAGATTGTCTTGACCAGGACCACACCCCTAAATGCATTGAAGCAACTGCCATGTGATTGGTTGATTAGATAATTGCATTAATGAGAAATTGAACAGGTGTTCCTAATAATCCTTTAGGTGAGTGTATTTCAATTAATTAAATAAATTTTTTATAAAGTACGTGTTATTAAAATAAATTACAGGAACTTTAAGAGAGAGATTAAAGAACTTAAATAGTCCACATACGAGATACTGGTCCCTGGAATGTATTAGGGTTGATTTTGATAAGCCTCCTCCGTAGTTCATTTACTCCAACTCCTGATGGACCTGTGGCAAACATGGAACAACCAACAGAGCATAAATGTGTCAGACACTTTCAACTTACTAAATCAAATTAAGTTTAACACAATATATTAAAATGTATAACAGTAAATCTCATTACTGTGAATTGACCTTCAAGGAGGTATATAACCCTACACATGGAGGACCATACCAAAGAGCACTATGAGGCGTGGGGGATCATCTATGTGGCGCTGGTAGTTCACCACCTCTTCATAAAGGTTGGCTGAGGTGCTCCGGCAGCTGCTGCCGACACTGCAGGAATGGCACGACTGCTTTCGTTTACTGTATGATTTCCTCCTCCACACTCGCAAACTGTGCCGGAACCCCGCTGATTGAAACAATCAATGAACTTTTGAGATGTTCATCAACGTGAGACAAAATTTATCAAGTGAATCGTTCAGAATTTATACCTATGTATAAGCCATGCATGTGTTCACCGTTCTCAACCTCCTCTGAAACTGTACAAAACAAACAGTTGTTTCATGTTAAGACAAAAGACAAGGACTATATATATATATATATATATATATATAAATAATATAACAGATAAGCAAAAAAATAAATATGAAATGATCCATTCCTTAAATGTTTTACAGCAAATCTTTAAATCATCAAATCACAACTAAATGGTTCTGTCATTCACTGAAATGATCTTTCCTCAAAAAAAGACTTACCTACCAGACTCAAAATCTTCTTCATCTGTGGAAACATATTCATTAATTAAACACTGTGAAAAATGTTTCATACAACCCATAAAATTACATCCCTATAGCATGGGGAGTTAAATAAAATGAATCAATGTGTAGATAATCACCTGCTTCAATGCATTTGTCCTCATCAGCTCCCTCTTCTTCTCCTTCAGAACAAAGAGAGATACACTCAACATATGTAATATGCAAGTAGTTAGCCATTATATTTAAGGTGTACAATTAATTGGTGCATGTATTGCATAACCAGTGTGCAATAAAACAAACAGTAATAAAATAAAAATAGTAATAACATGCTCCAGTTATGTGGAATATCATGTTTCACATTACAGAAGTAAAATGGGTTGCAATTGGTGTTTTAGTTGCTCAGTATTGAAGATATGTAAATTTAAGAAAGCAAAACTAATATGTGCCACATTTTGACATTTTTTGCAAGTATACATATAGCACACATGGGCCTAATTCTTTAACTTTACATATCGACTAACACAGCAAAAAAAGAGAACAAGATAAAGTCTTTCATGCCTGAGATACATACCAACATCAGCTGCACTCACTATAAATATGCACAAATAAAGCAAAGGAAACAAAGTATTAGACTACAAGTATGAAAAAAAGGTAGTATAAACATGGTTACTGGGTATTTATTTGATTAGATTGCAATTAGTGCATTAAAACCTTCAGTACACCTTACTGTTTGAGTATAAGATGGATAGGACTAGTCAAACCACCTTTTTGTGCCTAGTCTGTGCCAAGAACAGCTCATTCTTTTAAAGCTTCTTTAAAGTAATTAGATCAGGAGGGTGAGAGGACTCATGCTTATGGTGCCAACCAACATCTTAAAGAGTGGACTCAAGTTCATACATTACTTTGTGTGTTTGTTATTAACTTACAGGGTCTGATGCAGGTGTGAGCATGATAAGGTTGTGACCACCACAACTCCCTTTGCTTGCTGCAGAAAGAAAAAGTTAATTTAGATCTCGATTAGAAATAGATGAAGGGTGTAATTTCCAAAGAACTCAATTTGGGATAGAAATGAAAACTGACTATTTGAGGTGGTTAGTGGAGGGGATGAGGCCACAACAGGATGAGGCACTGTGGAGTTTTCTGGCCTGCCACCAGTGGGTGTCCCTTTGGTCTACAATCTCCAGCAGGTCTCCTTTACTGAAGGCCATGCCTGCATCTGGACAGGGGATTGCAGGGTCCTGATGGGGACTGTAATCCACCATGGCTCTCATATATAACTAATGAAACACATAGAGAAAATCACTTCATGATGTTAGTCAACCTTACCTTTAACACACAAGAGAAGTCTTTGTTCACTCATTTCAAAATGGGAAATGCCTGCTGGAAGGCAAGTTATGGACTGGTACTCTTGATATTTGTATTACACACAGTGGAAATCAAAAGCCTGAGACCACTTGAGGAAATGCTTTCATTTAGCACTTTTCTCATTTAATAAAAAAATAAAATTATAATAAACATGATGATGATAACAACTTGAAAAGTGAACAGTTTAATTGGAAAACTTAAAAATAAGTTTAAAATGTCTTTAAGTTTTTAAGTTTTCGGTATGTTCCCATTTTGCTTTAATGCCAGCCAAGTTTCCACAAGTTTGTGCAAGGACTGATGATCCATGTATCCCAGTATGATTTGAGAATGAAACAGTGAGCACCATGTGTACTTCAGTGGAAGCAAGGAAATCTGATGTTTTGTACAAAAATCTTAATGTCACATTTACAGTATTAAAAATCCTAAAACATTCTCTTTATTTCCAGGTTTAACAAGGTTTTGAATCTTAGAGACTTTTGGACCCCAGTGTCTATTCAGCAAACCGATATTTTGGAAAAATTGCTGGTTGGACATTAAAGCAGTTTAACCGAAATTGAATGCAGATATTTAAAGTGCACTTACAGTTGCTTGGCTGTTGACTGGTTGTGGTGAATTAGGGATCACTTTGAAAAGAATATTTCCCTGAGATCGCACCTGTGACAATAAATGTTGGACACTGCATTAATGGACCCTTTAGAATTACAAAAGTAAGGAATAGTTTGAAAGTCTCAAATTTTGAAATGGGCTGAGATTTGAGAGGCTGTTTTAATCTAGAATTCACCAGAATCTGAATGACATGCTCAGGCTTCAGTCCCTGCACTGTGTGTCCATTCACTTCCACCAGTTTATCGCCAGGATGAAGGAGTCCTGGAACATACACACACATACAACTGATCTGAGTGACTGGGCAAGGTGAGTGGGGTCCCGAGCCCTATAACAATGTGTGGCAGCGGGGGCGTGGTCAAGCGCCCGTCCGGGGGAGAAAGCGGTAAGAGCGCTTTCTCCCCCCAGCTGAGTGCGGATGTCGGGGTTCAGGGCTGGGACTCTCGTCTGACCCAGGAGGCTCCGGATCACGTGGCGGTCCTCTGCCTGAGCCCGCAGGACTTAAAAAAAATAAATAAAAAAAATCGCCGGCCCTGGTCTTGGCGCAGCTCCACCATGGACTGTTGGTGGGCCTGGTGCATCCCGGCAAGGGACTTGAGGACATCGTCCAACTGAGAGGACTCCATGGGGCGTACTTTGAATTTTTCGGATTCCCGGGTTCCAGCACCAGTGTGAAGGTTCAAAGAGGACACAAAGACAGCTGTTCCACTCAGGTAAGGTTCTTTACTTTACACTCGGTAGTGCTCACAACATTCCAAAACTCAAAACTTCTCATAAACACAATGCAAGTACATTAGTTCTCTCGTCTCTCTTGGCCACGCCAACACTAGACTGACATGCAACTCTCTCCCCGACTGGAGGTTCTGTGGCCGTTTTTATGCCGCTCTCCCCGTGCTCACTGAAATAATTTTGCTCAGGTGCAAGCGCCCTTACCGCTTTCTCCCCCGGATGGGCGCTTGACCACGCCCCCGCTGCAACGCAAGGGTTCCCACTAAGGTCTCCTATTGTATGGCCTACTCAAGGGTCCATGGAACAGGGGCTCCACCAATATATGTCTTTTGTCTCTGGCCCTGGGAATACATCCAACAGCCTTGGAGACTAGTATTGTTAGTCTATAATGCTTATATAAAACATAAAAATTATCACAAGATGTGTAAAAGGTGAAGTGTTTTTGCGCAACTAAAGGTGCCAAACATAATTGCAAAAAAAAAACAATCCATTAGTTGAGCCAATATTTTTATGTTGTGCCCAGTTGGGCCACTCAACCAATCAGATAGCAATACTATTTTGTGTCATTAGTGGCGTAGAAATGACACTTCACCTTTAACTAAGCACACACATTGCATCAATTAAATTACTAACATGACTAAACTAATAAGTCTGCATGAATTGAACAACGACTACTAAAGTAATAATACACACTACTACTATGACTTCTGACAGTACACTCACCACTGCGATCTGCCAGTCCTCCATGTATCACCCTTGCAATCAAGATATTGCCTGTTTTCTCATCCTTTTTAATAGTTGCCCCCTAAAAGAGAGAAAGCAGACCAAAATGATCAACATCTAGATTATTATCATTGGCCTGACCTCATCTTCCTTCTGCACATGAGGTAGGGGAGCTTTGGGTGTAAGGACAACACGTTATGATGAAATATTGGAGTAAGGAAACTGCGGTAATGAGATGAGAGGTAATGAGAGCTGTCACAAGCTGAAAAATCCCTAACCTAACTAAAAATGCAACAGAGGTCAAAGAGGAACTTTAAAAAGTCTGTTGAAAGACAGATCAGATTGTACAGCATTTATGAATATGCTTCCGATGAAGAAAGAATGATAGAATGAATTGGTAAACCATTGAAGGCAAGAAATAAATTGCTTGGCAATGAGGGTAAGATCAACAGTTATTACCACCAATGACTGATGAAGAACAAGAATGAACAAGAGAGGTTACAATGAGAAAGATAAAGAAATTGCCTGTTTGTCATGTCGTGCCGTGGAAGTGAATAACGTCTTTGCCATATTTGGTGAAAACAAAACCAGCAAAGTCAGCAAAGAGTAACATAAGGAGAGAGAAGGGGAAATACAGTCACACTTATTTCCTCAACTTTGACTTTTTCTTCTTGCTAGAGAGGCAAAGGACTGTACCATGACTGTAGTCATCATTTGGTCTAGAAACTGTCAAGCCATTTGAGAGGGAAGTATGTCCATTTTCACTTTCTGGTGTTGTTGTCCTGTTTCGTGTCAGACTCGATGTTGGCTTGCATGAAGTTTTTGGTGATACATGAGCAGCATCCATGTAGGAGCTGAGAGAAGAAGAGGAAAACGATGATGATGTTGAGGATGAAGACGATAAAGTGAATGTAACACGGGGATGGGTGGCAGAAACACTGCTGACATATTTCTTGGCTGGCAATTTTGGCGAGTTGGGCACACTGGTTGCTTCTGATATATTTTGGGGTCTGCCAGCACGAGTCACTTCTGGAGATTTGCTGGCTACAATAAGACCCTGCAGTTTGTCCACCACTTCCACCAACAGACACAACGCCTGGGCGTTTTCTTCAACGCTATCCGTCATTCTCTCTGTTACTGCTACCATCTTCTGCCCAAGATCTCTGACATCATTAGTGCTCTGCTCCATACAGCTGGCCACAGTATGGACGGTGGACTTCAGTTCATCCAGACTGTGTTGCTTGGTGAGCACCAGAGCTGGATAAGGAGAGTGGGTTGCATCTATGGAGTGGTGCCTTTGAAGCAGAGGACTGGAGGGGGCTTTCTGGGAACGGAAGCCACACTCAGGTGGGCAGCAAGTGCAGGGGTATGCAAGAGATGAATGGAGTCTGGGGGTGCAAGCTGGGGCTCTACTTTGACTCCATCTACGTTGTTGGTCTTCAATCACAGTGTCTATGCCATTGGTACAGCTGTCTTCAAGTTATGAAGGAGAAAAACAGGACAGATTATTTGGTGTCAAAATTAAAGACAGTATGACTGAAATGTGTAGCATATTTGCATGACTGTAAAGTAGTTTTGCATGGTATACAGGTGCCATGGTACTATCGCGGTACTCAAGCTTCAAAATAACGGTGGTACCCCAGTGTTTTTTAAACAGTAGAACCATACAACCGCGGTAACAGCATGTATCTGAGCCCAGTACAGCAATAGTGTCTGTTCAAACAGAACGGCAGATGGGGAAAAACAAAATGGAACCGAACGCAGGGTTCTGGAGATGTGCATATAGTGGAAAACGCTGATATAAGAGAAAGACGCAATGGCCTAAGACTTCCATCTGACGCATGTGTACATACTGTAGACCAGGTGTGTCAAACTCAGTTCCAGGAGGGCCACAGTCCAGCAGAGTTTAGCACCAACCCTAATTAAACACACCTGAAGCAGCTTATCAAGATCTTCAGGAGTGTTTGAAAATTACAAGGAGGCATTTTGGAGCTAAACTCTGCAGGGCTGCAGCCCCCCAGGAACTGAGTTTGACACCTCTGCTGTAGACAATTAAAAAATAGCACAGATGGAATATATGAATGCTTAGTCTTCATTCAGTTTTCTGTGGTTAAACCGGAACAACTTGTAATAATGTGTAAATAAATTACGATTGAATTTCAGAGCTACATTATTTTTGTAGAATAATATTGTGATGTCTCATACAATAATAACAGTATGAAATTGTCAACAATTAAAGGTTAGTTCACCCAAAAATGAAAATTCTCATTTTGCCATCCTAGATGTGTATGACTTTCTTCTGCAGAACACAAAAGTAATTTTTAGAAGAATATTTTATCTCTGTATTTCCATTCAATGCAAGTGAATATAAAAAAAAAAATCTTCATTTGTGTCTGCAGAAGAAAGAAAGTCATACACATCTGGGATGGCATGAGGATAAGTAAATGATGAGAGAATATACATTTTTGGGTGAACTATTCCTTTAATACAACAAAAGAATAGCTGCATCTTTCAACCCGTTATTCAAACAACATGAGTGGAATCGTGATACTACACAATATTGTGATACTTTAGCTGGTATCATACAGTAAGACATTATTAAGCTATTGTGACACCCCACTGGAAATTGTTCCCATGACCTCGTCGGACAAACAGTAGATGTCTCCAAGACATGTGTATCCTTACCCATCACTGGGCCATAAACCGCTGGAGCTGACTGGTTCAACACTCCCCTTGAGAGCAGGGAAGTTTGGCAGCAGTGTTTGCAGCTCCCAGTGGACTGATACCTGGGCAGTGAGCATGGCTGTCCTAGGTGCATGGAGGACAGCAGACCTGTGGAGGAACACAGACCTCCTGCAGCCCCCAGGAGGCTCGGATCTTCTGAGACTGAATGCCTGGCTAAAGCCAATTTCTCCACTGCAAGTCTCCTAAGGCTGTTCCAGCGACTGGGCTTCCCCCCTCCAACACACTTACAGTATAAGTTAGAGAATGGGATGGATGTGTTAATCAACTAACAACGACACAGAAAAAGCTAAACGGAAAGCAAAATAAGAGTCAAGCAATACAATTTGTTTTCAGTTTTGTCATGCATGTAGATGGAAACTTTTTTTGAACTGTCAATGGAGAAATATTCAGCATAGTAAATCACATCAAAGTGACAATACTAATGAACACAATGGATGGACCTTAGGGTCCATTCCGTAGGTTGTACTGCCTTAAGGTCCAATTTTCACAACCTACGTTTTACCATGTTTTTTGGATAGACTTATTTTCAATGTTTCATCGATCAGTACCAACTTACATAATAGTTTATCCCATTACATACACTGTCCTTCTAACCCTAACAGCCTTGTTATTTTAATTAAACTGAGAAATTTTAATTTTTATCCTCTTTTCTCCCAATTTGGAATGCCCATTTCCCACTACTTACTAGGTCCTCATAGTGGCGTGGCTACTCACCTCAATCTGGGTGGTGGAGGACAAGTCTCAGTTGCCTCCGCTTCTGAGACGTCAATCCATGCATCTTATCACGTGGCTCATCATGCGATACACCGCAGAGTCTCCACATGTGGAGACTCATGCTACTCTCCGCGATCCATGCACAAATTACCACGTGCCCCATTGAGAGCGAGAACCACTAATCGTGACCACGAGGCGGTTACCCCATGTGTCTACCCTCCCTATCAACTGGGCCAATTTGGTTCCTTAGGAAATTGGCTGGAGTCACTCAGCACACCCTGAATTCGAACTTGCGACTCCAGGGGTGGTATTCAGTGTCAATACTCACTGAGCTACCCTGGCCCCCTAATGGCCTTGTTTGAATTCAGGTCATGAAAAGTGGTGTCTACCCTGACTGAAGTACAATAGGATTTGTATGTATGTACCAATATAAGACTCACACGTTCAAGTCCTGCAGCTTTCAAAACCCCATTATTATGTAACAATACAGCACTTACCATAGATGAGACACAAAAAGAATTGCCATATCCATTTAATGCTAAATAAAGCCATCTACATTACACCACTATACATGATATAGTGTGATATGCACTATAGGTGCAATGAGGGAGCTGTGAGCAGGATTAAATAAAGCTGTTTGATGACATATAAGAAATTGCAATGCTGAAAATGATCCGATCCTCACCAGAGGCTGATTGTTCTTCACAAGGCAAACAATTCTCATGGCCTCCTCGTCTTCAGGCAGGTCATCAGGAATGGGGGGCAGCACTGGACCATAGTCCTTTTGAGCCACAGAATCATGGGAAGAGAGCAGAGCCTGGGGAGAAATGCATAATAAATGGTCAAAAAAAGGCCTAACTAGATTATCTACAGCAATAATAACGTATTTAATATCTTAACATTCATACGACCCGAATTATCAAATTCATGTTTTACATCAAAACAGCAATTCTGAGAAAGGAGTCTTAGAGTCTAACCTGCATATGAGGGCTTCTCAGCAAAATGTATAATTCTTGTGCCTCAGCAGAGGGGGCGGCCAGTCCTCGCACACTGACCATAATCTGGGAGACAGAAGAAGACAATTGATGAGAAGTTGACTGGAATAGGTCCCTCACATAATCATCAATTCTGTCATCATTTACTCACCCTCATATAGGCCTAGCTTCAAACCTGTCAAATTTTCTTTCTTCAGTGGAACATATAAGGAGATGTAAGGCAGAATGTCCAAGCTCCAAGAAAATGGGAACTGGTGCTGTCATGCTCTAAAAATGACGTAAAAGCGGTCCATACAATTCATGTGCTATATTCCTATATAGTTTTCTTAAGATGTTAGATAATTTTGGTAATGAACAGACTGAATTTAAGTCATTATCCACTGAAAAACTTGCCTTCCATCAGAACTAGCACATTCACAATACATGTGAAAAACGTCATTGTTTTCACACAGTCAGATGCGCAATGCACCACACCATAGATGGAGTACAGCTTCACAAACTCCTTATGTGTCCCACAGAAGATAAACAAAATATGCACGGGTTTGTACATAAGGATGAGAAAAGATGAAAGAATATTCATATCTGGGAGAACTAATACTAGTAATGTCCGTATTATATCTGAAACAGCTGATCAGCCCAGGGCACTAACCTCCTGAGATAGTCTTGAGGAATAAGGCATGTATGGGGTTGGGGCATCTCGACAGTGCTTCACCAGACACTCGTATACCTGAGAAAATAAACAAATCCTTTATGCACAAGACAAATGCAATCTTTAAATACTGCATATCAGATTCCTATGATCAGTTTGGCATAATGCCAGAACTGGAAATACAGTTGAATGTGAAGACTATGTCTTACCCTGAGCAGAGAGTACAGCCAGGGGGCACTGAGCAGACTATACAGAAGATCAGCACCATTAATATCTCTGTCTATGGACAATCTCACTTCCTCTACCACTTCTGCCAAGATCTGAGCCAGACCTACATCTGAGAAAGGAAAATAGTGAACTAAAAGCTGGATGGGAAAGATGCGTAACTGTAATGAATGAACCCTTTTGAGTTTATTGATATAATAATACAAAGTAGATATTCAATTTCATAAATTCATTATTCACTGAAGTACTGTAACTGTGTTTTGTCTTGTGCAACAGCTTTGTGCATGGTAGAACTACAAATTAATTGAACTAATGGAGTATATTTTCAAAACATATGTTATGACAAGATATGAACTACTCAGATGGTCTGAAATGCCACAGAAGTTAACATGACAATGTTCTGCCAAAACTCACCATTGTCAATATAGCCATGTTGTGCCATTGGCTCCGCCTCCATTGACTGCCGCATGACAAGCTCCTCTGTTCATCAGATCACTGCAATCCAATGTAAATAATTCAGGGACATAACAGGCATTAAGTATTTGAGAATATTTTTTTAGGAAATAATCAACTTCTTTTTTGTTGTTGTGGTAATTTCAACTTCTAACTAATTTCTTGGTTTGGCATGTTTATCCAACTTTTTCTCTAAAATCTTGTCATTACCAGCACACACATTACCAAATACACACTTAATGGATGAAGGCCATGATCAGATCTTTATTCCCAGACATGTGATAAATGTTTCAACATAGATTACAAAATGTAGCATTTTATTTATTTTTTTTAATTACCCCTAACTGAAGAATCACAAATGTGGAATGGATAATTTAGAGTTACCTAATGTGAAAAAAGCAAATGCAGAAATTTGCAATTTAAAACAAGTATTGTTAGCACAAATAGTACATCTGCTTAACTAAAGTATTAACCTTGTTGTTTCTGGTCAGTTGTTTTTTAAAAGGTTTTCTACAACAAAACATTTAAAAACCTTACATTTAAGCCACATTGTAGTGAACACCCTTTTAAGAACGATCCCTGAATTTGAGAGTGACTCAATTCAGTGCTGCAGAAGCAGGTCAAGAGGCCGCATGTCAAGATTAAATCATGATCTCTTACTTACCTCCTTACACTCCTGTCGCTGTGTTCCTCCAAACCAAAAAGACACTATTTACATCCCACGTTTAGACCAGGTGGCCAAGAAGCACTTGTAAGTTTTGTTTTAAATGAAGGTGATGTGCTGTCACTGGCCTGCCAACATGTATGTGATTTTACTATTAAATGTCTCTGGAAGCGCAGATTGTAATCCCTTTCTATCCCACTTAATCCTGCGAGGGGGCGGCCTCACTCTGAGCACTTCAATAGGACCGCCTGCCACTCAAAGCTCCTTACCTCTTTCTGCTTTTAGAGTTTGCTGCACACACACACACACACACACACACACACACACACACACACACACACACACACACACACACACACACACACACACACACACACACACACACACACACACACACACACTGCAGTCCCACCAACTTTACAGTCAAAATGGAAAATAAGAGACATGAAACAACAACCAATAAATCCAAGGATTTAACTCGGCCTGCAGCTCAGAGTTTCCTCTGACATTATCATTACACAATAGACAAAGATAAACACATTTCACTATGCCAGAGAGCACTTGCCAACAATCACTGATTAAAAACTATTTTAACTGCCATACATGGGTGCTTTTAAAGACAGTAAATGAACAGACCAATAAATAATAAGGGAATAAAAATCACATCAGCAAACAAGTACATGTACTTGTTTCATATATATTCATTTGTTTCATATTGCATAATGTTTTACTGTATTATGCGAACAGGTTTGAGATGACAAGCAAATGCCTTTTGTCATATAGAGTAAATAAAGTTCATAGTAAATGTTAATCCCTCCTCCATGAACTCCTGCAATTGGTCCATAGTTAGTTAATCTATCTATTATTTACATTATTATGAATGCATAAATACACAGAAGACAGAAGGCAAGAAATAATCAGTTTAGTGTCCCAGTTAAACAAAATTTATTGAAGCAGGTGAAGTAGTCTTTCAGAATTTGTTTTTCATGAATCATTAAATCATTAATTTCTCATAAATAGAACTCTATTGAAATGTCTTTTACAAATTAATTTGCAATTGCAAGGTGAAAGTAATAATTGTAAATAATGACAGTACAGTGAATATAAAAACCATCAGACCTTAGAAAACTGTAAAAGGAAAACAAAACAAATAATTTTTAACAAAACTATTTATTAACTGTATATGTCTACACGTATATAAATGTATATAATTGAAATCAGTTGATTGCAACACACTCCAAAAAAGCTGAGACAGGGGAAATTTAAGAATAATAACAATTTGACGAGTTTGAATAACAAGGCGATGTGAAACAGGAGATGTTAAACAGGTGAGGCAACTGTGTCATAGTACTGTATACTGTATAAGGAGCCTCCAAAAACAGCCTTGTCCTTCAAGAGCAAGGATTGTTCAAGACTTGCCAACAGATGCTTCAGCAAATAATCCAGCACTTTGAGAACAATGTTCCCCAAACACAAAAATTGGAAGCATTTGTCATTTTATGTACAGTGCACAATATAGTTAAAAGATTCAAGGAATCTGGTCAAATCTCAGTACGAAAAGGGCAAGACAAAAACCACTTCTGAATGCACATGATCTCTGATCCCTCAGACGTCAGTCTTAAAAAACATCATTCATCTGTAATGGATATCATGAAATGGGCTTGGGATAACTTTAGTAAACCTTTGGTAGTCAACTACACTCACCGCTGCATTCACAGATGCACATTATGAATTTATTATGCAAAGCAGAAGCCCTACATCAACACTGTCCAGAAGCTTTGCCGAATTCTCTGGGCTCTGTCTAATCTTAGATGGAAAGTAGAACAGTGGAACTGTGTTTTTTGGTCTGTATGGGCCAGGGGTGTGTCAGTGCCCATGGCATGGGTAACTCACACATCTGTGAGAACACCATGAATGCAGACAGATATGAACAATTTTTGAAACTTCAAACCAAATACTGCCCGGATTACAAGTGCATGGCTGTGTAAGGAGAGAGTGTGGGTGCTGGATTTGCCTGCCTGCAGTCCTGACCTGTCTCCAATTGAGAATGTATGATGCATTATGCAGCATGCAATACAGCAACAAAACCCTGTACAACTCTAAAGACCTACATAATGGATGATTGGGGGAAAAATTCCACTTTCTTCAGTGCCCTAATGCTTAATAAGTGTTATTACAACAAATGATGATGTTTCACAGTGGACAACACTCGACTGTCCCAACTTTTTTGGTGTGTTGAAATCATCGGATTTGAAATTACATTAAAAAACAAACATCATAGGTTAAAGGTTAAAACATCATGTGTAGTTGTAGTGCTTTCAATATAACATAGGGTGAAAATAATTGACAAAAATCACTCATTTTTGTTATTAGCATTTTTCATACGGTCTCAACTATTTCAGAATTGGGGTTGTATTTCTCTATATGATCTTTGTAGGTAATGCTTTTTAACCAGCCTGGCGAATCACCTATCAAGTGATAAACCAATATGACGGGCAGACCAATTATTTTGCCATTTTTGGGAAAATTAGAGATTTTCACCATCGGTTGATAATTTTGCAGATTAACAAGAGTTAATTCCTCCTTTGATTCCAAAATCTATAGCTGTCTTATCATTTATTTCCAGTTTTCACTGTTTTGCATTAATTTTGTGTAAATAATCCATTTGACTAGATCATAATTAGCCATAAAAAAAATAAAATAAAAAAAAAAACTATCAGTTGACCACTTGACATAACACTAAGACTAAGACAGTGCAAGGTAAAATATTCAAAGCAAACGTTTAGAGGAACACTCACATACGCATCAATAAAATAGTTTCACACAAGTCTCTGACCTGAGTCAGACTTAACTTGAAATAAATTTTAAAGGGCATTAATGAAATTATCAAAATGTTAATATTATTGCTAAAGATTAGCCAGTGGACAAAAATTCCATTCTGAGCCCTGTCATTTAAAGTTTAAATTTGGTTTAATAATTTATTCCCTTATTGCATAGTATTGAATGCCACTTTTTCAGTCAATGTCGATTAAAAATTAAATAAGCATAAATTAATATAAAATACTACTTTACCATCCAGTGTAATAGCTCTATAAAGACATGTCTCTTAAATTTTTGATAAACTTCAGTAGGAGTGCAATGTTATCATTTGTTCAAATTAAAACCAAGCAAAACTTCATAGTGTTTCATTGGCCTGTCGGTGTTTTCATGTTGAAATGCAAACTATTCCTCTGAGAATATCCTGGATGTTTCAGAGTTACACACATTATAAAGCCACCTTTCTGAAAGTGAAACCATACCACTGCACCATAACCAGAAGTCATAAAATAACTTCAAATATAACTACATTATTTCTTTACATCTGCCCATATCAGAATACACAGCAGAGGGTACAGAAAACATTTCAAATGTTGGTGATTAAGTGACACTGTTATGTAACAAACCTCTAGTTACAGATTATAATACCTGTATCACAAGACTTCCAATGTATTTAAAATGTATATATTCAATCCTAAGCAGCACAGCCCTTTATCATGTGCAAAATCGCAACAAGCACAACACCAGTAACACAACCAGAAGATGGTTATAACAAATGATGCCATTTTTTGATTACAAAATTGACTACCAGTAGTTCAGTTTTGGTATTTAACGATACCAATACCAGTATTTTAAGCACAGCTGCAACTTTCAGGTATAATACATTAGAGGTGATAAATTATATTAGGTTTATTGATGAGGAATATATATATATATATATATATATATATATATATAAAAAGAGGAATTTTTTTTTTTTTTTTTAAACTATCAACAATTATCAACATAGATTTGTGCCAATAACTGAGTTCAAAAAAGCAATATCGGTGTACTTTTATGGTACAGTTAAATAATGATCCGAGGACAGTATTTTTATAGTTAGTTAGTTTGTTTGTTCATGACCATTTAATGCCACTTTTCACATCATGTTTTAAACATCAAATACAGGACCTTGTAACGAAGATCTTTTTTCAGAGGCTTAGCTCTTTACAGTAACTTTGCCGTTTTCAAAAAAGTGTATGTTTTCCAGTCAAAATTGCCGCACTGTGTTGCACACACAGCTTTATAACAGTGTCAGTGGAGGAAATAATCAAACATGCTCTCCTGGACTGTCCTCTCTCTCACAAGTAGCATTGGAAAGTTTGTAATTTTCGTGAATTCATTTGTTCAAACGGTTCATATTGACCATTTTAAATCTATCATATGATAGTTTAATCAGAGGTTTATTCATCTGGTAAAGAAACAAGTGAGGGTCTATAATCCTGTCCCCCTAACTTCGAAGTTAATTCATTTAAAGACCCTCACTTGTTTCTTTACCAGATGAATACAGCTCTGATTAAAATCTGCATTATTTATCCTTTTGTTCTTTCATTCAAAAAAAAAAATTGAAAAACCTAACCTTTAATTGAAGTAAAACAATTGAAACAGGGGAAATATATCATGTTTAAATAAATATTTTTCTCCAAAATGCATTGGCCATAATTATTGGCACCCTTTTATTCAATACGTTTCGCAACCTCCCTTTGCCAAGATGACAGCTCTGAGTCTTCTCTTATAAAGCCTAATGAGGTTGAAGAACACCTAGCAAGGGATCTGAGACCATTCCTTCATACAGAATCTCTACAGATCCTTCAAATTCAGAGGTCCATGTTGCTGGACTCTCTTCTTCATTTCACCCCAAAAATGTTCTATGGGGTTCAGGTCAGGGTACTGGGATGGTCATGGCAGGACTTTGATTTTGTGGTCAGTGAACCATTTTTGTCTTGATTTTGATGTTTGTTTTGGATCATTGTCCTGCTGGAAGATCCAACCAGGGGCCATTGTAACCTTGTCAGGTTTAGATTTTTTATCTGTTGGTATTTGATAAGAGTCCATGATGCCATGTATCCGAACAAGATATCCAGGCCCTCTGGCAGAAAAACAGCCCCACAACATTAAATATCCAGCACCACATTTAACCGTGGGCATTGGGTACTACTTCATCTTTGTGTGTTCCAAGACTTTTGAGACTTTTCTGACCCCAAGACCCAACTAATTTCTGCAATTCTTCAGCTGTGATCCTTGGAGATTCTTTGGCCACTCATTGTGGGTGGAGACAATATAGACACATGTCCTTTTCAGGGCAGATTCTTAAGAGCTCCAGTTGATTGGAACATCTTAATTATCGCCATGATGGTGGAAACTAGCATTTTAAATGCTTTGGCTTTTTTCTTATAGCCACTAACCATTTTGAGAAGCTCAACAACCTTTTACCTATATTCTATTCTATTACTATATTCTTTAGTCTAACCACTGAGATTGATGATTAAGGGAATTTGGCCTGCGTGTTACCTGATATTTATACCCATGTGAACATGTTCCCATGTTCCTAGTCACCCAAGTGCACTAAAAAATTAAAAATATGAATGGGAATATACTTTATATATATTTTACTCATAAGAATTTCTAGGGGTGCCAATAATTATGGTCAACATGTTTTGGAGAAAAATATTTAATAATGAAATATTTCCCCTCTTTCAATTGTTTGCTTCAATTAAATGTTATTTGTTATTTGATTTGTTGTGAACTTTTTGAATGAATGATTAAAATGATAAACAATGCAGATTTTGTTTCAGAGCCTTCTTTGTTCATATTTACCAAGAGTGCCAATATTTTTTGCCACCAATGTAGTTCAATTAAGAGTAGCTTGGGGGTATAGTTTAAAGTAGTTTTCTAAATGCTAATCATAATACAAAAATATATTGTTTTTTAATTTTTAATACTTTAATAATAACAATGTATTGGGACACTGGATCGGCAATAGGATCTGTATTGGCCTATCGCATTGTTAAAAATCCTGCTATCGGTTTCAGCCTCAAATATCCTTATCAGTGCAACTCTAGATAACAGTATATTGGTATCAGCATCAGTACTGATGCACCCCTACTTAACTGTAACATGCTGACTTCTTGAATATTTCTGGTTGTAGAAAGTTTGTTTCAGCCTTTTCAATGAATATAGTCAGTTTAAATACAATTTTCTCTTTAACTTTACTGTTTCGTTTTTGTTAGAAAATATCTAAAACAAATTTTAAATAAGTCATTGTTTTTATCAGCATAGCACATGAGCTTTGAGTGGAATGTGAAGAGACTGAGCATCCTTTTGAGAACAGAATTAAATGAGTAGATCTTGGTTTGACCTGTAATCCTCATCTATTTAAATGTCACCTACTCCATAAACCTGTGGCATTCCCTGGCAAAGCTGTGAATGCACTTCTTATAAACAACCCACTATGTAGTCTTCTCAAGCTGAATTTGGTTGTAGCAGGCCTACAGACAGAGATAAAAGAAAAACAGTAAAGGAAAAAGAGAACTAGAGATGGTGAAGATATTGTTAAAATTCATTAAAATATCAATAAAAGTTAGCCTTCCAAACAAAACTAAATCCTTGATTTATAACACCAGTCCTCAATATTCAAAACCCAAGACATAAGAACATTTTTTGCCTCTATAGAGGTGTAAGGATGGTGGTGTGATAAAAGGTCATGTGTAAATTAATTTCTTACTTTGAGAGTAGTCAACATGAATCCAAGCTGTCCCAGCTGTAGACTGCAGTCTGTCAGGTCCTCAATGAGACTGACTTCAGAACCAAGGTTTCTGATTCTGCACATTCACAAACAATATATCCTTCATGTAGGCAGGAATTACAAAAAGAGGAACTGCAGATACAACTGTTGTTTGTGAACACTAAGCAAATGTTGCCGTTTGATCACCTCTCCAAAGCTTGCAGAAGCTGGATGACTCAAAATTGAATGTTCCGACTGATTACTTTATTGCCATTAGGTGTATATGCACTGAAAGTTTTGGAAAAGTAGCTCAGAATGACAGTATAAAGGATTGGAAAAGTACCGTGCACGGAGCACCACGTAGAGGAAGATTGGAAAGAGGTCATCCATGCACCACAGAAACTCCTGCCCAAGCAGAGCCTGCACTTCCTGAGTGACTTCCTCGAAGGTCAGCTGTATCACTTGCAACTTGTCTGAAGGACTGAATGCTGTGCTACAGAATCAAAGCGAAAAATACAAATATAAGAATGTGGGTAAAAAGGTGGTTTCATCTTTCTTTTACACTTGTAGACAGAGCTGTCTTACCTGATCTGTTGCAAGGTTTCAACAGCAGTGGCAAAGCAGGCATCTTTAGTGTTAGGCAAGACCTGTCCAATGAAAATTAACATGGGCAATACAAACAAGTTATATATCTTAGCAACATTGCTATTACTGATTATTAGGCTCAGCTGGAATCTGCTGCGCATGTTTGTGCATTATCACTTTCTGGTAGCTGAAAGAGCAAATTATCCAAAATACCTAATACAATTTTTTTTATGGGGGCCAAAATTTGGGGAACTTTGTGACTGACTGGTATTTAAATTCTACAGAAAACCGTGAAGCTTAATGCAGAGTTCTGCAGCTTCAGATTCCATTTGTGCAAACTGATTATTTTCTTAGAAATCATGAAAAGTGTCACCTGCTTTTTCTCTCCTAATACAGAAATAGAAATTGGCCAAAACTTTCTGGAAAACAACAATAAAAAACATCTCAAAATTAACAAAAACACCTCTTTCGATTAAGGCTGAGTTTGGAACATTCTGATTGGGTCTTTCTTTGTTTATTAAATTACTGGTATTTGTTACTTTTTATTCTGTGACTTACTGTTGTACTCCAAGGAAGGCTAGGATGGCAAGATCAGGCTGTTTGTTGAGTCGTAACACACAGTTCCAGTACACCTCCTCCTCTCTCTCTTTCTCCAGTGTGTAGAGAGTGAAGAGAGGGGGGTAAAGTCTCGGCAACAAGACTGGCAGTAGAAGACTTGAGCTGCTCACTATCCAACTGCAGCACAACACACAAACACACATCTCTTTAAATTGTTTTAACTTGCAGACTGAGAATATATACACTGGGGTTTGGATTTAGACAGCAAAAGAAGGGTTGCAAACTTTCTACCAGCCAAATACCATACAACCCCCCTTAAAATGCATAGTACAGTATATAGTATATGCCTAGTGAGCTTAAAAATATCACAAAATTTTCCCTTTCACAGCCACAGTCTTGTTACAAGTCTTGGTAATGTCTTGAGCAACCATGCATTTTAATGGGTTTTTAAAATGGAGAAAATGTTTAACATGAAAACAGCATTGTCTGTTTTTCCCTAGATCACATAGTCGTCGTTTTGGTGGTGTATAGTGCTTATCACAAGGAAAATGTAAGAAAATCACATTAAGTGTTTTAAATAAACATATATTGTACTTTTGTATTAAAAGTGCTGCAGTTTCTCACCGTCACCGGAAGTCTCTCTTTCAGAATGAGCACTGACATATGCAATCCCAAGTAATGCCATGTTATGATGAATAAGTGCGTGCAAGGTATTTTGGAATCACAATAGAGTGAAACAAATATCATGCACTTGAATGCTATATTTTTTTTATACTTTTAAAAGGTAAAACGTCAGACGGCGTGCCCCGATTGTCACGTTACCCGGGCCACCTCTGTCAAATGTAGTGTCCACTTAAAGCTGATATCTCGCACAACTCACGCGAAAGATGTCTGTGTTTCAGATCTATTTTTCTCGACATGTGAAATGTTCCCAGCAATTTGGAGGTGAGATGCCATATGAGAGAAAGTGTCCCATATGGATTCACTACAGAACGCAATTTTGTTAGCTCAAAAACAGGACGATTCCGTATTACATTGGATGGTTGACAACCCAAAGCAGAAGCTATTTTTGTGCTGGCAGGTGCAGGACTAGTAGTTTTTGTGTGACCTAAGACCTAAATTAGTAAAATTACACAATGAGAATCAAGGTTCTCAAAAATAAATAAATAATTAAATACATTCCAAGATGATGATGAACCTTCATCTTATACTCTCACCAGGGAATCACACTGCCTCACACTTTTCATCCTTACAGCCCTACCCTATATAAACACTGAGTCTCATAGATTAATGAGAGAAAGTGTCAAGGACACACCAGCCTTAAAATGCTTTCTACATAGGCAGCTCACAAGGTTTTGGAACAGATCTATTATTTTCATTGTTCGTCATCTTTTTTCTAATAGTAATGCAACTAAATAAAACAATACTAATAACAAGACAAAAGTCCAGCCATAGCGGTGCTGCCTTACCCCTGCTGGGGAGTTTCTGAGTGTGTACTGTTGTTAAGAGAGTCTGTGCCCTCATCTGAGGAACTGGATGAATCCAGGATGAAACCTCCTTCCTCAGGGAGACCAGGAAACAGAAACCTGTGGCAAATAATTATATTTGTAAGCCAGTGGTCTTGACAGACTTCTTAATCTTTACATTACACTAGAGTTCATGTCATTACAAAGTTGTAAAAAGGAAAGAAGAACAAAAAGCTTCACATAAACTTTGGTTCCTGTAAACTGTTTAATGCTTCTTTGTTTTTTTAAAGTAATGTGGTTTCTGGGAACTAATTCTACAGCAAATCACAGGAAAAGCCTGGATATTAAGGTTGGGAACCAAGAACCTGTTCTAAAGTAATGGCTCTATTTTTGAAGAATACAAAAATCAAATGATTTGACATGATAATAACATTCATAACACATGATGATGGCATTACTTTTAGTTCTGTAACTGGCTCTAAAACATGTTTTCCTCCACTGATGCAGATGAAAAATGTACGAAAATAGTCTGCCTCTTATTCAGGGATGCTGCTACTGAATCTACAGTGCGAAACACACTATGTGACCAGTGTAGTCAGTTTAAAAAAAAAAAAAGACTAATGAGTATGTTACTTTTAATTAATAAAAACACTAATTTAAATATGTTACAAATTTGTTTTTATTTTTTGGATTAGGATACATTTTTTAACTGCATTTATGCCGTTGGACGTGCTACCTGACTATCTGGAATATGCGTGTTAGGTAAGACCGGATCTCCTCCACTGCTTGCTGTAACACCCGTCTATTAGAGCCCACACCAACATAGGTCATCCTGTACACAGTGACCAGGGTCTCCATTAGCCAGCCCAGCGGGTGCAGAGGGGTATCACAAGCCTGAAAGGAGTTATTTTACAGTGGTCAAAAAAAGCATTTCAACACTTAAGCCTCAAAAATGTATGAATGTCTTTGTAATACATATGATCAAATCAATTGGCATTCATTTGAAAGAAATACAGCACAAACACATTTTTCAAGCACATAGAAGCTCATATAAAGAAGTTTGTTAGGTAGATAAAAAAAACAAAACAGATATACTGTTCATTAAACTATTAGGACACTATGTGGTTGTCAAACTTAGTAGAACATGCCCATAGTTGGACCAAGGGACCAGTTAGTTAAAAGTAATTATAAAAATGGCTCTGAAAAGTGATGTATGTTCTGAGAAAAGTTTAAGCATTTCTAGATTTGCAGATTCTAATTGTTTTGATATTCTAATGCAATGAAGTTCATACATCTTTAAGTGTGAATTAAAGAGTCCAAAAACGTTTGCTGCTTCAGAATTTGTAGATTATTTTTTTCACATGTTTCTATGGTATACTGGAAAACAATGATAAGTATTTCATAAGTTTTAAAGGCTTTTATTGGCAAAAACATTCAATATACATTATGCAACGAGTCGGTATTTACAGTGTTGACCCTTGTTCTTCATAACCTCTGCAATTCACTCTGGCATGCTGGATATCAGCTTCTGGGCCAAATCCTGACTGATGGCGATCCATTCTTGCCTTATTAGTGCTCGGAGTTGATCACAATTTGTGGGCTTCTGCTTGTCCACTCGCCTTTTGAGGATTGACCACAGGTTCTCAATGGGATTAAGATCCAGGGAGATACCTTGCCACGGATCCAAAATTTCAATGTAATGATCTCCGAGCCACTTCATTATCACACTTGCCTTGTGACATAGTGTTCCATCAAGCTGGAAAATGCACGGATCACCAAATTGCTCCTGGATCGTTGGGAGAAGTTGCTCTGGCAGGACGTTTTGATACCATTCTTTATTCATGGCAGTGTTTTTGGGCAGAATTGTGAGAGAACCCACTCCCTTGGATGAAAAGCAACCCCACACATGGATGGTCTCAGTATGTTTCACTGTTGGCATGACACAGAACTCACGGTAGCGTTCACCTTTTCTTCTCCAGACTATCAATTTTCCAGATGTCCCAAAAGGTCAGAAGGGGGTTTCATCAGAGAAAATAACTTTGCACCAGTCTTCTGCTGTCCAATCCTTGTACTTCCTGCAGAATTTCAGTCTGTCCTTGATGTTTTTCTTGGAGAGAAGTGGCTTCTTTGCTGTCCTTCTTGACTCCAGGCCATTGTCCAAAAGTCTTCGCCTCACGGTGCGTGCAGATGCTCTCACACCAAACTGCTGCCAACATTGAGCGAGCTCTGCACTGGTGGTGACACGATTCCATAGCTGACTCCTCAGGAGGAGATGGTCCTGGCGCTTGCTGGACACTCTGGGACGTCCTGAAGCCTTCTTCACTGCAGTTGAACCTCTCTCCTTGAAGTTCTTGATAATCTGGTAAATGGTTCTTTCAGGTGCAATATTCTTTGCAGCAATTTCCTTGCATGCAAGGGCATTTTGATGCAAAGCGAAGATGGCTGCACATCTATCTTTAGAGGTAACATTGCTAACAAGAACACAATGATTGGAAGCACTTCGTCCCTCCTTTTACATCAACTAGACTGCTCTTATAATCCAATCAGAATGATAGAGTGATTTCACCTGACTAGTACTTGTTCACACTTTCCCAGGTGCTGCTGATATGATGAGTGAAATGATGTTAGCTGGTCATTTTGTGCCAGGGCCAAAAAACTGTGAAATTAGTTTTTTTTTACTGTTAATTTTTTTGGGCAATGAAGCTTTTTGCAATTATTTAAAATGTATCTGATCATTCTGCACAATAATCTAGAAACAATGTGAATCAACACCACAACAACTGAAGCAAAACACCAAATATACATCACTGCCAATACTTTTGGCCATGGCTGTACAGTTATGAGAAATATTGCTGTGCATGTTTTTCCCACAAAAAACAAACATATATTTACTAAGGGTAATTAACCCTTTTAAAGTCTCACCTTTATGAGATATCGCCGTATGTTGTTGAAAGAGTCTGCAGTAATAGGACATAAATGTTGAGGTATCACCTCAAGACTCTCCAGCATCATATTCTGAGATCGGCTCAGCTCCTCTGGACTACATACACATAAATCACTGAAGACTTTTTTTAATGCATTAATCATTAATGTGTGTGTATATGTGTGTGTGCATGTGCACATACTGATCTCTCTGGAGTCTGCGTCTGGCAGTGAGGGAGATGGCAATGTTCTCCCAGGCTTTGTTGTACATTCCCTGACATGGAGTTTCACAGCCCAGTCGACTCCAGCATTCCTCAAACACGGCTTTCCACTTTTCCTCTGCAGGAACTGCATTGTGACCAGCCACACTACACAAAGATTGTAAAACAACAGTAAAAACTATTTGACAAGTTTATTTATACAAAATGCAAATAAATAAACCATTATCTATCTATCTATAGTATATATGTCTGTCTGTCTCTCTGTCTGTCTAACCATCCATCCGTCCTTTCTATCTACAGTATCTGTCTGTCTGTCTACCTATCTAACCATCCATCCTTTTTATCTAACTGTCCATCCATCCGTCCTTTTTATCTATCTATCCATCTCTGTCTGTATGTCTGTCCACCTCTATGCCCTCTATCTATCCATTATTTGTCACTGAAACACTCACGGCATCTTGTTTTCTCTCCTCAATGTTTCAAAGGGTTTTGTAAAAATTCCAGCCACTCTCAGTCCGGCACCCCATTGACCATCAAAGATCCCATCCAAAGAGTCACCGTTAGGCATGGACAGAACACCCTTAACATACACAAAACCACAGAACATAAATTTCAGTTTAATTCTTCGGATAGAATATATGTTGAGCAAAATCCACAAATGTGTTTTCTAAAATGTATTGTCTCAGGTAACAGTAATTTAATCACCTTTCCACAGAGAGTCCAGTCTTCTGAAAACTCGCCCTCAAAAACTGTGTCATCATCACAAAAAAGAGTCCCGTTGCCCTGTATCACACAAAAGAAAGTAAATCGCTCAGATTATGGTACATATTTTGCCTTTACTTAAAGAGCCATTCAAGTGTAGAATGAATTTAATTTCAGGAATTGAAATTAAGAAATCAGAAATAGGAATATTTAAAGGGATAGTTCACCCAAAAATAGGGCCGAAACGATTACGACAACAAAAAAATCGTCGACAAAAATTTTCGTGGTCAAAGTGTCGTTTGATCTCATAACATGAGATCACATTAAACTCTGATGACGCACGAGAGCAGCACTGCAGTTCACGCCTGACTGAGGAGAGGAAGAATTACACACTCACAGACCAGATGCACTCTAAACTTTCCAAACAGCTTCAAATGATGTAGATTGCAAAGTATGAGAGAATTATACAAAAATACAAAATAAGTAAATTCAGAAGCACTCTCATTGTGGAATAAGTGGAGTCCGAGTTATTTAAAGGAAACATCCTGTTGTTACATCTTTAATGGAGTTATAATTCGTTATAGATTAATTAAAGTTCAAATAAAACTCAGAAACTGTAATTTCTCTGTGCGGTCAGTGCATGTTCTATGAGTTGCGTGAATGCCCCGATCTGAGGTGGAGAGATTGAAACTGCATCCTGCTGATGTACACTGTCACGGGGATGCCCATCCCTCAAGCTTGCACACTTAATGCAGCTAGATTATAACGTGATGGCTCTCGTCTTATTGAATTATAATATATGTCACTGTGCATTTCTTATCGTGAAGAAAATTGGCAATACGCAGCTTTATTAATAACAGTGTTTGTTATTTTGTGAGTTAAAGATGAATTGAAGTGAACAGAAAGGTGACATAGGGTAGTCTTCGCCCCATTATACACTGTAACAAAATACATTTATGATTTGTTTTGGCTTGTTTTCCAATAAAAATATCTAAAACTCATTTAAAACATATATATTGTGAATAGATCTTAGTCTAAATAGTCTAAAAAATCCTTATAAGTGTAACTAATTTTAAATGGCAAACAAGACAAAAACACTTGATAGAAATAGGATTTTGCAGTGAATTTCTTTACTGAATTAAACTTAAACCTTTAATTCAGTGAATGTCATTTAGAGATATTTTTAAAAGATTATTTTTGTTCCTCTTTAATGTTAGTAATCACGTTTAATACAACCTTTTAAGCCAGGCCACAAGCTGAATAATCGGTTAAGAGCTAATGATTAATCGTTGCAATAATTGCAGAATTGTCAAATAAATGTTCTAATAATCGTTAGATTAATCGATTATCAAAATAATCGTTAGTTGCAGCCCTACCCAAAAATGAAAATTCTCTCATCATTTACTCACCCTCATGCCATCTCAGATGAACATGACTTTATTTCTGCTGCTGAATACAAACAAAATGTTTTAGAAGAATATTGGCTCTGTAGGTCCAAGTGAATAGTGGACAAATATCACATAACAGCATCATAAAGGTAATCCATAAGACTCTAGTGGTAAAATCCATGTTGTTAAAATCCAATTTTTGGATGAGATTTTTTTTGGGGGGTGGGGAACAGACCAAAATATTGATTGAATGGTATTGAATGATTTCAATCTGGATTACACTTCCTAGTGCCTCAAACATGGGTAGAGCACTAGATGGCACTAGGAAATATAATCAAGCTTGAAATCATGATCGCCAAGGAGACTGCTGTCAAGATTTATAGTGAAAAAGACATTTATTAAACCAATGTTTTCTTACAGATTACTTTTATGCTGCCTTTGTTCTTTTTGGAGCTTAACATTTTTGGTCACCATTCACTTTGACCTACAGAGCGGAGATATTCAAAATTTTTCGTTTGTGTTCTGTAGAAGAAAAAAAGTCATACACATCTGGGATGGCATAAGGGTGAGTAAATTAAGATGCAATAAACTATTCTTTAAGTAAAAGAAGGCATATAATGTTTATTACTTCTAAATTAGCTAAACTTACATGATAGTGACCCCAGCTCAACTTACCATCATTTTGTTGTTAGAGAAGTTTCCTTCATAATACAATCCAAACTGAGTGATAACAACCCCGTTTCCATGACGCTGGTCATCAAGCCACATTCCCATGTATTTCTCGCCTCTGGAGAGAGATAAAATTAGAAAGCATGTTTATAAAATTTACAGATTTTGCTCTTATGGAAAGAAATTGGTACTTTTATTCACCAAAGTGGCATTCAACTGATCACAATGTTTAGTCAGGACATTAATGACGTGAAAAATTACTATTACAATTTGAAAAAAATGTAAAATAAATAACCAAAATGTTCAGAACTTCTTAAACTACTTCAAAAAAAATCCTCCACATGCAGCAATGACAGCTTTGCAGATCCTTGGCATTCTAGCTGTCAGTTTTTTCCCGATCCTCTGGTGACATTTCACCCCACACTTCCTGTAGCACTTGCCATAGATGTGGCTGTCTTGTTGGGCACTTCTCACACACCTTACAGTCTAACTGATCCCACAAATGCTCAATGGGGTTAAGATCCATAACACTCTTTTCCAATTATCTGTTGTCCAGTGTCAGTGTTTCTTTGTCATCTTTAACCTTTTAGATTTCTGTTTCAAAATTGTCTTTTTCTTTACAATTCTTCCCATAAGGCTGCACCCCTTCTCTTTACTGTTGTACATGAAACTGGTGTTGAGCAGGTAGAATTCAATGAAGCTGTCAGCTGAGGACATGTGAGGCGTCTATTTCTCAAACTAGAGACTCTGATGTACTTATCCTCTTGTTTAGTTGTACATCTGGCCTTCCACATCTCTTTCTGTCCTTGTTAGAGCCAGTTGACCTTTGTCTTAGAAGACTGTAGTGTACACCTTTGTAAGAAATCTTCAGCTTTTTTGGCAATTTCAAGCATTGTATAGCCTTCATTCCTCAAAACAATGATTGACTGATCAGTTTCTTTTTTGAATAAGGTGTTGGAGTGATGGCTTCTGGAAATGGGGCCTGTCTAGATTTGATCAAAAATGACTTTTTTCAAATAGTGATGTTGCTGTTTTTTTACATCAGTAATGTCCTGACCATACTTTGTGATCAGTTGAATGTCCCTTTGGTGAATTAAAGTACCAATTTCCTTGGAAACAGCAGAAACAGAAAAATCTGTACATTATTCCAAACTTTAGCCTACTGTGTATGTGGAAAGGATGTTTAATTTTTGCGAATATCTTATATCAAAATGAAATTACCATTACTGGTCTACACAGTAGACACAAAATAGTCAACATTATATATATCTGTCTTTTTTTTCTTTCTTTTTTTATTAAACATTACATTTCTGTCGTCATTCACTCACATTCTTGTTGTTTCAATTTTGCATGGCTTATTTTCTTCTATTGAACACAAAATGAGATGTTAGGCAGAAAGTTTAGTCATCATTCACTTTTAGTCCATCGTTTTTCAATAAATTGAAAGTGAATGGTGACTGAGGCATCTTGTCTAAAATCTACATCTATGTTCCACGAAGAAAGTCACAGGTTAGGAGGGGTGAACTATTCCTTTAAGAATGCACAGTAGCCATTAGTTTTGTTTAGTACACTGCTCTATGTTAATTTCTTTAGGAATAAAACATTTCAATGCGAAAAAACGTACTGAGTACACCTTCAATTATTGGACCAAAAACCTCTAAAAATAAGATGCTAGAATATAATTTGACTCTTGATGGTTATACTGTCAAGTCGTATTCTACAGTAGAGAACATGGGTGTTATGTTTGATAGCAATCTGTCCTTTGACAATCACATTTCCAATGTTTGCAGAACAGCATTCTTTCACCTCAGAAATATTGCTAAATTATGACACATGCTCTCTGTTTCTGATGCAGAAACACTAATTCATGCTTTCCTGGGCTCAAGAGTAGATTATTATAATGCTTTCCTGGGAGGTGGTCCCACAGGTTCAATAATTATGCTTCAGTTGGTTCAAAATTCAGCAGCTAGGGTCTTACTAGATCCAGAAAATGTGAAATACTTCCCACTTCCATTAATATGTGTTGCTGAGTGATGACTACTAACTGCTGCCTATGCTAGCCAGACATCTCTTCAATCTACTAAAACAGACATCACAGGGGATGAACTGCTGACGCCATGCTCAATCATAAGTCATGGGACACTTCTCTTGCCACTTCCTGTACCTTGGACTTCCAGCTGAACTGTGATGCATCTCACTAACCACTGCCTGCAACATCTTGGTCATAGAATGATGGACTACTCTTTCTTCAAAATGGAATACATAGACAATAACTTAATGGTAACTAGAGCCTGCATCATCCAAATAACAAAGGACAATGCATCTTTGTGCACTTTCGCAGTTCATTCAGGATGGACTTCAAATACAGGTAATCACTAATCCTACAGTTCACACAAAATCCAAACAAAAGGCTCACTGTGAACTGGCACCACAGTGAGCTTGGTTTCTCCCAAGGTTATTTTTCTCCATAAACAACAATCTGATGGAGTCGTGTTCCTTGCCACAGTCACCTTTGGTTTGCTCACTGAGAGCCAAAAGACAAATAATTTTTTAAGGCATAATCTACAATCACGTTACTCATTTAAATGAGCACAATGATGACTTTAAAACAAGACAGACTTCACAGCTTAATTTTCTGATAAGTATGATTTTCTGTAATACTGCTTTGAAACAATGTGTGTTGTGAAAAGCACTATACAAATAAAACTGACTTGACTTTGTGTTCTACCTGTCAGTGTTTATTCTGCAACAGTGACTGTACATAATCTCTTACTTATTTGGTAACTGAAATTTGCATACCTGTTAAAGTCATCACACACCCCATAGCCTGTTCTCCTCCCTTGGACCCACTGACCCACAAACACACTACTGGAGGAAGGAGATGCCATCTTCCCACTGCGTAACATGCCATGTCCATGACGCATGTTGTCCTTAAATGAGCCCTCGTACACCTCACCTGAAGCATACCTGCAAATACAGACCAGGGAAACCATGATCAAGGTACTAAAAGTCAGTTCAATATCGACAAATAATTCAATTCATGATCCTCAGGATGTCTTGTAGAACTAAAAATGGCCTAAAGATCTGATTTAACACACACACACACATATTACCAATATGTGCCAAAGCCATGCATTTTCCCTTCTTTCCAGTGCCCCTGGTAACGCTCAAACTTGTTTACGGTTTTGCTGGGCACCATATAATCTCCAAATCTACAGACACAGAAAAGTGAAACTACTAAGTATAAAATATAATATAATGCCAAAGGAACTGATAGCACAAGTATGTCCATCATTCACCGTGTGTGTACTCACCCATCCTCTAGCCCGTTCTTGAATGTGCCACAGTAAACGGTCTCATCTGGCCACTTCAGAGTCCCTCTATTGGAGAAAAAGAAGAACAGAAAGTACGTACATGTGAACCACAGTAATCAAGTTAAGAACAAGTTGCAACAGTGAATTCAATCATGCACGAACCACCTTAAACAAGGTTAAGTTGTTAGGTTGTTAGGTAATTTCAGCACCAATAGCAATACCAATTGCAAAAATAAACAGGTTTCCCCAAAAACTCATCCCTGTCTGCTATTGGTCCATATATGCAATCACTCACTTGCCATGAGGTTTGCCTAACAGCCAGCGGCCAACATAAGAGGCATCTTTGAGTCTGCCCTCTTTGTTGAAAGTGTAGGCGGCAGTACGGGACACAGGAGGTTCACCTTTCTGGCTGCCTCTGGACACATGAGTCCTTCCGTTCAGACCAGCAGCAAGCAAGTCATCAATGGCCTGGTTAATGGCTCTCAGCCACTTCCCCTAACAGATGGGCAGAGTCAAATAATGAACTGAACTAAACCAACAGCTCAACCAAACTCTGTTAGATGAGTCAGAGCACAAGTAAGAAGAACCAACTGTGAATGTTTAAAAAAAAAATAAAAAAAGGAGCATATTACCTTTTCTAAAGGTGAGGATGCCAGAACAACAAAGCTATCTTCAGGGGTGGTCAGCTTAAGGCCAAGTCTAGCAATGACATTTGGAACAGAATAGAGACAGAATTTGTTTTTATTTGATTGTTGCTATTTGGTAAAAATATCAACAGTATTGAAACTCCCCCACAACATATTAGGAAGCACACCAGCATTCCTGATGGCTTAATATTTAGGGAATACAGTGTCCTTACACTCAAATGTACAAAGTATTTGGTCAAAGTCAGGGTCTATAGAACTATCCAAATGAAAGATAAAAGATAATGAATTACAGGATGTTCAGATGAGTCACTTACAGGCCCACACTTTCATCTGAGATGGGCTCCACCCATAAAGTTGCAAGCGGGTAGATATAGTGAGATGAGAACTACAGAGACAAAGAGAGGACAAACAGAATTTATTCAGTTACATTAACTACTATCTCATTTAAATTTGGAAAAATAAAAATAAATTGCCTGTTTTGCAATTAGCAAAGTCTGTTGTCGCAATTTTTGTCACATGACCTCAACATGTTGCATGTTTAATTTAGGGAGTGGCGTCCAGTTATCCTGGATATATCATCTTTTTTTATTCAAATTGTCTGTATAAAGGTCTTAAATTTGGCAGTCTGATCAAACATTGAATCAAGAAAGAGACTCAAGTGGATATTACTTCAATAATATCTGAATTCAGATATTACTGCATTGCATTCTGGGATACAGTATTTAACACAGTAAGCTCTGTTGAATTCTGCACATTTTGGCAAATGAAGTAGGTCATCCAGGGATTCTATGCATGCAAAAGAACTGCATACTGTGCCCAGTTTAGAAATATAGCAGCAATAGAAAGACTTGTAGGCTAGTGTGATTTTCCAAACATAGCCTTGGGCTTCTGTAATTCTGTTTAGGCAGGAAATAAAACACACAATACTCACAAGCTTCTTTGATGGAATAGTGCCCTAAATGAGTAAAGACAATACAAAAATGTAAAATGTAAAAATGTAAAATCAGGGAACTGAAAACAATCGAGTGGTTAAATTGTGCATTAATGAACTTTATTAACCTGTGCATGAACAAACACGTCATTGAAGAGGATAAACCAGCTGACGGAGAATCTTCCAGCGTACTGTAATGTCAGAGCTTTATTACTGCTCTCACAAACCAGACGACGAGATGGCTTTCGCAGGGATTCCTGAGAAAGAGAAGGACTTGTAAACAGGATTACTTAAACACATACATGCAAACACATATATACATCATGTGCACATGCACCCACCCTGACCCCCCACAGACTTACAAACATTCAAACAAAAGAGAAATGTATTCTGGGATCCTATCTGACACCATTTAGCCTTGAGCATGCAAAGGAAATAGCAAGTTGGTCAACTTAACTACATTGTACAATGGCAGTAATTTACATTCACAAGAACTAAATTAATATCAGCAAAATGAGGATATTTATTTTACTTTAATGGTCAGTCACTGTGGCATACAACCTGTAAGAATTTTCTAATAATTATTAATAGAATTTATCTTTATACCGTCTAAGAAATGGTCTAAAATTGGCCTTTGACAAGAAATGCTGTTAAGTAACAACAATGCATATTTGCACATTATTTTATTAAAGTTCATTTCTCACACTGACTGCAGCATTTTGTAACACAAAACCTAGTGAGCTATCTCCTGTGCCAAAATTTTAAGACACCATAGGCACGTCGCAACACAAAGGCTGTTCCAAATGGTAGGTACTTTAATTATGCTGCCTTCTAAGATACCTAATTTTTGCCAGAATTTAAGGTAACATTGCTCATATCTGTCCCCTCCTAGAATGCAATCTGATGAGCTCTGAAAAAAAGACAGCAGACGAATCAAGAGAAATTTTGATTACAAGTATAATTCAATCAAAAATCATTTTAAAATAATAATAATAAACTGACTACTTCTCTTATAAAGCTCTATTTCAGTTAGAATGTTGCCATAGTCAGCAGCAGCCTATGAGGGCAGGAGGCAGCAAGGCAGCTCACTAGGTTTTGGAAGAGACCCACTAACATATTTTTCTTTTAGAAGCCTTTTTTAAAGAAGCCTTTATTTTTGTCACACATTATACATTTTGAACATATACAGTGAAACTCTTTTTTTCAAGAGCAGGTTAAGTCATGATATGGAGCCCCTGGAGCAGATAGGGTCAAGGGCCTTGCTCAAGGGCCCAAGTGGCATCTTGACAAAGGCATCTTGGTGGCGACCCTGACCTTCTGGTCAGTAACCCAGAGCCACAACTGCTGAGCCACCACTACCCCTTTTAGAATATGTGAGATAAATACAAGATTATATTCTGCAACATACCGAATTCTTTCCTTTAAAGTTTTTCCAGAAAATGAAAGTGGTCTCAGCATCTTTTCTCTGTTTGCTGAGAATACGAGCTACATCTTCATACTTGGAGCAGCCATCTTGAATACACTGGTATTCCGCAGTGTTCTAAAAAATTAAAATATTATATTATGGATTTTCTTTCAAATTTCCATTATTGAGCAGCCAAGGACAATGATAAAATAGATCATTTTCTTACCACTTCAAAGCAATTAGCCAGTTTCAGAAGTAATCTGTTATACCCATGCAGATGCTGCAAAGGCACGTAGAACAAGTTCACTAAGAGGTCACAGGGTGACAGATTTTTCTCCTTTGACTCCACCAATGCCTGTAACAACTCCAATTTTTTCCCAAAGCATCCTCTGAAGGAACATATTACACATAAATAACTGGTAATGTGTTATTATGATGCCCATAGTTGGTGTTAATGCAGTGGTTCTAAAATAGTGGTTTTTGAAAAATGGTTTGTAGGTCTGTTTTAATTGGGAAATAAAAATGCATATAATGCTAAATCATAAAATTCAACTAACCATATAATCATATTAGTATATAAAAATAAATACTGTATGTTTATCACCACTTGTCAGTCCTGAAAGCAAAACCATTTGAGAAACACTGTAAACATTAAAACTGCTCAAGCATAACAACGTACTGTAAGGGCTTCAGCAATGCCTGGAACCCTCCCATGACAAGAAAGTTTCCGACTGGATCGCTGTACCTGGGTTAAATGGGTCGAGTTAAAACGCATAATTGCTTTAATTATTGAGATGGAAAATATGCATAAATGTATAAAGTGATTAATGGAAAATTCAATAATTTAAAGACCCATTAGGGTGGTACATCTCTGACCATCAATCTTGCTGTTGTCATTAAGTAAGAATAGTATACTTGCTCTTTATAGGTGTCTATGAAAATGGCTGTGTTCTTGATCAAGGCCAGTGTTTTGATCACTTTGCCTTGCTGCAGGAAGTCAGTGAGGGATCTTGAGTGCTGTCCTGTCAGATGGCAAAGCTTGCTGAAGCTACCAGCCATCTCCTGAAACAGCAACATGGATGACTGACCCAGAGACACGGCCAGACTCTCTACAAAATGACAGGGCAAATACAAACAGTACTTAATTTTAAAACTCAATAACATTCTACACATTCCAATGCAAAAATGTATGAGTTTAATGCAAAAACAGAGAAAAAAAAATATTATGTACATCTCACAAGTGAAATGGCATAACAGCTTGTTTCACTGTCAGAGTATTATTTGATACAAATTGTGAGATGCCCCCAAAACTACTATGTGTGTACACTGTAAATGCTCTGCATTTTTCCTGACACCACCCAAAAATCATGCCTAAAAATAATATGTTACGTACCACGGGACAGTAGGGGGCCCAGTATTTGGCTCTTCACCTTGCTGAGAGTGCAGTAAAATTTTCTCTCAGCTGAAGCTAGCTCATGGATTGTGGCTATGAAACCCATAGCGTTTTGATCGGCCAAAGCCAAACAATTCAGCCCTCCTCCAAACACACTGCTTACATACCCAATCTAAACAAGGGACATACACAAATTAGTGTAAGGCAATACAATTTGCCTTATTTAAATAAAACAATAAAATACAAACTTTTAAATTAATGCAACTACCTTCCAGAGTATCATACAAATCAACCAATCACTGATACTTATTGGCAAACTTATGCAGCCAGAGTTAATGAAAAAATATTAGCAGTACCAAAGAGCTGACTTGCCTATCTAAGCTCAAAGCATGGCAACTTTAAAAGCAGGGTGGCCAGATGCATTTTTTATGACACAATGACAGTGGGTAAACAGAATCTCATTAGTTAACTTGAGTCTATTGGCTTATCCTCACAGCTTACTCTCACTATTAAAGAACAACAACAACTGTACAAACTCAGAACTAAAATGGTAATATCAGACTTTACGAACATTCATGCAGAAGGGCAGTAGGGTGGGCGTCTTAGTGTATGTCCCAGAGAGGGGATGAGAGCTGTTGTTGTTCTCCATTACTTGTTCTCCGCTGTAGTAAAGTATGGGCTGATAACAGTCTCCATCAGCTAGCAGCAAAGTGTGTGTTTGCCCTGCTGCCACATCCCACACATAGACACCGTCGGAAATCTATCACCACATACACAGGAACATTGACTAACATTCACATGTTAAACAACAATTAAAAAGTGGTAATCAAGAGCATTTTGTAACATGAGCTGTTTCTACTCCATTATTCTTTTGTGCTAGCTCAACTCCACCTTTTCGTTTGAAGTAAAAAGTAATTTTCTTTGCAAAATGCTTATACAAAGTGTATAAGCATACATCTTTAATGAGATACCATTTGTTCTCTACAAAAGGATCTGTATGACTTAAGAGTTGGTAAACAGTTAGTTGACTAATAACGTAAAGTGTGTGCAGTACACCTTAACAAGATTAGGAACTGTGCTGGGAGCGTTCATATGACCCAACTGTCCAAATTTGTCACTTCCCCAGGAATACACCTGTGAGAGAATGAGTAATACACACTGATTGTTATCAAGAAGAGGTTCTGTAAGAGAAGAGACCATATGGGGATCCAGAAATAAAAAATCTCATTCACAATCTTTCAAGAGAAATTGATATTTAGCAATAATGAATACATTTTACAAGACAGACCTACCATAAGCTACATTTTTTTAAAGGGGTTATGACATGAGGAATCAAATTTCCCATGACCTTTTGACTTATAAGAGGTCAGTGTACTATAAAATCATACTGAACTTTCCACATCTCAAAACTTCCTCATCATGCAAAAAGAATGCATGCAAAATGACACGTTCTCTACTTCCTCCACATTGTGATGTCAGACTATGTAAGACATTTGCATCTGAACACCTCCACAACAACACATCAACACTTACTTTCCCCTCATCCCTTCGGAGCCAAAAAGTGAGATGGCAAGAGAAGAGAGCAGGTCAAATCAAGAGCACAGAGCAAATCACAACAAAGAAGCAGCACCAAAAACCAAGTGTTTCTGATGAAGGTGGAAAATGATAATGTTTTACAAATACACGACTGTTTTTTTTTACAAATATTAGAAGTGAACCTCAAGGAACATATTCAAATAAGAAAAAAGGCATGTCATGACCCCTTTAAATTAGACAACATTCACTAACTAATGGTAATTGTTTATACTGGATGTTGTAGTGATTTCTCTTAAGAAAATACATTAAACACACGCACACATGCACACACAGATTTTTGGATACTTTTTTGTTCTGAATCAAATGTTGTAACTGGTTTTGTTCAAGGCTTCTTTATTGAAGAATTATTAAGTCACAGTCTAAAAAAAATCAAATGGTGACATATTTAAAAGTCCCTTTCTACCTGACATTGAGCTGTCAGTGCCAATGAGTGATTTGCTCCTGCAGTGATCTTGACAACTTCCTTTTTTCTTAAGCTCTTGATGCAAAGCGGCTGTAACCTGTAAGGAGAAAACAAAATAAGTGTTTCCAGCCTTGCACTACGGTCAAGGACACCAACAGTTAAACATACATAAAAGACCTTGTGTTTATGAGGGCTTTATTATACCTGGGTAAATAGTCTCCATGACCTAGTTGACCTTCCTGGCCCCTCCCCCAACTCCACACCTCAGTGCAGAGGGAGGGGAGGAGATTTTTGGATTCAGAGGTTGAGGTTGTTGTCACAGAACCCACTACAGCTCTTGTGTGGTCAGTTCCATGACTGTTAGATGGTGAAACTAAAATGAAATGAGTGACAGCATAGTAAAAAAAAAAAGTTCTTTATGAGCATAATTGACTCAAATATGCATTTAACCCAAAAACATTTTCCTCAAGCAAAATAACAGTTTCAGTTCTTTAAAAGTGTATTGATTAATTTTTGGAATTGCCCTTTTGAAAAAGCTTGTTTGCGGTTACAGTGACCATTGTAGAAATATTTATGGTCAGCCATGACTCATTTAAAGTTCAATAAAAGGGGCATAATGAAGATTGAAAGTTTCATTTGGTCACATGATCTTTATATGTCAGACCCCATGAGGCGACCTGAACCGTGTTGAATAAATCAGCCTTTTTAGACCACTGATATGAATGAAGTCTTCATCTCACATGACTGTACATAATTTTAAGAATATTACTATTTATATAATTCATATTATTTACACATTAGCCTTGGGGTTTGAAATACCTGGAGAGAAAAGGCCAGTTAAAGACTCTCTGCTATCATGTGCATCACTGTCCTCTAACTTGATGTCAGTCAGACTCGTGCTCTTCTTGCTTTGGAGAGAATTGCCAGTTACTCTGCCCTCCTCGCAGGACTCAAATGAACAACCACTGCTCAATACGAGGTCACTGAGACAAATACCTCCATCAACACTAGAGTGCTGTGATGAGTCATCAGAAGTAGAATCCACTATTGATAATAAACTGAGAGAACACTGTTGGTCTGTAACAGAATTTGATGCACTTTGTTGTCTGGCAGCAGGTGTATTACCATCAGTTCTACTTAGTGCTAGTGAAGGAGGAAGTAGTGTAAGCTCTTCACTTTGGTCAGATCTGAAAGGGCATGTAAGTGATGTCTGACGGCTTGGAGGATGGGAACTTCCCACTAAGGCGGCCTCGGTTTGCTCAGCGAGGGTCTGGTCTGAAATTCTTTTGAGGTAGTCTTTTAGAGCCTGCTCATCAGGGTATGGATTGCTTTTTGTTCGTCGTAGAGGTACTTGATCTGCAGAGCCTGGTTGATGTTCTAGCATTGTATCATTTAGCAGAGAACTGTCTGAGGAAGGCTGTGCTGCACAGATGTTCTCAAAGGTCAATGGGGATACTTGGAAGTCGGACACAATGTTTTTGTTTTGTGGTGTCTGAGCTGGAGAGCTTTGTCCTGATCTTAGATCTTGTTTAGAATTAGCCAGTTCCACCCCAAGTGGGCAGTAATGGTCATCAGAAATAATAACATGGTCATCCTTGTCAGTCATAGTGTAGACGCTTTGTTTGCACTGTCCACATTTATCCAGAGACTGCTGAGAGGACTCAGGAGGAGGAAGAAACTGAACCAAAGCCAGACTGTGAAATCCTCCACATGCTATCTGAACCACGTATCTTCCCACTAAGTGTTCCACCTTCTGAGGTTTCCGTACCGGGAACACATTGGTGACAAGTCCCAGCTGGCAGCCACTTCCCCAGGCCCAGACCTCGTGCTTCCCTGACAGGGCCAGAGTGTGTTGTGCTCCGCAAGCCACATTCAGGATTCTGACCAGTTGTGGAGGATGGTTCTCACCATCCACCACACTAACAGGAGTGGGATTAGGTATCTGGTCCATTCCAGAGATGCCACACTGGCCATGGGAATTCTCCCCCCACATGTGAACGAGGCCATCTTCAGTAACAGCAGAACAATGATAGCTGCCTGCCGACACAGCTATCACACGCTGACCGCTCAGGGAGCTCTCTAAAACAGGGTTGACAGGCTGAGAATTGGCTCCTTTCCATGGCTGCTCACCAAAACTATAAACATCCCCATCTGAAACAGAAACATATTTGATAATTGGCCAAATCATTAAAGGAGTCATTGACTGAGAAACTGACTTTTCCTTGATCTTTTTAAGTAATAATTGCTGTTTCTTCCGGAAATAAAGTGGCACATGAATATTTGGTCAGAATCATGTTGAGAGAAAAAAAAAACCCAAACACACTAATCACAACTCTGTATAAGATGCAAGCTGCCTCTTATAAGATAAGAGGTTGCATACAGCAGGCATTAGGATGCAGGAACAGCCGTCTGACTTCTCTTCAGCCGCTCAACCTGTCTGACGTGCTCTGTGAAGAAGATTAACTCAGGATCTGTGCACTGTATTTCTGTGTATTGGGGCTTGTTTTAATCAAGAGCATGTGTCTAACAGTTTTTCTTTTTACGTTTCATGAACAAAACATGACAAATAAGCCACATCTGTTTATCAAATACAGTATGTAACTCTACGCTACGGTGACACAATGTTTTCACTCAATTATGTTATAAAGACATTGAAAAGATGTCATCTTTTCACGTAATAATGGGATATGTCATAAAAAAGATAAAAAATAATTAAGTATAGGACTCATTTACTACTTCACTACACATAGCTAAAGTAAGACTTCTGAAGACTTGAGATACAGTGAACAAGTCATATGGAGAATTTTATAGTAGTTTATCAGTGTTATTGTAAATGCAATTTGACCGCTTTTTTTGTGAAGAGTCTTCAAAAACCCTCCAATTAAAGTTGTAAAATTTCATTGCTGGTTAAAGCTTAACCAAATTAGCATTTCTACTACAGACACATATCTCTGTGCCATCTACATTCCCCCAGCAGAATCCCTGTACCATGACGAGGAATACCTCAACCACATCCACCCAGAAATCAGCCATTTCCAGGCCCAGGGGAATGTGCTGCTGTGTGGAGACTTTAATGCGAGAACTGGATCTGAACCCAATGACATAGATCCAAAGGGTAATGAATGTCTTTGGCCAAACCCCCCCCCCCCCTACTACTGAGTGGCCTACACTGTACTCTTAAGCACAGGTGGGCTGGGACATAAAAAGTGATACAAGTTAATTGTCAGATGCTCAAAACATCTTACTAAAATGACAGATGATGTTATTACAAGAAAGCATGTTGTTTATATGACATAATATATCATTATTACGAGAAAATATGTTATCTTGTTATTAGAATTAGTAGTACAAAATATTTAAATGTTCAAATACTACTACCATCTCCATGAATGAGGTTTACTTCTGCTTATCCACAATTTTCCTGAGCAACCACTGGGCCGCACCATGATGATTCTAATTGCCCGTTTTGTTTTTCTGGTCTCCATACACAATGTCAAAAATGAAACAAGTGATTTACATGGAGAAGAACAACCCTTTAAGTGTTATTTGGAGTAAAACATAATTTCAGGCTGTGGCCCTCCTGACAGAAGCCTGGCCAATAAATATGAACATTTTGTTGAAAACCTGTAAAGGTAAATTCATAGTCTTTATGTACAATTCTGTTTACTTCTAATAGTTGACATGACTTTAGCCCCACAGTCCTGACATAATGAAAACAATTTTGACCTTCCGTCAGCAGAAGTCCATGTAACGTCCCAAATGCAGCATGAATAACTGGTCTGGACAGGACCAGTCTCTCTGGGGTAACACTGCAGGAATACCCCTGCCATCGATAGAGCACACCTTTCTTTCTAGAGCCCTCCTCTCCTCCAGAACTGGAATGAACACATTACATTTTAAATGTTGTTTATTCATCATCTAATGTAGTCATTATTTTTTGAACAATGTGTGTTCCAGGTAACACTTTATTAGTTCATTAATAACATAAACAAACATTATGCAATGCATTAGAGAACATTAGTTCTTACAATCAAACATTAACAAATGTGTGACTAGAACTTTAAATAAATATTACACCCAATTATACCTGTCATTGTTCACATATTTACTCACTCGTGCTTTTATTTCTTCCATTGAACACACAAAATACCGTCTGTTCATTACACATAGCTAAAGTAAGACTTCTGAAGACTTGAGATACAGTGAACAAGTCATATGGAGACTTTTATAGTAGTTTATCAGTGTTATTGTAAATGCAATTTGACCGCTTTTTTGTGAAGTGTCTTCAAAAACCCTCCTTTTGCAGCCCCCGAGAAAACATTAGCACAGAAAAAGAAAACAACAGCACAGGATATCGATATAATCGAGAGAATAGAGATAATACAGAATTTCATTTTTAGATAAACTATTCTTTTAAAACGAAAGTAACACTTTATAAAAAATAAAGAACTAACAGAAAGGAGTACACACCTGCTCTGTTCGTCCATCAGCATGATTTAGTCCATGTTAGACTGGCGTTGTAACTTAACTTCAGCGTCTACATGAAATCAAACAGTGACGGAACCTGCTTCACAAGCGAAAGTAACAGCCACATGATGCGAGATCTCTCTCACATACCCGACACCCACATGAGCTTATCTGCACGCAAATGCAAACCAAGAATAAGTCAATATCTTTCGAATTCAAGCATTCTCGTCTTTACCGCCCATTCGAGCAAACAGAAAGAAGATAAGGTCGAATACGGTTAGTTAACTGAACTTACAAAACGTTGCGCACATATATTCGTTAACAGCGTGACATTGTGAAGTGAGTTACAAAAGAACCGCTGTCTGATTTTGATATCCGTAAATGTGCAAATAACCTCGCAACTCAACTTGACGGGACAGTAGCAAACGCGCCCAGATGCGACACGACCCGATGAAGTTTATTTTGGTAGGGATGGAGCGTGCGGAGGGTCAAAAATAGTTTCACTGTACAGATTTATGTAACGCGGAGGACTCTGATAAGTCTCCATTTATCTCTACATCATTAGAAGTGCTTTAACATTGGTGATGCATGTTGAATCGGCAAACAATGATAATTGATTAACAGCAATGGGTTTAATTAACAGATTATTTGGTATTAAGTTCAGAAAATATACAAAGATTTCACATGCAGATACAGTAGGCCTTTGTGTCAGGGGCAAAGAACAACAGAGAGCAAGATTATATGATTTGAAACATAACAGGTTATATAGCGTTATGTAAAAAAGCAGTCTATATAACAACGTTAATGTATAGTTTCATAGCGTGTGTAAATTCACCCACTTTGAGAGAGAGAGAGAGAGAGAGAGAATTACGAAGTAATTGTGCCCTCAGTTAAAATAAGTACAGTCCATCGTGGACGAGACTCGGGAGGAATTCTGGTGTTGTACAGGGAGGATCTGGCCTCTTTAGGGAAGTTCACATGTTGTTCAGGTCTTGGAGCTAGTGTAGTTGACTATGCCATCACTGACACGGACCCATCCTCCTTCAATGCATTCACTGTCAAACAGCAAACTCCGCTTTCTGACCATAACCAAACTAACATCTATATTAGAACACATCACACACCAGAACAAAACAGACTGGAAACCTGCCAAATGTATCAGGTCCAGCAGAGATACAGATGGGCTCCGGACAGCGCAGACAAATTTGTCCAAGCCCTCAGTTCTGAAGAACTAAAAAATCTAATAAATACATTTATTAATAAGAAATTCGAAACAACTAAAGATGGTGTTAATTCGGCTACAAATGAAATCAATTACATATTTAAAAAAGCAACACAGAAAAGTGAATTGAAAAAGAAAGGCAAAAAAATTTTTTTGGTTTGACTCAGACTGCAAAACATTAAGAAAACAACTTAGAAAATTATCAAATCTGAAACATAAAGAACCAAATAACACTGACATAAGAACTGAATACTTTTCAAAACTAAAAATATATAAAGACACAATTAGAGTGAAGAAGAAACACCATCTGACCAAAAGTATACAAGAATTAGAACATTCAATAAATCAGAATCAGTTCTGGGATATGTGGAATAATCTGAGCACAGCAAAACCACAAGACCTACCAATCCGAGCTGCAGGCGGCCGTGCTCAAATTATTCAACACTGTACTTAGTTCAGGCTGTTTTCCTGACATCTGGAGCCAAGGACTTATTACCCCAATTCACAAGAGTGGAAATAAATTGGATCCTAATAATTTCAGAGGCATTTGTGTGAGCAGTAATCTGGGGAAGTTATTTAGCAGTATTTTGAACAATAGAATTGTAAACTTCCTTAATGAACACCATTTCCTGAGCTCGAGTCAGATTGGCTTAGTCCCAAATCACAGAACTACTGACCACATTTACACCCTACACACCCTAATTAATAAACACGTAAAACAGACCAAAAACGGAAAAATATTTGCATGCTTTGTCGATTTCAAAAAAGCATTTGATTCTATCTGGCACAACGGATTATATTACAAACTTTTACAAAGTGGTGTAGGGGGTAAAGTCTATGACATTATAAAATCAATGTATTCGAACAACTAATGTGCAATACGGATTGGCAACAAACATACAGAATTCTTCACCCAGAAAAGAGGAGTGCGGCAGGACTGTAGCCTGAGTCCAACGCTGCTCAACATCTACATTAATGAACTAGCGGTGCAGTTGGAGCAGTCTACAGGCCCTGGACTCACTCTACAGGACAGAAGCCTCAAACTCTTGCTGTACGCAGACGACCTGGTGCTGCTGTCACCCACTGCACAGGGACTACAGCAGCACCTGGACCTGCTGGAGAACTACTGCCAGAACTGGGCCCTGGCAGTCAACCTCACAAAGACCAACATTATGGTCTTTCAGAAGAAGCCCAGATGTCAGGAACACAGATACCAGTTCAGTCTAGGCAGCCCCGGGGAGTTTCAGTGTGGCAGTGAATGCTCTTAAAGATAAAGCTCGACGAGCTCTATATGCAATTAAGAAGAAATTCCAAAACACTGAATTACTGATTCCAATCTGGTGTAAAATCTTTGATAGTGTAATTCAGCCCATTGCGCTGTATGGAAGTGAGGTCTGGGGTCCACTCAGTGATCAGAACTACACTAGATGGGACAAACATCCCACAGAAGCCCTACACACAGAATTCTGCAAAATGATACTAAAACTACAAAGGAAAACACCCAATAATGCATGTAGGGCAGAATTAGGCCGATTCCCATTGATTATTAATATGCAAAAAAGATCCCTTAAATTCTGGATGCATCTAAAATCAAGTCCCACAGAATCACTACATTTTAAAGCACTACAAACCCAAGAACTGAACCCCGAAAAGAGTCCCCTCAGTCAGCTGGTCCTGAGACTCACTAACCCGACTAACACTAACCAGTCTCAGACCAGCACTGCTTCTCACACACACATCAGAATAAACCAAATTACCAAACAGTCTAAAAACACATATTTGGAACATTGGGAGCAGGAAACTAAAACACAAAGTAAATTACAATTCTATCGAACCCTGAAATCAAATTATGAATTGGAAGAATATCTCCAGAGTGTGAGAGACACAAAGCAGAGACGGATCCTGAGCAAGTACAGGCTGAGTGAACACAGTCTCGCCATCGAGACCGGCAGACACAGATAGAGCTGGTTACCCCGTGAGCAAAGGGTGTGTGTTCACTATAGAACAGGAGAGATCGAGACAGAGACGCACTTTCTCCTTCACTGTCACAAATACAGCTCAATTAGAGACCTCTACTTCAATAAACTTAATAACCTAATACAGGACTTTACAGCCATGACTGAAGTAGAGCAGATACAGATAATACTAGGAGAGGGACAGACAACAGCACTGGCTGCCAGATACGTGTGTATGTGCCACAGCCTGAGAGACAGCAGGTGAATGTGTGTGTGTGTGTGTGTGTCTGACCTCAGTGTGTTTCCCTACTGTCCACCACAGTGACCCTCAGTAATGTGTATGTGTGTATATATGTTAAAACACTGTGGTATCAAATGTTCACAGAAATTATAATCTGTTACACTGTTAATTTGTGCAATTAATTTAATTTGTACATTTAAATTGTTATAATACTTTATTATTCTTTATGTCTTTATAATTATTCTATGCGTTCCAAGCTTTGGCAATATTGTAATATGTACAGTCATGCCAATAAAGCAAATTGAAGAGAGAGAGAGAGAGAGAGAGAGAGAGAGAGAGAGAGAGAGAGAGAGAGAGAGAGAGAGAGAGAGAGATAATAATGCATATCAGTGGGTTTGTTGAATATCAAATATCAACCTTCATATTTTGTATACATAAAGTACATCCTATTTTGCAGTCATAACAATTAGCATTACATTAAAGTTTCAAAGATGATAGATATTTTCCCTCTGAATTTTTGGATATGTGTAATACACCATGATCATTAATTAAAAAAAAAAAAAAACATTTTAAAACACTAAATATTTTTGCAAGTCTTTGAAACTGAAATATTGACTCTCTAAGTCTCACAACATTCTCCACATTCTGTATGTTTCTGAGGCCCTCTGAGCTTTTAACATCCATGTTCTACACTTCACATTCCATAAGAGACCCTGTGCTCTCAAAAGAGTGCAAACTTTGTACAAATGGTGCAAGGACAATCCAGGACAGAGTCGTTGATCTGCATTGAATCAAACTACCCTATATTTATCTTACTATAAATAGCATGGTATGGTCAATAAAATGGAGCAAAGTGTCAAAATTGTGAGACTTGGATTGTCTTCAAATTGGCTAAAGAATTTGTAAGAGTTTGGTGTGGAAAAAACAATGTGCTCCCCTAACCAGAAGAGGGCACAAGAACATTACTGGTTTATTCATATTTGCTGGAATCTCCTTCACATGGAAGTTGACCATGGACTATTTATTCTGCAGTGGTCTGAGTAGTGACAGTTACTCTGCTGTGATTTGGTAGGTCAAGAGGCAACAGAGGGAAATTATACTTCTCACATAATACTCTGACCTACCAATGTCATGGCTTCTAAATGACCTCAGACAGTTTTGGCTCAACTACCATTAAGGAAACTCACAAAACAAGCCTTAGACAGCCACATTCTTAAAAACCATAATATTACATAAAAATTGGTTTGAAGGGGAAAAAAGGTCAACAGCAACAACATAAAACAGTAAAAAAAAAAAAAAGAAAAGAAAGTCTTGGGTTTGGGGAGGAGAAAACACAAGCAGTATTTAAAAAAACAGCGAAGGATTGGCAGGTATATGATATCTCTGCAGGACATCTGCAGGAGCACAGACTCTCACACGCACACCGTCCACATCTCTTCCTCCACCTCTCGTTCGTGATCTCTGCTTGTTTTCACTTTTAGTGTTTTCTATATAAAACGCACAACTTTGACCTGTGGAACTTGGCCCTACATTTAAGTATGTGTGGTCATAAACACAAACACGAAATGTTGGGAGAAGAAAGGGGGGAGTGCTGGAGTGAGAGAGAGAAGGGGGGTGGGGGCTTGTAGGTTGAACATTGTAACACATCTGTCCTGGTTCTGTAAGTGCTCCCATCAGATGATCACTCGCTCTGTTTGGACCATTTAGTCAAGTTTGTCTGTCACTCTCAACATGTGTTGGGCCTCGTTTGACCCCAGCATTTGTGCTCTATGGAGACATGGGGGGAAATTAGTTAATTCAGCATTGATTTAACAATACAAGCATTTGATGGAAATTTTAGGAATATTCCACACACATTGCCAAGTGTTTATACTAAGTCTTTTAAGAAATGTCTGTATAAGTTAATTAGAACCTCCCTCTGTAAGAAAATAATAATAATAATAATAATATCAATTATTCGAAGACCATATGACTTCTTGATCTATACTGTAGATCCCAATGTAGCTGAATGCAAAATCAACCCAATCTCACAAAAAGTTGTACAAATTTGTACGAGGGGGCTATTTCTTATTAAATCATATGTAATAGAACATGAGTTCCAGTTCTTAGAAAATTATGGCTCAGTCCACTGTAGCACGAAAGTGCAATGGTGTTTATTTCAGTGCTCAGTGAAAAGTCGAAAGGACACAGAACTATTTACAACATAAAACATGTATATACATAAAGGAATAAAAAAGGTAAGTATATAAAGAAACAATATATATATATATATATATATATATATATATATATATATATATATATATATACACATCAAAATAATTCCCACTTTGATATGCTTCTGTGTACACACTGAGTTCCTTCCACATCAAGGTTCACGAGTGATCTCTGTCTAGATGTGCGTATCGATACTAAAGTATCGATACTTCCGATACTGATGTGGTATCAAGAATATCGATCCTCACATAAAAATAACAATTCTGAAGTTATTTTTTTTTAACTGGTCATCTTATTATTTAGATAACATGAATATCAAAGCATCTTATAAGCTTCGAAGTGGAAAATAATAATTATATTAGAGAATTGTTGCATGGCACCGGAACAATTTTTCCTTCAGGAACAATTTTTTATCCGCTCATCTTGATGCACAGAAATGCTAAAATACACCAGCAGACAACGCTCACCCTTTCAGTCTGAGTGCTCGTTCAAAGAGGGAGTAGTGTTTTTCTGAGGTAATATCTATAAAACAGCATCTGGAGTTTTTCCAGTACTGCCGCTCCCTACACACATACTACGGTGTATGCGTAGGGCACCAACTCCCTAGGGGGGCACCATCTTACCCTAGGAGGGCACCAGAAAGTCCACCGGCTGCCCTTACTCGCACATTATACGTTATTCAAGGACCCGAAAGCAGTTGCTGAACACAGATGATCGCTTCACTCTCATATATTTGTTTGTTTTTGGCAGTAACCAAGGTTTAATATAAGTATGGTTTTGCTACAGCATTACTGTAGTATCCATATTGTAACTTGGTTTTAGTAATAGTAACCATATAATAATATCTATGGTTAATTTTGTGGCTTTATATGTTGCTTAAACTTACTAATTTTTAAAAGGTAAAAAAAGCAGCCTAACAATTGTCTGTTTAGGCCTATAAATATATAAAAATGTAAGTAATATTTTAAGTTACTAATTTTATCCAAAGATTTCGTAAAAATTAAATTTATTAGAGGCATCAATATTGGTATTTCTATCGATATCGGCGACACTGGCCTAAAAGTACTTGGTATCGGATCGGAAAGAAAAGAAGTGGTATCGCCCATCCCTATCTCCGACTCAGCAAACGGAGCTCTTTTTGTCATCCAAGGCCCTGCCCACTTCGGATCATACCACCCATCAGGAAATTATAACGTGTATTTTGAAGCCACATTCTTGCAAATGCATACATATAATAATGACAGACATTGTAAATCTGTATGCATCTCATTATTCACCAATATCAGTAATATCAGTTATAAATGATTGCATCAATAACACAACGGATTAACCGGCTGCAGCCCCAACGCGCACGCGCAGAACGGATCAGGAATCTCTTAAGCCTGCCCGCCTGCTGACGCACCATTTGGTGGCGGTAATGCACCAATGGGGTTGCAAGCCGCCGTAAAATAGCAAGAAGAAGATGCGCCGTTTGACTGATGGCTCTTCAGACCCGGAAGACACAGATGAACAGACAAGGCATGACACGCTAGACAAACAGCTTTACCAAAAAAAATAAATACTTAACTAAACTAACAATAAACATAACGTAAACCAAATATAATGTGGGTGCGTGTTCTGTGTTGGGTACGTGTTGACGCTATTTTCCTTGTGTTCTGCAGCGCGCTTGAGAGTGTGTGAATGGGGATGTTAACGGTGTTTGCGTGTGCACCCACAAAGCTCGTTATGAACGGCAGCGAAGCAGAAACATTGGAATAGACGTATGTGAGTGTATTTAAGAGTCGATGCTGTGGCACGAGACAGAGACCTCTGTCACATCAGAGGCGTACAAATGCCCTTACCCAAACCCCATATCTAAACCTAACCATAGAATAGAGTCCCAAAACATAATTTGAACAAAAACAATGTTATGTATGAAGGAAGAAAGTAATTGTGGTGTTTTTGACGGAGACGAGGGAGAGTCACCTGATTGGCTGTTGTAAAACTTTACGAATTCCTACAACCCAACTTGTACAATTTCATAGATTTAACCAACTCAGAAAAATCCTTACAATTTCTCTGTGAGTTTGTCTCGGCAAAAACATTTGGAATTACACCAAAGTGAAAATAAATTGAACACAAGGGTGCTGCGGACATCTGAAATTGTCAGAAGACCCTTCATGCCATTTTAAACACTCATCAATATCACATCATTTTCTGCATCATGCTGTGGGTGAGGCCGCTCTTCTGCCACTATACATCAGTCATTGAGTCACTTACGGCATACTGTAGTTATGCTATCCCACAGCTTTTCAAGCTCCTTTATTCCCACAGCATGTGGTTCTAATACAGCCACTGTAACAGGGCTTATCTGCAGCTGGTCTCCTGGGCCCTGTTGTTCTGTGTGGGAACAGAATGTGTGTTCAAAGTGTTTCGGCATTAATAACTAAATGAACTGCAGTAATGAATGCACTGACTCTGGTCTAAACTGACAAAGACTTGAACCAATGACATTGAGTGAATCAATTTAAAACACTTAAAGGTGTACTCAGTAATTTTTTTCTTCATCAAAGAAAGTTTTACTCCCAAAGAATTAAATAGATGTTTTGAAACATATGTATTAAATCATGAGCACGTACATTAGATGAAGACTCCAGTCATAAAAGTAATCTCATAAAAGCTGTTTTATTCTACACGGAGAGGGTCCCCTCATTTTTTCTCATGTAGGATCACAACGCCATCTAAATACTAGTTGCTTTATCTCAGTAATTGGTTTGTTATTGGACACTTTCACACTTGGGTTAAATTAATCATGGCTGACCATGAATAGTGAATTTCTACAATGGCATATTTAACAGAAAACTATTGCATTCGCATGATTCTGCATTCACACAAGGTGTCAGTGTAGGTCCAAGGCCAGGGGTGTAACTACCCTTTTACAGGTGGGAATGCAAAATCAGCGTTGGTAAACTCTTTCTTTTTAGTCCAACCAGGGGGATTTCCACAAAGTGCCCTCTTTGGGATGATCAGTGCCCCCCTTTCATTGGTCCGCATATATGTTGCATATATTGCATATTGTTTTTGCGTCCCTGTCCAAGAGAACATACCTAAAAAATGCACCTTTAACCAACACTAAAGCCAACCTGTGCTCTTTCATTGGTGGTGACTGGTGGTCTTTGATGGTCTTCTTATCTAAAAACAGAAACAGTTTTTTTTTCATTCATAATTAGAGAGAGCTATAGATGAACGGTCCACTGAGTAGATGAAGTGATATGGAAGCAACACAGGAGAGACTGCACATTGTCCCTAAAAGAAACAGCTGTTGTTTATTACAGCAGAGCCCAGACATGACAGCAGTGACCAAGACACTCACAACAAAAAGAAAAAAAAAAAAGAAAAATTAAGAGTTTTAATTTTAACCGTGATAATAAAAAGCTACCCGTGTCTGAAATCATACTGTCATATTATGAAATGTATTTGACGAAGGATGCACTTCTCGGTTGGGAAAAAAGTAAATTCTTTTAGGTTTGCTTGCGGGTTGTATGTATAGATTTCAGGCATACGTAATCCGGTGACCTATGTATTGACGCGTGACTCAAATAAATGATGTAATAACAACAACCGCTAAAATAATCTGCTCCGGTTTTGTTCAACAAGCACCGTTTTGGCACAAGGAACAACTTTCTTGGTATACTTAGCACTTATAGTTGAAAAGTGCTGTCCGACTTTCTTTTAAATCTGACCAGAAAACAGTACGTTATCCAGGTATTTCTCGCTTACTCTGTTATGAGTACTGAGGATTCAGGCATACTACTCCATTGGCATACAGTTTTTGGCATGCTAAATAGTAGGGGAGTGTGGACATTCTGACGCAGCGCTAGTGTACAGCCTTGCAATCTAAGATGGCATTCTTACCAAAACTGAACCTCATAAGTGACTGATTTCGAATGCCCCACATAGGCAGCAATCCTGTGTGCAATACAAATTGTGCTCCTCATGCAAAGCACATTGGAGATTATACTCACAATGGATTCCAGTTTTGTATTAGCATGTTTGTGAGCTAGCACTGTGATACACAAATCACAATTATTTTTTTTATTACACTGAGCTGTTTTTGTCAGTACATTTTCCTAAACACTAAAGTGTTTCACGATTCATAATGGAAGCCTGTTTTTTATTTTATAGTCTCCAGTGGTTTCACTTACATTATCATTTGTTCTTAGCAGCGAATGTGATGTTTAACATGTTACATTTGTAAAAAATTGCCAAATAAAAAAACCATGTTGCTCCAGAGTGCCAATTCTGAACAGAATCGCAAATTAATGTCTTTTGACAGTACCTCACCCATCAACATTTAAGTAATAGGTAGATGACATAAAGCGATAAGATGTTGATATCATTAACTACTTAACAACTGCACAAGTTGAGTTTGAACTCCAACTTACTAACACTTAAAATGGCTGTTGCTCTCCATCTGGAAAACTCGTTTCGGTTGTTTTTTGCAAGTGGGGTGGCCAATGTCGTGGCAATGGCCAACATGGACACCTAGCTCCACCCCTATATGGAGAGCGCCGGAACCAGAAAACAGTCCAGCGGCAATCAGAATCATCATGCCGCTGCTGATTGGTTGGCTAGGAAAACTGGATAATCTTACTTACAACCACAATTTATAATTGTGTAATACATGTAATCAACATTTCACATTACACGATGGACCAAATCAATATCAATAATGACTAAAACACAGTATTATTTACAGCAATAGAATCATGGCACATTTATCACTACAATTGACTCCAATTCATATTCTCTGGTGTGCAAAGCATTTAGAAGTTCCATGATGCAATAGCCATGGGAGACATCGTTTCAACAAAGAGTTGTTATAAGCAAATCAGAGATGGTGCTCCTGACTGATGTGTGGAACACTCTGATCCAGCTTGTTTCCATCATCCTGCAGGCAGAGGAAGCAGCTGGTCTCAGAAGTGCGCTGAGGTCTCTTTGCAAACCAGGGAGAGCGATCCAGACATCTACACCCATCACAGTCCTATAGTGGTGGATCAGTGATCAAAGCTGAGGCCAGACATATGGAGCTGGAGTGATGGGCAGAGGGAAATTGAGTTGGGTTGCACGGTGCAGATGGGTGAAGGGTGATGAACTGCAATAGGACCTGAATTGAGAAAGTGCTTTGTGGGGAGGTAGTGAAGCCAGGCAAGGGATGAGAGTGGAGGGGTGGAGGATGAAACAGGGGGCTCAGGGCACAATGAGGGGACAAATGCGAAGAGACGGCTGCTGCTGTGTTAATTGCTTTAATGTGTGTAAAGGCAGGGGTGTGTATGTTTGTGTGTGTGTGCGAGAGAGAGAGAGACACTTAAGTGTTAAATGTAATGAGCATAGGTTGGGACACTTTTTCAATTAAGATGAAAGCAGATATTCAGATTTTAAGTTTTGTATCAGTACTTTTATGAAAAAGTACTTTTGTATGAAAAAGTTTGTTTGCACCAACAGAAGTGCACAAATAGTGACTAGATTTTCTGAATACTTCCTCCATCTAACATTGGTCAGATAAAAAGAGAGTCCCGCCCAAAACTAATGCGATCAGTTGAGCCAATGTTGCTATATTAGACTGATCATGATGCTCACACAGTCACAACTTTTATAGTTTTAAGGAAATCAACCTACAAATGGCTTCTTTTTAATTGTCTTGTCATATCAAACAGGGACTAGAGAAAGTACACTTTAACATTCAGAAAGTGGCATCAAAGGGAATTGTAATCTGTTTGAGTGGCCTCACAGGGCCAGCCATAACAACATAGGCTCAACCATTTTGTTGCAGTCCTTTTTGGTGCCACATTACACACATCACCTTTAAGAGCATATGGGGCTGCTCTATTTTCTTGGTGTAAGGTGAAGTGATCATCTCCTGATGAATTCTGACAGCTGTGCTGGATGACCCTGAGTGGCGAGCTGTGCAGCCCTCACATGCCTAACCAGGAAATGAGAAACAGGTGCACAGATGAAAGAAGAGAATCTACAGAGGGGGCCTGAAAACAGGGAGCCTCTGCCCTATCTCTCTCTCACTCTTTCACCCTCAAACACACAGACCCTGTCTCACTCGGCCATGTAAAATCACCTGTCATTTACACTATGTCTCATTTGCTGAACTGATGTATAATCTGAGGACACTGAATGATGCCCCATATATTGGTCATTTTTATTAGATGTTACTAGACTTTCCACCGATAAAACTTGCTGTCTCCTATTGCCATCTTCTCTACCTGCTTTGGCTATATGAGTTTCTTTTTTATTCATGACATATGTTCTCTTAATTATACTTGTGCCTGAGGCACAGTCATACTTCAGAGGTTAAATAATCCATCATAAATCACCACTTCCTGCCAGAGATTCCTGTCATAAAGCAGTTAGTAGTTCGGTCATGCTTTAGTCTTATCTCATTGGCCAGCTGTCATAAATTACTATCAGGCACTCAGCACATCACCTTTTTAGTTCTGGTAATGAAATGTGAAATCACATGGTCATAAATTGAAAGAACATTTAGATATTATGTAGTTGTAAGTGGGTGAATCTCACAATACACAGAATCTCATGTGCTGTGCAAAAGTCTTTGTCCAAACCATTTGTCTTAAGATGGTTATATTATATCTTATAATGTATCAATAGCAAAATAAATGTTAGATTTCCAAACAAAAACAAAGGTTTTCAAACAAGTTGAACAAGGAGATAAAATGATAAAGTCCCAACAGAGCCGGATATCAACATCACTGAGTCAGTCAGGTAGGGATCACATGAAGAGACAAAAGCAATTGAGACAGACTAAATAGGTAGAAGAACTGTGGCAAGTTCTCCAAGGAGCTTGGAACATCCCATTTGCTACAACAAACAAGAAAAACTGCAAGTGTACTGTCTACCTTGGAAAATTGGTGCTGTTTTTAGGGTGGTCACACCAAATTTTGATTTAGTTTTTATATTTACTGACTTTTGTATAGTTAATTGATAAATAAAAAACTGCCTACAACTTTTGCACAGTACTTTACTTTTATATTAATATTAACTGAAGCTCCTGACCCGTATTTGCATGATTTTATGCATTGCACTGCTGCAACACAATGGGCTGATTAGACATTCACATGAGTAAATAGGTGAACATGTGTATGGTCATGTAATGGAAAGGTTTATTATTTATATATAAAATTTAAATTGTAAATAATTTATAAATCATGTTAGTATTTGTTTTGCTACCTTTAATATATATGCAAATTTTTATTTTAAATTTAAATAAACAGAATCATAAGAAATAACTGTAAAGTAGAAACAGAATAACTACTATATTAGAGTAATGAGAATCTAATGAGAATCACCACTGAAAATAATATGAATTACTGTAACACGTTCATTTTCACGGGCAAGGAAGAGGCGAGAAACCGGCTTGACATATAACTTAAGGTTTTAATGTAAAACTCAAAATACAAACACATAAGACAATGGACATGTCCGTGAACGATCTCTCTCTCCCGCATCGCCGTCCGCGAGTGGCCTTTATCCCTCTTGACAGCTTAATTAGCCTAATACGGGACCGGGCGTGCGTAATCACAGTCCCTGGCGGACGGAACGCCCCGCCGCGTTCCTGGGGAGTCGAAGGGGCCTCCCCCCGCCCCTGGCAGCGGTTCTCCCGCTCCAGGCAGTCGGCAGCGAGCCCTCCCCCCGCACGCGGTCGGCGGTCTCCAACCCCGCCGCGTTCCAGCGGCTAGTAGGGGACTCCCCCGCCCCTGGCAGCGGCCCTAACCGTTCCAGGCGGTCGGCCAGGAGCCCCTCCTCCCCTCGCGGTCGGCGGCCATTCCTCCGCGTCCAGGCGGCTGGGCTCCTCCGTCCCCCGGCAGATGGCCGCGGCTGCTCCGCTGGGCAGTGGCGAGAACTCCGCTACGGCGCATCCCTCTTCCCACCCGGGCTTCGGCACCAATGTAACACAGTTCATTTTCACGGGCAAGGAAGAGGCGAGAAACCGGCTTGACATATAACTTAAGGTTTTAATGTAAAACTCAAAATACAAACACATAAGACAACGGACATGTCCGTGAATGATCTCTCTCTCCTGCATCGCCGTCCGCGAGTGGCCTTTATCCCTCTTGACGGCTTAATTAGCCTAATACTGGACTGGGCGTGCGTAATCACGCCCCGGTCCCGCCCTCCACCGTGCCACAATTACAAAATAACTTTAAGGTAAAATGTCCAGATGTATTACAGTAGTGATGTTTTGGATGTGCTTATTGTAGTGAAAATAAAGGCACAATACAAAAGTCCTAAAAATAGGCTTAATTTTCTTTATGCAAAATATATTTTTATTTTTGAGCAGTCTAAGGTCTGTATAGACACACAACAAAATAGTAAAAACGAGTTACAGGGAGTGCCGAGGTAAAAAAAATAGTTTCTGTTCTGTCCACCTCATTATTTTCACATTTGGAATGCACATCTGTGATTTATATGACATTTAGTGCTGATTAAAGCTGAGGTTGTATGAACAGAACAACCTTCATTCTCTCCTCGTTCTCTCTCTCTCTCTCTCTCTTCCAATGACCCACAATGCCTGAGAATTCCATCCAAACTTGTAAACTGCCGGTTCAAACCCTCTTTCGCCTGAGTGCAGGGGCTTTACGAGGTTGTCAGGTGGTGTGTGCGCTGTGTGAGCGCAGTAATTTGCCAGCAGGGATTGAACCCATCCCAGCAGGGAACAGTCTTCCCACGGCTAGTCATTAAGCATGCGACAAGTCACACAGAGGGGACAGTGCTCAGCCATGCCATGGATATCACACTCATAATCATGTTGTTTTACTAAATATCAGCATGGCTGTGATTTGGCCCTAGGCACGAAGTTGCAGGCTGAGTGCTGCAGGAAATCACAACTATGCTACCGTATATTCCATATGATTGCGATCAGCGTGATTGCGAGTATGATATTGCATTTACACAAAATTTCTGTAAACAGGAAGTTAATATTGAGTAATAGCAGATGGCTTGTCTGGAACACTCAGAACATATAAACAGTGATAATATTAAAAATATCAGCACTCTTGGAACTAAAATATACTTTAAAATCCATCAGAAAGATTTATGAAGGCATATGCAAATGTTGCATGATATAGTCCTTTCACAGCAAAATGCAAGTTATATGAGAGATTTCTAAGAATAAGAACAAAACTGGTAGTGTTTCTGCAGTAGCTAATATTAATTTCCAAATCCTCAGAAACTCAAAGTTTGCTTAAGAATTGCATGGGGTGAAACCTGACAATTCAAAGAAGACCATTCGCATGATCAAAAATCAAATCAGTCATTTTTGACAAAGTCCTTTCCATATATAAGGATACATGCACAAAATGTTAAAGTAACTCTTTTGTTACAAACAATCTTGCTGCTCATATAAAGAGGCTGCTTTTGGCACAAGTACACTCGTTCTCTGTGCTTTCAAGTACATTGAAAACATATGTTTGGAAGCTGATAAAAGACACTCTTTTCCTCCATAGATTGGCTGAAACCATGCATCCCCACACACATTTATAAATTAATGGACTAAGCGCTGCAGCAATGACATCAAGCACATTATTCTTATTTGGATATCTGTATCATGACCTCTCCAGCAACTGCGTATTTATGAGCCTTTCAAATCCTTGGCCGAATGGCTGGAGGTGTATGACGATAGAACAAATGATGAAGATAAGAAAATGCATGGCCTGTATTCAATTTATTCCTCCAGTGCTCTTATACTGGGTCTGTGAGTGTCCATCCTAATGACAGCTATGCTGTTAACCAAGCACTTCTCAGTTACACTCCATAAATCAGCAAGAATTTTGGTCCACGGAAAGAAATACCTCCAGTCATTTTCAAAACAGCAAAGCACACACTTTCATAGCCTACATTAAGCACTGTGTACTTTTACCGTTGGCTTCACAAAGTCGGATTTTGTTTCTCTCATTTATTTCTATATAAGTCCAAAGACACCAGCACACAATATAGCTGGCCTCTATTTGCCTTGGCACATACAGTATTATATCTGTCTGCATGTTATGTAGCAATGCACTTGAACTAGCAGCTTTGGGTGTGAAATACATTTTTTTTTGATGCAGGGTATAAAGATATGAGTATGATTGAGTTTGAGTTTATGGTATCTATCTTTTTGTGAAACTTCCTTCAACAGCCTTTACCACAGAGCAGGGGTCTGACCAGGGGTAACAGGCAGGGACCTCTGTTACATATTGTGAAAAAATGAGCATTAAATTTTAAGCCTGGTTTATTACAATGCTTATAGTACTATACTAATGTATTTACTGAAAAAACAAAATAAACAAAAAACATTTAATTTAGCATTTTTGTCTTGTAATAATCATATATACACTCACCTAAAGGATTATTAGGAACACCATACTAATACTGTGTTTGACCCCCTTTCGCCTTCAGAACTGCCTTAATTCTACATGGCATTGATTCAACAAGGTGCTGAAAGCATTCTTTAGAAATGTTGGCCCATATTGATAGGATAGCATCTTGCAGTTGATGGAGATTTGTGGGATGCACATCCAGGGCACGAAGCTCCCGTTCCACCACATCCCAAAGATGCTCTATTGGGTTGAGATCTGGTGACTGTGAGGGCCATTTTAGTACAGTGAACTCATTGTCATGTTCAAGAAACCAATTTGAAATGATTCGAGCTTTGTGACATGGTGCATTATCCTGCTGGAAGTAGCCATCAGAGGATGGGTACATGGTGGCCATAAAGGGATGGACATGGTCAGAAACAATGCTCAGGTAGGCCGTGGCATTTAAACGATGCCCAATTGGCACTAAGGGGCCTAAAGTGTGCCAAGAAAACATCCCCACACGATTACACCACCACCACCAGCCTGCACAGTGGTAACAAGGCATGATGGATCCATGTTCTCATTCTGTTTACGCCAAATTCTGACTCTACCATCTGAATGTCTCAACAGAAATCGAGACTCATCAGACCAGGCAACATTTTTCCAGTCTTCAACTGTCCAATTTTGGTGAGCTCTTGAAAATTGTAGCCTCTTTTTCCTATTTGTAGTGGAGATGAGTGGTACCCGGTGGGGTCTTCTGCTGTTGTAGCCCATCCGCCTCAAGGTTGTGCGTGTTGTGGCTTCACAAATGCTTTGCTGCATACCTCGGTTGTAACGAGTGGTTATTTCAGTCAAAGTTGCTCTTCTATCAGCTTGAATCAGTCGGCCCATTCTCCTCTGACCTCTAGCTTCAACAAGGCATTTTCGCCCACAGGACTGCCGCATACTGGATGTTTTTCCCTTTTCACACCATTCTTTGTAAACCCTAGAAATGGTTGTGCGTGAAAATCCCAGTAACTGAGCAGACTGTGAAATACTCAGACCGGCCCGTCTGGCACCAACAACCATGCCACGCTCAAAATTGCTTCAATCACCTTTCTTTCCCATTCTGACATTCAGTTTGGAGTTCAGGAGATTGTCTTGACCAGGACCACACCCCTAAATGCATTGAAGCAACTGCCATGTGATTGGTTGATTAGATAATTGCATTAATGAGAAATTGAACAGGTGTTCCTAATAATCCTTTAGGTGAGTGTATATAATCATATATAATAGTCATAATGTTAATTTATTTAGACTCGCCCCTCTTTTTTGTTCTTTTTTTTTTAAAGAAGCAAAAATCGAGGTAACAATGAGGCAAATTTCAATGGAGGCGAAAACCGGCTTGACAATATAAATAATAGTTTAATGAAGAAATAAGCCAAAAGACACAAACACACACATAGGACGGACAGCTGACCGTAAACTTTCTCTCTCTGTCGCACCACCATCCGCAGTCGGCCTGATAAGGGGCCAGGTTTGTAAAATCCCTCCGCCCTGTCACATTCCTCCCTCGTTCCCTCAGGCCCGGGAAGCCCCCGACATGACGAAGATCCCCCCTTTCCCTGGGGGAGGCCGCGCCTTATGCCCCGTCTGCCGGCATGTCATCCCCGCCTTCCTGAATCTGGGAGGGGACAGGGGGAGGGAAACAATAATGAAAAAAGTAAACTTTAAACGAGAGGGACAAGGTCAACGTGGAGCGGCAGTGGGAGGGAAAGAAGAGAGAGAGAGAGAGAGAGAGAGAGAGAGAGAAAGAAAAAAAACACTCACTCGCCGGTTCTCGGATATGCCGTAGCTTGGTCCTCAGCCACTCCTACACCCTCTAACGGACGACAGCCATGCCTCCCCGGGCGGAGGCAGTCCTCCAGCCCCTGGCGGACAGAACACCCCTCCGCGTTCTTGGGGAACAGAAGGGGTCTCGCTCGCCCCTGGCAGCGGTTCTTCCGCTCCAGGCGGTCGGCAGTGAGCCCCTCCCCGCTCACGGTCAGCGGTCTCAGACACCGGCACGTTTCAGCGGTGGTTAGGGCACTCCTCCGCCCCTGGCAACGGCCCTGACTGCTCCAGCCGGTCAGTTAGGAGCTCCTTCTCCCCTCGCGGTCACGACCCGGCCCTGCCCTCCATCCTGTCACAGAGGTAATCAGTATTATGCAACAAATGCTGTTGATTGTGCTAAACTATTTTTTAGGATCAGAGAATGAGGCTCAGCACCCAAGTGCAGAGTTAAAAAACAAAGGATTTAATAATAACACAAAAAGGGCAAAAACAAACCAAACCTCCCACAAGGGGGAAAAACTAATATAAACTACCCCATAGGGGAAAAGTGTAATCCAGGGCTGGGGCAGAAGGCAGCAGGGAACAGGACCGGACAAGGTACAAATAAAAAAAGAATGACAGACTGACTGGAAAACAAGATGAACTGGCACTGGACAGCACACACGAGGAGGCTAAAATAGGAAGAGAAATCAAACGGGTTAACAGGGGACAGGTAAGGCAAATTAACTAATATTAAGCAAACAAGGAGGCGGGGTATGACGCAAGGCAGAGAGACATGTGACAATGCAGTAACAAAAAACAAAGCCACATCAGGACAATAATGCAATATACGCTCATGCCAACTGACAAACAAGAAGAGAGGATGCATAGCAATGGCAAACAAAGCGATGCCACACATTCTCACACTAAACAAAACTTGAGAGTACATCACGAGTCAAACGGCACACAAAAACAAGACAGGACACCTGTGCGAGAGTTCGGCCTCGCACAAACCCAAAACCTCAGCACAACGTGAAAACAGCTCATGACCCAGCAGCCGCGAGAGTTTGGCCTCACACAAACCCAAAACCTCAGCACAACGTGAAAACAGCTCATGACCCAGCAGCCACGAGAGACAGACACAGAACATAGAGCATGAGTGCCTGTATCCCAACACAGAACGAAACCAAACCAGGTAGGGAAGTCGGGATCCAGACTCCATGCTCTGGACATGAAACACAAGATAGGTCACGACCCGGGCACATCGCGAGGTGCACCAGTTTTCGCAAGTCAGACATAAACTATTGACGCAAGTGTATGCCGCCAAGGATCCAGACACCATGCTCTGGACATGAAACTAGACAGACCGAAGAGCGCACGCCAGGGAATTCAAACAAAACTGTGTGCTCACACAAAGAGAGACAATGAAACACAAGACAGAACATGGGATAATGATGCCACGGTCCTGTCAGAAAAAAAACCCCAAACTGACAGAGTAACAGGACTGTGACAGTATTGAACTTGAAATATTCTTTAAAAATATATATATTTTTACCTGACATGCATAAGATGTTATGTCTTGCTTTCAGAGAAATCTAACAAAATGTATTGAGTTTTATGCTTGAAACATTAAAAAAAAAAATATGGTTAGTCCACCCAAAAATTTTAATTATCTCATAATTTACTTTCATGCTATCCAAGATGTGTTTGACATTATGCTGAACACAAAAGAAGAATATTTCATCTCTGTAGGTCCTTACAATTCAAGTGAATAGGTGACAAAAATTTTATGCTCCAAAATTCACATAAGGGCAACATAAAATAATCCAGACGACCCTGGTGGTTAATTCCGGCCGTACGGAACTACAGAGCTGAAATATTCTTCTAAAAATCTTAATTTGTGTTCAGCAGAAGAAAGAAAGTCATACACATCTGGGATGTTTATTTTTCTCCCATTGGCAAATAGTTTTCCTTATTTTAAGCAAAACTTGGTAACACTTATTGTGTCATTTTGCTTCTCATGTGAATGTGTCTTGCTTTTAAAGATGTATAGATATTTTAACTTGAAAACAAGAGAAATATGAAGTAATTATGTAAAACACAAAAGTTTTGATGTTTACTACTTGTAGATTACATTTTAATTTTATTTAACACGTTACATGGTAGAAAGGCCAATGAAACATTTAGCTGAATTTACCCTTAACATTGCATTTTTGTTCAACATGTTCAAGTTCAAGGTGCTTTATGTTTTTGTGGATGACTCTACAATTTACCAAATCTTCTGCAAATAAATCAATGCCCTTCTGACTTACTGCAAACTGTCTGCACATCCAGGGAGTGTTGTCTTTCTTTCTTTGTAAAATTAATATGCAAGAAATTTCAAAATTTATAAATAGTACTAAAGTGAAAAATTGGGGGAAAAAGAGACAAAAAGAAGAAGAAGAAGAAAATAATGTTTGCCATTGGTGTAATTCTGCAATTGAACAGCAGAGGTCAGAGAGTGGATTTCCATTGGATACAGTTGGCAGCTGTAGCTGTCTGTTGGAGGAGCTGTGATTGAGCCCCCTACTGAGCACTGGTCGAAAAAAGAGCCTTCACAGCCTCAGTACATGATATTCCATGGAAATATACGACTCAACAGACAATTCTACATTATTGGACGTTTGGATCGGCTGCTTTTGAACGTGAAAGTTCTGAGGTTTTTGGGTAGTTTATTTATGACCACTCAGCAGCAGCAAGAGCAGTTATATTTCCTTGATGACAGAAGATATACACATCATTGGAGCAGGATTTTATGTCCCTAGTCTCTCTCCAGTTTTGGCCTGCTTGCAGTTTTGCATTTATTTTCCATTAGAAATGCAGCAATCGTGCTCTTAGTGACGGTTAACACAAGAACCTCAGCCAAGTGCAATTACTTTTTTCACATAGATGGCCAATGTTTTTTTGTTTTTTTTGACTGGGCAAACCAAAACTGAGATTAAATTACAGTTCAACTCAAACCCAGCCATCAGCTCAGTACAGTAATACAAATTCAAATTTAAACACTGTTGAAAGGAAAGGTTTTCTCTTTGGTTTCAGTTCAGAACACTTGTGTTAGCTTGTTCCCCTTTTCTCTGTGCCTCTCTCTCCCTCTCTATAGCTGGGTTTCCATCAAAATATTTGGCATTTTAAATGCACGTTTCTGAACATTTGACTAAAGAAAATGCGAAACATTGCACATTTCCATGAACTGTAAATGGGCATTTATCTTGAGGGAACCCACCTTTTTGTGATGGAGCAGCTGAAAGACCTCTTTGCTTCAGGGCAGTGGCGTAGCCAAGGGTGGGCCAGGGTGGGCCTGGACATTATATACACAGGATATTACAGATTATTCTTTGACTTCAAATATATATTTATAAAGTTGTTTAAAAAATGCATACATTCTAATTTCTGAATGTGTAGAACAACTGTTTTAAAGTGCTGCTTCTCTAATGTTTTTTAATCAATACATTTTTTATTTTATCCTCTTTTTCTCCCCAATATGAAATGCCCAATTCCCACTACTTAGTAGGTCCTCGTGGTGGTGCAGTTACTCACCTCAATCCGGGTAGTGGAGGACAAGTCTCAGTTGCCTCCGTTTCTGAGACTGTCAATCCGCACATTTTATCTTGGAGACTCACAGCATGTGGAGGCTCATGCTACTCTCTGTGATCCACACACAACTTACCACGTGCCCTATTGAGAGTGAGAACCACTAATTGCGACCGCGAGGAGGTTTTCCCATGTGACTATACCCTCCCTAGCAACCGGGCCAATTTGTTTGCTCAGGAGACCTGGCTGGAGTCACTCAGCACACCCTGAATTCGAACTGCCGCCCGCACTCAACAGTTCTGGTGGATTGTGAGGACCCAATTTTTTGGGGAAGCACTGTTGAATAACCAGGGCTACATTTGAAGAATTGTGTGCCATGTTCGGGCCTTTTGTGAGCATTTTAACTAATGCTAAACTCTACAAAATCAATCTCCACATTCAATTTTATGAACATTTTTAGAGTTTATTCGCATATCAAGCGTTTCCATTCAGGATTTCTAAAATAATTGGATGGAAACGCAGCTTATGAGAATCTGTCATTTACATTTCTGTGTGTGAGAGCACCACATTAATCATACTGTATGCAGTTCTGCTGTTTACAATTCTGGGTGATGACATGGAGAATCCTCAACAACACAGAGACATTCAGTTTAATTTAAAGGTGGATGTTTCTATATCATTCTTCCCATTTTAAAGCATATGCTCTCGTTTTTCTTAATGGTATAGAAAACAAGGTCTGATTTAATTGTATTCCCTCTCCAGCCCTGCTTAAAAAAAGGCCAAAGCTGATTTGCTGGTCTTAGGTGTTTTTTTAAGCAACCTGGTCTCATAGAATCACACTGCTTTACCTATTTTTGGCAAACTTATCTGTAAGTCCTAGTTGTATATATCAACGCAGTTTCCTAGTGGACACTAGAGGCATTACAACTAAGACTTTTATTCACTTTCACATAAATCATTAAAGTCATCAGTTCATAAACACGTTTTGCCCTGTTTCTAACACAATGCTTTTTTTATGACAACAGAACCCTTTTACTATAGTGCATGACTTGTAAGGTAATACATTTTAACGTTTGCATTACACAACCAACTACTTTTACAAGCTTGTTCGAGCATGATCAGGTTGCCCGATCAAGCTGCATGATCAAAATGAGCAAGGCTGCCTTCCAAAGCAAAGGCAGCTGCCTTGCTGCCTAATCAGTTAATGGCTTAACCAGCAACGTCTTAGGAAACTGGTCTACAGTCTCTGATGGCAGACTTTTCCAGCTTTTGAACCCAACAATTGTGTTGCAATTGCGATGCAAAGGAGCAGAGATTGAGTCATGAAGAGCACAACACGTAAGATGAAAGTGCTTCAGCAATTACGTTTTTTCATCTCACATTTGCATTTATGACACTATCGGTTAGGTTTATGTAATGGTATATAAATATGTTCAATTACTGCATTAATGGGGACAGCACCATCTAAACGGTGAATGATGGTATTTGATGTGTGGAATAGGGAACTCCGAGCTAATGAGACATGCTGTGGGTAAGTGGCACATTTTGAGTGGTCTGGAGAATTATCAGTTAAAAGTGCTTAAAACACATAAATAACTGCTCTTGTAATGAACATGTTAGGGATCTGTTGACATGTGTTTGGCGTCGAATGTGAGTTATTCTGACTTTGTTTCACGAGGCTTGATCGTAATTCCTCCGTGTATTTTCTTGTGTTTCATGTAGGACTGATTCATTTTCTGTGCCACGAAAACCATTATTTCCATTTTTGTATCTCCATTAGGAAGTAAATAGACCACTCTGGTAAGACCGTCACATTGGTGCCGTGACCCGGATGGGAGTGAGGTTTAGGGGGGTGAGTTTAACGGGAGCCAGCTTGTAGATACATGCTGTAGCCATTAGCCTCCTTGTTAGCGCACCCATCTCCCACGCCAGAGACAACAGTTCGAGTCCCGTTCGGAGTGGGGTGAACAGGATCGGTTACATTTATGTTTAAAGTTTGGGGTAGGGATGTCAGTTTTATTTATTAAATCTGATAAAGCATTAACCTTGGTTTTTCATCTCACATTTGCTTTTAATGGCACTATTGATTAGGTTTAGATTTAAGGTTTAGGGTATGTTTTGTTGATTTGAAATTCATTTCAGTATTAACCATAAAAACTTTTCTTTTAGCATCACACAGTGGACATTTTTACCTTGAAACTGCCACTATACATGCAGTGATACATTAGATATGTAAATTGTGTTGTGTAAATATGTTGTTTATTGTAAATTGGTATATGTCTCATCATGACTGCTATGTTGCTCGGAACTGCACACAAGACTTTCACTCACTGTTGCACTTGTGCATATGATCGTGAGACAATAAAGTGATTTGATATAATTATAATGCATAAAATGCAGAATATAATTTTGCAAAAATGTCGCCACAGTTTTCTAGATGTTCTCCCAGCCTGGCCAAACTGGTAATTAACTAGTCTAATTGGTCTCCCATTCTTGTCGAGTTGGTGTTCATCTGGTTAACCAAGTCAGCAAACTAGTATCCCAGCCTGGCCAACTGAAAAGTGTTCAAACCCCCTCTAAAAATCAAAAAACCTAACTAGCTGGACCAGGCTGGGAGAGCAGAAAACCAATTTATGCTGGTTTAAGCTATTTTTTTTTTAGAGGGGAAATCTCTGTCATGTGTTTTGCTGTTCCTGTAACCACAGTGGATGAGCCTAAGTTGACTGAGTACATTCATATATAATGAAACACCAACAGGACTAAAAAAAGAAAAAAGAAGAAAGAAAAAAATGCTGTTCAAGAAAATACAGCTTTCTCCATAAATGATGACACAGATCAAACGGTAAGTTATGAATATGACATAGACCTTGCATAGGCCAAATGCGCACCATGAAAATGATGAAAACAAGCATGCTATGGTTTATGAATGTGTACTACTTCAACAGACTGTGTGTATCATGTCATGGTTGTGTGTTTGTGGGTGAAAGCCACTGTTCTGGTTTCTGTAATCTTCAGAGACAGAAGTAATCCATTTGTGCACACACACACTCTCTATGCCTCTCTATGCCCCTCTCTTTCAGGGCTTCTGGCAGGCCAGTGAGGTTATGAAGGAGCTTGGCACAGCCATAAGCATGTGTGTAATTTTATACAGGCGTTCCATTCTCATTGCATGCCAGTTCACACATCCGCCATTTCAAACTGCTTGCTCTGTAAAAATGCATAAGGACTCCGCATACCACAAAACACAGAGCGTTCACTTGGCACGCAAACCGCCGACACGGCACACACACTCACAAACTCACGCTTGTCCATATCTTGCCCCTGCATTGTCTCACATGGATTTGATCTGGGCCACACATGCTTTCCATTTTATTCCCCATGACATCACGATTGCCAAAAGAGCAGATGAAGTCTGGGGAGGTGGGGATATATGAAGAGCAACTGGGTTTGACATATAATGATATCCTGTTGAAATGAAATTCATCAAACGGTAATTACACTCTTTCAAAAACAGACCAAACATTGAACAGTCCAAAGTTCGTCACTGGAAATTGGAAGACTTAAATCAAAACTTAAAACTGATTAAAAATACAGAAGCTTGGGGGGGGGGGGTAAAGTATGTAAATTTAACCATGCAACACAAACGTTGGCCACTAACTTAGCTACTAAGCTGCATGCTAGCCAGTTTGCTTTATTTTGATAGAGTTGTTCTATGTTATTCAGTAAGGTATCAAAGCTACAAGTTCCTAGAATCTTCCACTGAGTAAGAATAAATTCTTGTGGGAGAAGATATCAGAGAAGTCTATTTTTATAGCTCAGGTATGAGTGGGTGAATACAAAAACAAAATGCTCCTGTGATCCATTCATTCGTTTGGTGATGTGCTTTAACTTTCTCTACAGTTTCTCAAACAGAAGCTAACAGAATTTGGGTTTGGTGTCTTAGGGAGTTATGTGTCTATAATCATCACAAAGCATTAGCATTAACAGCAGGAAACAGAGATTTAGGAGTGTGTGTGGAGGAACCGGGGAGGGTAGAAAGGACTCAAGCACACAAGGCAGGAAGTTGTTTCACTCACAGCTGGCATGGGAACTTGGAGAAGGTGAGATGGCAGGAAAACAGCTCCCCAGTCTGTTATTAAGGGACAGGTACACACATGTATTCAGTAAATACATAATACAGAAATATATCCACAAACACACAATATAAATATACACATTCACTGTGAGTATGTTATGCATTATGCATTTTCAAACAATTCCAAAGACAAAATTAAATGAAAATGTACCCTATTCACTCTTAATACACTTGTGGCCAAAAGTTTGGAATGATGTTCAGATTTTGCTGTTTCGGAAGGAAATTGGTACTTGAATTCACCAAAATGGCAATCAACTGATCACAAAGTATAGTCAGGACATTACTGATGTAAAAAACAGTTCCATCAATATTTGAAAAAAGTTATTTTTGATCAAATCTAGACAGGCCCCATTTCCAGCAGCCATCACTCCAACACCTTATCCTTGAGTATTCATGTTAAATTGCTAATTTGGTACTAGAAAATCACTTCCCATTATATCAAACACAACTGAAAGATATTTGGTTCATTAAATGAAGCTTAACATTGTCTTTGTGTTTGTTTTTGAGTTGCCACAGTATGCAACAGACTAGCATGTCTTTAAGTCAATATTTGGTCAAAATGGCAAAAAAGAAACTGCTTTCTCTAGAAACTCATCACTCAATCATTGATTTGAGGAATGAAGGCTATACAATGCTTGAAAATGCTAAAGGAAATTAAGATTTCATACAAAGGTGTACACTACAGTCTTCAAAGTCAAAGGTCAAATGGCTCTAACAAGGACAGAAAGGGATGTGAAAGGCCAGATGTACAACTAAACAAGAGGATAAGTACATCAGTCTCTAGTTTGAGAAATAGACGCCACACATGTCCTCAGCTGACAGCTTCATTGAATTCTACCTGCTCAACACCAGATTCTTGTACAACAGTAAAGAGAAGACTCAAAGGTGCAGCCTTATGGGAAGAATTGCAAAGAAAAAGCCACTTTTGAAACAGAAAAACAATAAGAAAAGGTTTGAATGGGCAAAGAATCCTAGACATTGGACAACAGATAATTGGAAAAGAGTGTTATGGATCTTAACCCCATTGAGCATTTGTGGAATCAGCTAGACTGTAAGGAGTGTGAGAAGTGCCCGACAAGACAGCCACATCTATGGCAAGTGCTACAGGAAGTGTGGGGTGAAATGTCACCTGAGTATCTGGACAAACTGACAGCTAGAATGCCAAGAATCAGTAAATCTGTCACTGCTGCACGTGGAGGATTTTTTTTTTGATGAGAACTCTTTGAAGCAGTTTAAGAAGTTCTGAAAAAAAAAAATTCTCCAAATTGTAATGGTAATTGTTCACATTACTAATGTCCTGACTATACATTGTGATCAGTTGGATGCCTATTTCTTTCCTTTAGAGCAAATTCATTATTCCAAACTTCTGGCCACCAGTGTATTCCTGTTCCTACCATAGACAATTTACCAGTGCATAAAATCCCAAAGAAAAAAAGGTTATCACGTTAATTAAAATGTAATACTTCCTCCATCTCCAAAAAATGTTTCTTATCTGGAATGATGAACAATCTTAGCTTTGGCCAATGTGGGGGCAGTGCCCCCTCTGGCACCAACCAAACTCTGCCTTTGTGTATTGCGAATACTATTTCATGTTTCTTTAAGCTACAAAGGTTTTGCCATTCATTACACATCAAAAGTGTAGCCTAAAGGTTTACATCAGAAAAATCAATGGATGCAAAGGCCCAAACACTGTCTTTGAGGCACATATATACACACACAACGGATATACAAAACAATGCATAGCCTCCTGATGGACGATAATCAAACATTTAACAATAAAGAATCAGTCAGTAGGGCCTGGCCTGTGTTTCACCTCAACATAAGACACTCTGTGTATAATCTGTAAAGATCTTTCTACACATCTTGTGATGGTAAATTGAGTGTGTGTGTAAAAGAAGCGAGGCTGTTTGAGTCGTACAGCTGGAGTCCTGGTGTAGACGCCTCACAGTTCCTGTCCAGCTGAGCAGAAGGTGGAGAAGACTTTACACCTCTCAGACACACACAAACAAACCAGCGCTCTAATGCTCTCTCTGTCTCTCTCTTTCTCTCCCAGAGACACAAAAGCAGAGGGCTCAGGATATCATCCAAAAGAGAAAATCAAACAAGAAAAAAACTGGATACTTTTCAAGGGTTAGAGTTATGCGCTTCCTTGCTCTCACTAACTCTTATGTCTTTCACTGCCTGTCTCTGTAGCTCTCTATCTCTCTCTCCACTCCATCTGCACACATGATTTGAATTAAGTTCAGTCTGACCACCTCTCATCGAAGGAGGTTGTCTGGCCATTGGATGGAAAAGTTGACACATTGAGTGACTGTGTACACAAGAGCATTTAGATGTGTTTGCGTGTGGGTTGGTGTTTGTGATTTTCTTATGAGTGTGGCTGGATAGTATGTGTGAAAGTGTGCAAATGAATAAGAGAATGTTTGAATTTTTAACATTGGAAAATGTTGATGTACAAAAAAAATTAGCAAACCTTCACATCAATTATCTTAATCATAAATGAGCTGTGAATGTGGTTTTCCAACACCTGCTATGACAGACTCAATATGGAGTGTAATGGAGTGAAATTCTAAAGAACATTTTCGGGGTCCAATCCAATTGTCTTTTGATGCCCCCAGCAAAGTCAGCCAAATATCAACCATCTAAGACTTTTTAATCCCTTTAAAGTGTTCCCTGTGAATAAAATAGTTACTGCTCATGAGTATTTCTGATTATTCACATAGGTAAGATATCTTTACAAAACTAAACATTTTTTTGTTTACTTAAAATTACTGAAACTAATTTAGATGCAGGGTTAGGGTTAGGGTTTACGGTTAGGGGTGGGGTTAACAGTGTAATTAATTGCAGGTACTTCACATGTAGGTACAATGCAACAACACATGTATATAATAAGTACATTGTATCAGTTACATAGTACTTAAAGACACCTAATATAAATTGGGTCAACTTTTCTGATGTTTATAGGACGGACTCCACTATTCTGGCCTGTGTGGACAAATCTAAAGCGAGTAAAAAAAAAGTTCAAGGGAAGGTTACCACAGAGGCATTACGGAAAATCAACCACTTGTGTCTCCCCTCTGTTTCTCTGATAGGACAGCATTGCCATGACATTAATCATCAAATAGTGGGTGATTTTCCTCTCATTACTGCCTGATGGCTAATCGCTTGTTTTGTGTCTAGTGGTTTACCACAGTTTTGTGGGATCAACTTGATTAATGGCAGAAATATTCTCTGCATTGTTTGTCATAGCTCTGCATTGCAGATTTGTTCACCATTATCTAAACCAAATACTTTTGTCTCCTTTTTATACATAGTTATTTCTGCCAAGTAGATATTAATCTGTCTTCTCAAAAAAAATTCTGGTTTTATCAGAGAGCTACTTCATACTTCATTCTGGATTTATCTGGTTGTAAAAAAAAAAAAAAAAGGGAAATTCACCCATTAAAGAAAAAACACAATATCTCAATTGTTTATCCAATTCAAAGATTATATGGAAAGACAAATCTGTCTTCTGAGAAATAAAACCTCTAGAGACTTAGAACTGATCTCAACAATGGCAAAAACCAAACTCAGTCTGCGATCAAAAGTCAGAGATTTCAATATAAACTCAAATGCTTCTAATAAAATTTTCCCAAGACCAAATGATCTGGGCTGTGCTATTTACATAGCTGTAATTTGAAATCTTTATTCTACTGCTGAATGTAAATAATTTGTATGCATTTGCACTTTTCCTAAAAAAATTTGGGAGAAACATCTGAGAAAATGTTGATTAGGGGGGGAAGAAAAACAGTTCAAAAATGCACAATTTTTTAATTTTAGACAAATTAGTGAGTTTCAGCAGAAAGAGAAATATTTTCAGTGAATAATGACTTAATTTAATTCTGTTAAAGGTATCGTATGACTTTCACACATTTTGAGAATTTGTAATATAGCACAAGGTGGACTGCTTTTGATGGTGCTTTTTTCCATTTAGAACTTGACAGACGCTGTCACTGTGAACTGTCATTGTATAAAAAGAGCTGTGTAAATATTCTTTAAAAATGCTTTTTGTGTACCACAGGAGAACAAAAGAGAATGGGTTTGGAACAACACAAGGGTTAGTAAAGGACAGAATTTTATTTAAACTACTCCTGAGCTATGAAAGAGCAACCGCTGAGCAATGTTTCTCTGGACATGTATATGGTCTCTCTGTATGTCTGGATGTATGTGGACTTTATCCTTCCCAATTTCTCTTTGTATATGGGAATGTGCTATACTGCTGAAATTAGAGGGAACAGAGTGTAGCGTGGATCATGTAACAGAGCACATCTATCACTTAGTCTGTATTTGTGCAGGCCTCCACTCTGAGCATATGGAGAGTAAAGGAGAGAGAGAAGGAGAGGGAGAGAGGAAAAGAGGGGGGTTGGAATGAACAGCGGCGTCTTTGTGAAGCACCAGGGCATTCCGTGCTCCAAGTGCTGTGACATCCAACCTCTCACAATGGGGTTCCTTTAAAACTCCAGGAACGAAGCTGAGGGAACATGGAGGGGAAATTGCTTAGTACAACTCTACAATCCCAAATTCACTGTCATGGCCTATGCAGGGAGTCGGCCAGCCCGAGCCTGGGTCCGAACATCACCCTAAATTCACCCGAAACTCTTATTTTTACATATCAATAAAGGCAGTGTCCTGTGACTCTATAAACTCCATTTACAGTATGTAAGCCCATATCCAGAGATCCGAGTGTGGTAATGGAAACTTTATTAGAAAGTTCAAGGGATGAAATTTCCAACCATTTACTTCATCATGACCCTCCTGTAACTACGAATTACAACATGTATTTTTTGGCAGATGGTGATTTGATTTTGTTTACAAATGACCACCTAATAGATTCAGAGCTCATGTTAACCCACTGAATGATCCAAAGCTAATATACAGTCTGAAATACCCATCTTGTAATGAAATGTTTGTTGATCTCTTTCCCCAATTGGTATGGTAAGTTACGCATTGAGCAACTTCTCTTTGTCCTAACCTGAACCAAGTTTTGCAGCTAGGATGTCTGTCATCCCAAAAACATTCATCATTTACTCACCCTCATGCCATCCAAGATATGTATGTTCTTTCTTCTGCTGAAAACAAACACATTTTTTTTTAAAGAATATCTCAGCTCTGTTGGTGCATACAATGCAAGTGAATGGTGACCAGAACTTTAAAGCTCCAAAAAGCACATAAAGGCAGCAGAAAATAAATCTAGTGGTTAAATCCATGTCTTCAGAAGCGATATGATAGGTCTGGATGAGAAACAGATAATTATATAAGTCCTTTTTACAATAAATTGTCCTTCCTGCCTAGCAGGTGGCGATGTGCTTGAAGAATGCCAATTTTCAGGGGTGCATCTACACATTTCTGAGCGTGTATGCAAAACAAAATGTTGTGCCCCATGTATCTAAAATCTTCATTGTGTTCTGAAGAAGACAGTCATACACATTCATTTTTGAGAGAACTATTCCTTTAAGAGGAAAATGAGTTAAACGAAGGTCTCATTAAGGAACAAGGTGAACAAGTGTCACTTCCATCAAATGTGTCCAACTGAACAAGTCTGACCAATCATAATGTTATAAATTAGAACACAGAGGAATCGGAAATCACAATGATTAAAAATCTCATGCTGGGGGACCAGCACCCAAAACACAATATGAGCTAATGACCAGCATTGTTGATTTTAGCCTTACATATCTTTCAATCCTATGGATAGAATTCACAATTTTCCATTTCTTGCTACATGGTAAAAAAACAAACCAATGTTCTTTCACTGGCTGAATTATATGAATGTCTAGAGGGCAGAAACACTCACAAACATGCTGCTAGTTTTTGAAATGCTGTGTTAACATTCAAAAATTCATCATGACTATCCTTTGGGGCAGAGAAATTCAAATCGCTTTCATTTTAGTTACTTCAGTGGCAGCTCGATTGGTGAGTAAAATCCCAACACAACCAGATGGCTCGTTGTTTGACAGTATGCAAATGTGTGTGTTCGTATTGTATTTGTATGCATTTTCAACAGAGAAATAGAGAGAGAGAGAGAGCGAGAGAGAGAGAAAGTATGCAGCATATTGTGTGGCCATCAAAGCTCTTCTGACTGCTCAGAGGTAGCAAGAGTTGGAGGGCTAAGAAAGAAAGACAGAACAAGAGAATGAAGGAATAAATAGGAAGGGGGAGAGAGAAGGGAGAGGGATAGTTTCACATTTTTAATACAGGTCTCTTTGATTTTGATTAATAGGATGTTTTCTCCATGTTTTTGTATCCACAGTTTTAATTAAAGGGACCCCCTGCAGAGGGAACATTGCATACCCTGACAGACATCACAACTGAGAAGAGAAAGGCAGTCAGTTTCAGAAATGTAAATATAACAGGGCTCACAAAGGAACATGAAAAGACACCTTGCCTGCCCAATTAATGAGCTCTAAGGCCATGTCCACAGTAATATGATTTTGGTGGACAATTTACGCCTCTCATCCACACTGGAATGGTGTTTTCCTCCAACGAAAAGTTAAAATTACCATATTTATATAAATAATTCACCCAAAAAGGAAAATTCTGCCATCATTTTCTCATGCTGGTACAAATCTATATGCTTTTATTTTTCAGCAGAACACAAAAGGAGAAATCTTGAAGAATCTTTATGAACCTCTTTTCTATACAACGAGAGCACAACTTTCAAGCTCCCCAGAGAACAAAAAAGCACCATAACAGCATCATATTAGTCCATACAACTTGTGAGCTATATTCCAAACTGAATCAAGTTATGATTATTTAGTGTAAGAAAAAGACCAAGATTGTCATTCACTGATAATCTTCTCCTCCACCGAAACTCTGAAATCTTCACATTCAATCAAAAGGCTCAAGGATCAGAACATTCACACAACTGTTTCTAACAAAAGTTTAAGAGGAAAGAAAGTTAATATTGTCCATATGATTCATGCGATTACACATCTTTAACAGTAAATAGCTTCTTGCCCTACACCTTCTCATGATAATATGTGAAGTGACCCAGCATGAAATATTACTACTTTGTTTTAATACTTTGGAGGTCTGAAAACAAGGATTACCGGCATTACTGGCAAAATAATTACTGCAGTGGAACAATATCAGTAGTTGGGTTTATGGTCATGTAATCATCAGAGAGGCTTTCTACCATTCCCTGATACCAGACCACAGTAAACCCCTCCCCCGGCTAATTAAAGCACAATTATATACAGCCTTTTCTCTTTCAAACTGCTTTTCTTTCTGACTGCCTTATTTATCTATTTAGCTGCTTATTATCATCTCAATCCGTTGCTCTCTTTCCCCTTGCTCTAACAAGATGAGAAAATACTTGTTCAGTTCATGCTCCTTTGGGAAAGCAGGGCAGTAAGAAAGAGCAGGATGGAGGGATGAATAAGCGTAGGTGAAAAGCAGAGAATAAAAACAGGTTTCAGATTCACTTTGCTCAGTTCACAGTGAATACCGTCACTGAGCACTGTGAACTGTGCTCTCTAAAACATTTTTGTTTTATTCTGATTTTAAAATGAGAATGTGAAGAACAGATTGCATTGCTCACATATTAGTCACATGGGGACTGAGGTTGTCAGTACCTAACATTCTGCTTCAAATCTCGTTTTGTGTTCCACTTAAGAAAGAAGTGTTTGGCCAGCATGAGGGTGAGGACAGTAAATTACAACAAAACTTTCTTGGATGAACTATCACTTTAAGGGGATTATTTAAGTACGGCTCCTTTTTGTAGCTTAATTCTTTGCAGAATGTTTCTCCAGCTGCTGAACAATATTTCAAAAGCTTACAAAGATGTAAATTCCATTACAAGTGATTCATGTTTCAAGGGATCTTTCCTTTATGACTGCAACATTAATAATCTAGGTTCCAGTGATAGCAATGGCCTGGTTAGGGGTCAGGACTACAAAACTGTGAGAACAAAAAAGAAGGAAATTCTGATTCATATAATCATGATTCAGATTTATTAACTGTATAAGCTTTGGCAAATTTCATTACTGTTGTGTATTAACATGATATATATATAACATACTAGTGATTGGTTGCATTGGAAATGAATAGGTTGCTATGCAAAGGATGCCAAATAAATGGACATGAAATACTTATCTGAGTTTAAATTATTTAATTATGTGAGAAGACAGAGAAGACTGAGTGATATGACAGACAATAAACTAGTACAGCTATGCAGAATTATAACAGTTAATTATATCATTTAGCCATCGTTATACACTCTCATTAGTGCCATGGGCTTGATGGCGCTATAGGAAGTGTGATCGCCAAGGAGACTGCTAAGATTTATGGTGAAAAATTAGTTACATTTTGGTCTGTTCTCACACAAAACAGATTGGATCGGTTCATTGATTAAACCACTAGAGTGTGATGGATTATTTTAATGGTACCTTTTATCTGCCTTTTTGGACATTCAGAGTTCTGGCCACCATTCACTCACATTGAATGGACCTACAGAGCTGACATATACATCTAAACATTCTGTTTGTGCTCTGCAGAAGACAGAAAGACATACACATCTTAAGTGGCATGACGGTGAGTAAATGATGAAAGAATTGTAATTTTTGGGTGAACTATCCCTTTAAAGTTCCTACGTCAAACAAGTGGAAACAATGGTCAAACAAAAGTGCAAATTTACAGGAGATTTGCACAAAAAATTCCCATGCTTTCGTCCAGATCGAGATCCGTGGGAAGCAGAATGTATGACATGTAAAGCTGGCACTTATGTGTCAGTTGCTAAAAAGGTGCAAGTGATTTAGAAGCACACATTAGCTCTGCGACGAATAAAGGGTCAGCAAAAGGTGAAAGTTCATCAGGTAAATTAACAGACTACTTTTTACGACCGGTAAAATTATCACATTGCTTAATTTTCCATGGCCATTCAAAATAATAGTTAGGTACACTCATGGCATCAAATATATGATTTTAGTACATGGACATTCAAAAGAATTTGTATTTATTTATATATATTTATGTTATGCTAATAGTCTGTTTCACTGTATTAAAGTTTGCATTCAGAGTAACACTGTGTTGAACCCTATTATTCCTATTAAAAAAAAAAGTTGTCCTCTTTTTGGAAAACCAGAATATGGTCACCCTAACTTACCTGCGAAAATCTTTTCTATGAAAACGTGTGATGTGTTTTTATTTAGGAATGTTGTAGTCAAGACCACCTAAACTGAGACCAGAGTGTATTGAGACCGAGACAAGACCAAGACTTTGAGGGGTTGAGACCACGTCAAGACAAAGACCAGACCAGTGAAATTCCCACACTCATGACACACTTACGATAAAATGTGGAAAATGCAAACCATAGGCACTCCTTAAATTGATCTGAAAGATCCACATTCCCATAAAAACACCCACAGAAAACAAATTTGCCATATATACAGGGCTGGGAAATGTATTCCACTACAGATTACAGATTACATGCTGTAAAATGGAATTTGTAACATATTCCATTAGATTACTCAAGATCAGTAACTTATTAAATACTTTGGATTACTTCTTCAGCACTGGCAGATTTTTTCACTTGTTTTGACTATAAAAACTCTGCCAGTACAGTAAGACAAAATACACATGTTAAAAATACATTCTCTGAAAAACCTAAATATATTACGCAGTGTTGTTTCTTAAAATGTAAGAATTTTAGATATTTTTGCAGGAAAACAATACAAAAATTATTATCAAGAATACGATTTTTGCCCTAATATAAAAGCTCTTACTAGAATTTTCTTGATTAAAAAAAATATGATCGTGCATGGTAAAATGTGCATGTAAAATGGCTAGAAATAGCATTTTAAAATGTACATTTTTCATAGAAGTGGAGACGCATTACTCGGTCTCCACTCTCTGCTGTCACATCTCTGGCACTCTCACCCAAGTGAGGGAGCCTTACCATAGCATTTTAGCGTTTATGTCAGAGCTGACATTAGCTAACATTTATGTAACGTAACTTTATATACATTAGCTACATAGCTTTATGTGGCCTGTCTCGTCATTGTTTATCATACGCAAAAACGTAACTTGGGAACAACAATTTGCCACTACATGCCCTGTCCCCTCAATCTGCATTACCTCCCTCAATATATGTTAACTAAATTACATAGCTTGCACACCAAGCTAGGGGGCAAATATCTGGAAAGCAACTGAAGCACATAAAAAAAAAAACTGTAAATACATAGGTAGCCAATATGTATAGCTAATTCTCGCTAAATATCTTTGGGTGAGGGGTGAAGATGAGTTTAGGTACAGATGCTGCGTTCCATTTAAATGGATGTGGTATATATCACTTGATATATCCGATCTTCGACTAAAGGCATTTCAATGCCAGATGCTCAGAAGATGACGTTAAAGGAAACAAAACTGCAATGCTCCCATTAGCTTAGCAGGTGTTTGACTGTCACTAGAGTTTTCTCTCATCAACCCAATTCAGAAACACTAGCATTTGTGCTACAGGTGCATGATTATCAAAAGAGAGTATAATTGACCATGTTTTGAACACCAGCTACTCTGCTAATATTTGTTAAATAAGCTTTAATATCATGAAATGTAGGAACTTTGACTAATTTATAGATTTTATTTAATAAAAGTGAATGTTTATCACTTATTTTGTACATCTTTCTGAGTGCCGACAAGATTGTATGATGTCACTTACCTGCATCTCGTCGAAATCGGAGTTTAAAATTTCTGCACAACTTTCCAAGTTGTAATTATGACTTCAAGTGGCATTCCATTGCACTTTTCCCAGTAGGAAGTTGGAAAATCTGACTTTCCTAGTTGAATGGAATGCAGCAAGAGAGGCAGATTGCTAATATTAGCTAACTAGCTTTGCTAGCATCCCTTACACTTAGCTTACACCTTACAATTTTGACATGGTCCGAGCCGTCTCAGTAAGCATTGCATTGCAGAATTTACATACTGCTGTGTGTTTTCTTTTGGACGTTATTTTGCAGATGAACTCTTTGTGGTTTAGGTAAGGGTTTCCTAACATTTTTTCTGCCACAGTTCACTGACTGAATGTATTTACAAGTCTGATGATGAAGCATCATTTTGTGGGCAGGTGAGGAGTTGCATTTGACAGCAGACTAGAATTTGTTATAACAATAATGTTATGATGGACAAAATATTTAAACTGGTTGCATAAAATACAATGTAATGGAAAAAATTATGAATTGGCAACTTTAAAACTCTTCTACCATATCTATGCCTTCACTAAAATACCGGGAAAAATTTTGAGGAATTTGATCATTTTCCATGGCACACCTGACGATATTTCATGTCACACTAGTGGGCTCAGTGGTTGGAAAACACTGGTTTAGGTAGGCAAATTTATTACAGAAGATTTGTCTGACATTTCTCATACGGTCACACTTCTCCTGTCTCCTGCATTCACTTTCTTGGAGTGCATGTGAAGGGGGGCGGGGAGGGGTGACAACCATTAACAGTAACAGAAATGTCTAATTAGAAATGCATTTGAAGCAGGAAGTTTTACATCCAATCAAAGTAATGATGTTAACAAATAAATCAGACAATGCACAGACAAGACCGAGTAAAAATGTGGTTGATCCCAAGATGATACCTTCAAAAAGTCTCGAGTACTACAACACTGCCGCCTAGTTCACCTATGCCTAGAAGTAGTTAACTTAAAAGAGAAAACTCAATATCGAAGCAGAGAGTTCAATCAATGTCCACTATAGCGCACCTTGCTACAACATTAAGTAACTCATACTTTCATTGTGTCATGAATTGTGGTCTGACACATTTTGGAAAGCAACAATTCACAAAATCAAGTGTTAATCTGTGTTAAATTCTTGCTTTAGGAATATGGGCCAATACCATAAGTGTCCAATTACAATAAGAATGAATAATATTTGATACCGGATTGAACACGGCAATGCTGAGCTTAGAATTTGCGGAAATTAAGTTATTGTTTCTGAAATAAACGTCAGTTTCACTTTTCAACACAGCTCAGGTTTTAGTGTTCAGGTTTTATTCACACTCAAATATCTGAAAAGTTATCATAATTACAAGCGTTTGCAGAATACTCACTAATTCTGTCCTTATTCACCACACTGTTATAAAATAAAAACATCAGGGCATCAGAGGCAAGCGACAGCCATATCGCTGACCAGCTGACACTTTGATGAAGTTAACATTAACTCAATGATGACAGAGAAACTTGTGTCATTCATAGCACTCAGCTGGCACCCCGCTGCAAAGTGCATCTGTCTACGACACACATACTCACTCACACACTTGCTACAGCTGGGTATACACAGTTGCTCTGCTTTGATGTTCGGGCCTCTGCATCAGCGCTCCAAATATAAATGCAAGAGCAGTTTGCCACTCTAGAGACACATACTCCAATGAGTCACCCTGTCAATTCCCAAAGAACACCGCACAGAGAAGTGAGAGAAGGCAAAGAGAGTGCAGAAGCAGAAGGAGGCATGAATATATTTAGGCTATATATGTAAAATCCATATGTGTTTACAGTCAGAGTGTGATCTCATAGAACTTCCTGACCTAAAGGAGTTTAAATAAAAGTATTCACAGAATGCACTGAAACACTGACTTACTACAGAAAATAATGTATCATCCGTCAGTTTTAAAATGGAAGAAAAAGTGTGTATATGGCAATGCACTTTCAATGGATGTCTGTGGGGCAAGGCACTGCACCAGGAGAAACGGTAAAAGGCTAATTCACTCAAAAATAGAATTACTCATGTTGATCGAAACCTGATTTTCTATCTTCCATCTAACTCAAATAAGGATTGTGAATGTTCAGCTCCAAGAATGGCATAAAAGCATCTTAAAAGTAGCCCCATCAACTGGTTGCTTGTCATTAATCTTGTAGCTTTGCAGTATGTGAGGGACAGACTGAAATAAAGACATTTATGATGAAACATTTTCCCATATAAAACAGCTGCCAAATTGGTGCATCAAGATGCATCCCATCAGGCTGGATGTCAATGGTGAGACACGCAAGAACCAGTTACGTTTGACATTGTTAAACCTGCTAAACTTCAACGTTGATAGTTACCTTTTTTATTCATCCATGTTTCTTTGAAGCCAAAAACCCTCTTCTGGTGAATACAGGCTTTTTTCTTACTTTTCTTGTATATATATTGAATTATAAATAGTTATTTAGTCTATTTATTTGATGAATATCCATTAGTTACCCAGTTAAATGACTGAGCATAGCATCCAATTGCATCTGATCAGAGTCGCATGGATGTAATGCAACCTTATTATAAATGTGTTCATTAGCACTGACTAGCAAACTAATTGCTCAGGCAACACATACTACTATGAAAACAGGTAGTTTAGGCCATAGGTGTTCATAGGAAAACAAATGACATGTCAGACACATCTATTCTGCAGTAAAAATGTCTTTCTAAGAAAAAAGGGATTAACAAAGCCAATAACACAGCAATAAATATTGTTGTAATATCAGGAAGACTGTGTTTCTACACTATTGATAATACTAAATACTGACTCAATTCACTACCCACACACTTGTCTTGTTGGTGGCTGGGTATGACCGGTCAAAATGCCTGTATTGGTGAGATATTGGAAACTGTTTTCAGTTGATCTATCAAGATGCAGCAAGTACCAAATATTGGACAACTTAATAACTTTAAAAACAAAGAGAAATATATAGGCTACAGATGTGCTCGATGAATTTGCAAACTTTCACGAGCCAGGACATATGCAAGGACATTTTGCAAAACACTTTTTAAGAAATGATGTCTCAAACCTTGCAAACTTTATCTAATCTATAAACTATTTTATCTCATAAGCACTTCTTTTAAGCTATTTACAGCCTTCTAAACCTTCTATCTTATAAACTAATTAAAAATACACAGTGAATTAATAATAGGACATAAAACTGTCAGTTTACATTGAACTACGGAAATTTTTCAAAAGGAATTTTTTTTTTTCAAAAAGTCAAAAGGAATTTTTTTTTTAAATAAATAAGTCTAAATCACGTTTTAAAGTACAAAGTGTTAAAAGCACAACATTTCTGATCTTTGGGAATCTAAGACTAAGACAAAAGTGCTACTTTTTAGTTTTAATTTGAGTAATGTATGAAGATTTACTATATAGATGATCCCCCCACATATGTAGCATTTAAACTTTTATTATCCACCTTTTTTCTACGTCCTGTGAAGTTTAGCACAAAATGTGGGCATTACTTACATTTTCAAGTAAACACAGCTGTTGTTACAGAGTATGTCCATTCATTCTTTCATTGTGGTGTAGGGATTTTGAGGATAGCATGTCTGATTTCATGAGGACATACAGCTCCGGAAAAAATTAAGAGACCACTGCAAAATTATCAGTTTCTCTGGATTTAGGTAAGTGTTTGAGTAAACTGCACATTTTTGTTTTATTCTATAAAGTACTGAGAACATTTATCCCAAATTCCAAATAAAAATATTGTCATTTAGAGCATTTATTTGCAGAAAATGACAACTGGTCAAAATAACAAAAAAGATGCAGTGTTTTCAGACCTCGAATAATGCAAAGAAAACAAGTTTGTATTAATTTTTAAACAACACAATACTAATATTTTAACTTGGGAAGAGTTCAGAAATCAATATTTGGTGGAATAATCCTGATTTTCAATCACAGCCATCATGCATTTTGGCATGCTCTCTACCAGTCTTTCACATTGCTGTTTGGAGAATTTATGCCCTCCTGGTGCAAAGATTCATGTAACTCGGCTTTGTTTGATGGCTTGTGGTCATCCATATTTCTCTTCATCACATTCCAATGAGGTTCAGGTCTGGAGATTGGGCTGGCCATGACAGGGTCTTGATCTGGTGCTCCTCCATCCACAACTTGATTGACCTGTATGTGTGGCATGGAGCATTCTCCCGCTGGAAACACCAATCCACAGACTTGGGAAAAAGTGTCAGAGCAGAAGGAAGCAAGTTTTCTTCCAGGATAACATTGTACGTGGCTTGATTCATGCGTCCTTTGCAAAGACGAATCTGCCCGATTCTTCCATATTTAACATATTAGTGTTATTATTTGCTTTGGTATTAAATCTGGTATTGAGAATCAAATGTCACTATCAACCACTTAAATTTTGATATTGTGATAATGTATACCCTTTATTGTACATTGTAGATCTTGCTGCAATAATATGATGACAAAGTAGATCTCATTCCATAGAACTATGTGCATCCCTGTTGTTAAGGGTGGTGATGGAGTATTTTCATTATTAGACTACCATACGTAACATAAAATAATTATCATATGAAAATAGCCTCCTCCCCTACCAAGTGCAGTTTACATTTCTGTCACAGAGAATTGAGTTGATTGCATAGGTACACTGTTAGGTTGGGCATCGGTCATAATTTTAGAGAAATATACAACATAAACTTTGACACGTTACTTGAGCATGTAACTTAAATGTCAATTTTTCTCTCCGGACAATTAACTTTTTTACTCGGACAAGTGAATGACCAATTTGCTTGTCCAGAGGAGAAGCACATGACAATGCTGAATATCAAGCCCCGGCTCAAATGTATGCTTTAGTCAATTTTGTGTTTTGACCATTTGTGAACTGCGTTAAACACCATCTTGTTTATGCTTTGTGGGTGTTACTTTTTTGCCATGTCATCACCATTCATAGCTATACAACCAACATGTTTATGATTAAATTACTACTAGATCACAAAATTGTTTACAAGAGCACAAAAGTTCTTCATAGATCTAGCCTCTTAATTTTGCTCTCAAAGTGCACCAGATTGATGCATTTAACTTTAACATTTACAAAAAAATCTTATGAGGGAGCATGCCCCCGGACCCTCTAGAAGGACTGAGGTCCACCCACCACAGTCTCACAAAATCCTGTAGGAAACAATGTGGATGCATCAGTGCAGCATTTTAAACCTCAAATTTGATGTGGTTTTTGACAACCTCTAAATGTGTTTTTTTGTGATCCAATCACAAAACACTTTGATCCCCATTTACAACTATATTTAGCTCTGACCATTTGCGATCAGATCATCTTAAATGCGTCTTATTAGCAGCTGTAAACAGGGACTAAAATGACTGCAGCCAGAGCAAGAAAATGCTATAGAGCTTCCAGCAGAAATAGCACCCACATTCGTTTCCCCAGGAAAACCCCCAGGAAAAAGGTGGATAAAGTTAATTATATTCCAGTATTTAATCAATGGAAGGCCCCATTTGTATCCACAGAGATCTGGGCCAAGCCCAGAATATCCACTGACCCTAAAACTGTCCCTATTTTTACCTTGTCTTTTTGTGCATTTTTTCAAATACATTTTTGCTTCAATATTTTGTAATATTGTGAATCACTACAGAGCTCGCTAGCTTGGTTCATCAGTTAGATCTGTTATAAAGTCTTTTATAAATCCCTATGGGAAAATACTTCTCAAATGATGACAGCTGAAAGGAGGGCAGGTACTGTTGCGCTCTATTAGGCAGAGGGACATTCTCATTCTAGAGAGCATTTGATTGGACAACACAAATTAGTGCAATATAAGTCATCAATATTTTTAGTCAATATTCTCAGAATAGAGAGAGGCTGTGTCTATTCTAAAAGCAAATTTTGTCAACAGACAAAAACTTTTTGGCTAACAGGCATGAGTTAGATGCGTCATATAATTAGATTTAATGGTTTTGAGTTCATCTTTCTCTCTCTAGCCCTTTTCCACTGAAATTGCTATGGTTCTTGTGCCGAGCCTGTGCTCCACTGATTCACGACCGGGTCAATCTGGAGCCTATCATAAACCGGCCACGCTTTTCCACTGACCTGAGAGAGGAACCATGACGTAACAGGTTACTGTCTAAGTTTCACGTGACCACCACAAACATAAACAAACATGGCATGTCACAGTATGTTTGTATACAGCTTTCACTTGTTTTTGAGGACATACAGTATTTAAACATACGGATTAATGCAATCCATCGTTATTACATTGCTCAACAAGATTGTCAGAGATGACATCTATGCTAAAGGCAACAGGTAATGTAATTGCATTATATTGTATGAACTATGGCTAAACTTGCCAAGTTCTGTAAACTGATACAGTGGAATCATTAACAATGGAGCAGCAGATGGTTGTATTTCGATTTTTACCATAGCATATTATATTATTGATTGAGAATCCCACCTTTTTACTTAACAGATAGCCCCAATCTTACAAACTTAGTGAGTAGCTGGTCAAAAATGTACTTACAGAACAAAACAATGCATAAAATAAGATGACAACAGTGTAAGAAATGCTAACAAAGTTGGCAAATATAATAACATTCAGCTGCAGAGGACACCAGAGATTCACTGTTTATCATGAGCTTTACTGGCTGAATTCAGTGCCCTGGTTAGTAAGCAGGTTGGTCGTTGTCCAAGTCCAAAACATTGTTGCTCCGTCCACTGTCGCTTTTGTCCTTCTTGTGGTCCCTGTACTACCTTGATTTGGTCAATTGTCCGATTGAAGGCGGCGTGCATCATTTTGTGCTGTATTTTCATTCTTGTAGAGTATTTTTATCCTTTGTGATCTCTCTAGTTTATCTTGGATCTTCATAAATACCATATCGCAAGTAGAGCACTAGTTTCGTTGTGTTATCTGAACACTTTTGGTGTCAAATAATTTTGTGGGTTTTTTATTGTTGATACAGAGCGAAGAAGTACTCCTTGCTCCAGATGGTAGCTACTGTTGTTGTTGGGGAAAACTTTACTATGGTGACAAAACATTATCCCGCCCTCCATCCCCTGACATAATCAGTGACTGCGTAGAGACCAGCAAGCTTTTGGGGCTGGTGCGGAACCAAGGTTTCAGCCCCGGAACAGCCTTTTCTGCAGTGGAAATGCACGGAACAGTTCAAAAATTTGCACCGCCAAGGAACCCGCACCCAAACCATGTCGGTGGAAAAGGGCTCTGTCTTAAAAAAAATGCAGCCAAAATGTGTTCTGACTATTGGGAGGATAATTCTGGCTTTCTGAGGACACAGACCTACTTTCTCTGCAAAAACACAGTGGACTGCATTACAAATACATTACATGGCAAAATGCATAATTGGCCGTTTCAACACATGCAATCCTCTGTAGGAAATAGGATATTTGAATAACATCAAGTGCACTCTGTTCAAACACAGATTAAGAAAGACTGCAACGAAAGCTAATAATATTAATGGTGAAATAGTTGCCAATATGCCTTTCTTTAAATAAATAAAATATCAGTCCTTCATAAATGAGCTTCTGCAAATATTTTTAAAACTCTGACTAGGCTAAAATTGCAACTTTTATTTGTTTTATTCATTATAAGTTTCCAAAGTAACAGCAAATCCGATTTTTTACAGATTTTTACTTATTGGGAATAAGACCCTTTTCAGCACCTCTATGCTTTTGCCATCTACCCCGTTTTCAAGTGGTTTCTATATGCTGGTGTTCTTGAAGTGCTACCCACACTCCCGGCGATTACAGTTGCCCCAAAATGCTTGAGTTGACTTGAGTTGACATTTCATGTTTGTGTGGTTTGTGTATATATATATATATATATATATATACATTAAGCAAAAAGACACACACACACACACACACACACACACACACACACACAGACACTTAGATGTGTCTAAGTGACAGCAGCTTATTTCACATGGCAGGCTCATCAGACGCTGTAGACTGTATCTCTCAGGATAATGAATCCATCATTACAGATGGAGTGAGAGAGAGTCTGAGATCTCTGTAGTTGGGAGAAATAAGTGTAAGCATATTTATGATAATGAGCAGAGGACAGCAGGGAGAAGGTTGATATTAATGAGATCTCATTATCACAGCTGCGTGTGTGTCTGTGTACAGCCTGCCAGAGACATCAAGTGAACATCTCTCTCTCTCTCTCTCTCTCTCTCTCTCTCTCTCTCTCTCTCTCTCAGAATTAGACTTGTATGTTTTTCTAGAAAAAATCTAGAGCTCTGGCAAACTAGCCACAAACTTGCTGCAAATTTGCCACTCATAATTTTCACATTATTGTGATTTAATGCGAATATCTGCCAATAGTTTGCAGCTTTTCACTGGTAATGGTGAACCTGCAGCAACCTTTAGCAAAAATGGAAAATGTGCCGCTACTGGGAAACACTTGGCAAACATTTGGCAACAAAGCAAAGATCATTTGTCTGTGAAAATACTATAATCAGTAATATATAGTGAATTTGCTGCAAGTTTACAGAAGGAGATTTCAGATTTTGTCATTTTTCATCCTTATTTTCTCTCCATCATGCCATTCTCCAGCAGTCTTTCATTATCATCTGTTTTATAATTAATAATAATAATTCCTTACATTTAGCTATATAGTTCTTTTCTAGGCACTCAAAGTGCTTTAGATAGTATAGTGGGAATCTCCTCAAACACCACCAGTGTGCAGCATCCACCTGAATGATTTGATGGCAGCCATAGTGCACCAGAACTGTCACCACACACCAGCTATTGGTGGAGAGGTGTGTGTAGAGTTATAGAGCCAATTAATCGATAGGGATTATTAGGAGGCCAGGGATTTTTAATGACCACAGTGAGTCAGGACCTCGGTTTAACGTTGGTTTAACATCTCATCCAAAAGACGTGCATTTTTACATTAGTGTTCCTGTCACTATATTGGGGCATTAATATTGCCACTGGCACATAATGTTAATGAGACCAGGCTGGTATATACTGGCTATATATATATATAAGTGTGATCACGGCACACAGGGAAGGATGTAGATTTTTTCAGTAGTTCTGGAGAGCATCAAGGACAGAAAGTTACATGGTCACTCAGAGGGTACATGGTCTCCTCATCGTCTTGGAATGCTTGAAGCCCACGAGGGGAGGGGGGGGGGTCATGCCTGTGTCAAAGCCTAAGACTCAACAAACCCTGTTGACAAGACCAACATCGCTGATCACCATCTTATGTTGTGTTTTGTGTGCTGGTCCCCCAGCATGGGATGCTGGTGTGCTTGTATCCCCACCAGGCTCTTAAAAAGCTTATCCAGCTTCACCTGAATGGCAATACTGATCAAAAGCTTGTCTATGCTGTCCACCAGCTAGACCAGCATGGGAATTGCATGATTAAGCTGGTCTTTTCAACAGGGAGGCCATTCGAGCATATGCAATCATTCAACCTGCACTCACCCCAGCAGCCTGCACCGGGTCTTACTTTTACTAATTAGTAGGCACTCTGCTTTCTATCATGCTTTCTTTTCCAACACTTTCTCCATCCAATGACTTTTTTACACCCTGAAGGGCTTTCAGAGAGGATGCATACTGTACAAGCAAAGCTTTGGCTAATGAGGAAAAGAGCAGGGCCTTGTTGGTCATGGGGGGCCTATCATTTATATATAACTATAACCAGTAAATCCTTTGTTTGAGCTCATTTTGTTTGGCTTTATTACTATCCTGCGATAGTCACTGATGTTTTCCCTGAGCCTGGAATTTAGTAACTGAGCCTCTGTGGACAGGATGAATCTCAATGTTAGCAAAAAGACTAAAACAGATACCACTCAGTTAGAAACAGAGAGATCTCTGCAAATGTTGTGCAAAGCCACTTTTCATTAGATTCCCAGTACTGATTTATTGTAGTGTCAGTATAGAGACGACAGCCAGAACAGAATACTGGCATACTGCATACTGCACATTATATATTATGTAGCAATGAAAATTTTAAACAGAAAATGTACATACTGGACACAATCACTATATGACATGTACTTCAAGGGAAAAAAGTTCATTCAGGTTTTTTTATGTGAAATGTATGGGTACATTTTAAATCAATAATACCACAATAAAAAAAATCACAGCTCATCCAAATAGTGGTGCTGCAGTCAAACGGTTGTACAAACAATACCAAATAATTTAATGGAAAATGTGTGTAGTGTAGTAAGAATTTCCTTCTGCACTGAAGTAATTAGCACTGATTATTCCAATTTTGTATAAAGTCAGCCAATCAGATTGTACTTCAAGCTTGGTTGATCCTGATAAAGTGATCAAGTCTCACTTTAGATTAAATTAAATATAGTCAGATTTAATTTAGTTTACTTAACATCAAGATATCTCTTATACTCTTGTAAATTTGGCAGCACTTCACAGTAATAGTTTTTTCAAACCAACTCATTCTGTCCTCATATCATTTTCTCTCTCTCTCTCTCTCTCTCTCTCTCTCTCTCTCTCTCTCTCTCTCTCTCTCTCTCTCCCCCCCCCCAACTGGTTTAAGTTAAGAGGGGTATCAGGGGAGAGGTACCTTGGTAAAACCACAAGCGGTACTTTCCTTTGTTGTGGAATCTGTAGACAGGAATACAAATGTCTGCAGCAACCAGAAACCACTCATCTCCTGTACACTGAACTGTGGAGCCTGTCTAACAAACTTAAGCTGCATTTTTTACATTTTGACTGCAATGACAGAGAACAAATATATACATACTGTATGCACACATGTATTTGTGAAATCATAAGCTGACAGATTCATTGCAATTCCTTTCCTGGTATTACACCCTCCATGCTGTGAACTGCTGTTTATTTATTGCATTTTTACCTTGTTTGTTTGAAAAAGTAGATGTCCCATGACTTCAAACGGTGTGGAATTTTTAGAAAATGGTGCTTTGCGCTTTGAGTATAGATACAATCTTGCCAATCAGCATCTGTTGACCATCCCTGACAGCAAAGCTCTCAGTCCAAAGAAAGCCTGCTTTCTGTCTCATTAGATTAGGCCTGTGTTGGTGGCCTAGTGGCTAAATAGTGTGGTCAGTTGTCTGAGAAATTGCAAGGGCAGTTCCTTTCACACATACAATTTTTAGCCAGAGGGAAAGCTGCTGTGACCCATAGCCACCACCAGACGGTTCTCAGTACAGCTATTTTCACTGATACTAAAACTTATTTTCACATTGCTTCTTTAATAGAATCAGACTATACAGGGTGACTAAATAATTCTGCCTTCTTTGCTAAAGTCCATCTGCTGACACTCCAGCTCAGAGGTCAGAGAGATGATGGAGGAGGTGCTTTGAAAAGAAGCATCACATTACAAGAGACAAAACATCCCTTTGTGTTGGGAAAGGTATAGAAATTAAAAGTCCTGTTGCTTCTAACTTAGTTAAATTAATTGGGGATGTGTCAATGACCCTGTTTACACCTGATATTAAGATGCTTCTCAGGTGATTCGGTCACATGTGGTTAGGAGAGACACATCACTAACCATGCTTTCATGCACTTATGAAAACTGTTTATTCCTGGGTTTTGCAGACAGTGACACTCTGAAATGTCATGCAAACAAGAACACTGATTTCCTTATGCTGTTTAAGGGATTAAGAGAAAGTGGTTGAACACACCTAGGTATCTCTCGGAGAATGCGGCTTAATATGGCTATTATTAATATAGAAAATGACGTTGCTGTGGCGAAAGCTGCTACTGACTGAGCCGCATGTGTACTGGTGTAAAGAGTACGCCACTTAAACAATCCATGTAAACTGGAATGCTGTTTTTTCACAATGACCCACTTTCTCAAAATAGCCGCTTTCTTGTGTCTATGTAAAAGTAGTCAGTGTTTACACCTGGTCTCTTAAATGCGTCTCCTCTTACCACTTATGTTCATATTTCGAGGGGAGGGTCTCTGATTTCATGACGACATACATCAATCACTATGTTACTGTATGATATTAAAGCACAACAAAGACAGAAAAGACAAATAAAGCACAGAAAAAAGTACACTGTTTATCCCAGATACAGATGAAATTTAATCTAAGCACAAACGCAAAATTTCGAGCAGAATTTTCCGTTATTTTAGTGAATTTCCTGTATTAACCTGGGCTTCAGATGTTCGTGCTTCTCATCTGTGTCCGTGCTTGTTGATATTAGACACACTGAAGAAAACCTGTGAAGTTCTCATGCTTGTGTATATATCTGCTTTTTCAAATTTTCTGATTGGACGGTTATTTCCTTATAAAGCCGTTCATATCTGGCCAAGTTTAAACTCTTTTTTAGTGCAGTGGTTGATTGACAGGTAAAGGGTGACATTCAAGAAGGAAGACCGTTTACACCTCAAATGCAGAGTGGTCACATGTATAACGTTCCATGTGGTCTCTTGTTTATGTACCTTCATTCTTAAGTTTCTGGCATCTTTCACACTCCATATTGTCTCTTGTTTATGTACCTTTACTTTTAAGTTTCTGGCACCCATTACACTCCATACTGTCTTTTGTTGATGCACTCTTATTTTGAAACCATTCTTATGTTCCTGTTTCCCAGTCTTGTCATGTCCTGTTTTCCCTCCTTGGTCATGTGTCTGGTTTTCATTGGTTCATTGTTTGATTGCTTTATTATCAGTTCTAGTTTTGTCATTGGCTTTAGTTAATCACCTTATTATCCTGTTTAAGTCCTGTTTGTCCATTGGCTGTTATTTCCCCTGTTCATGTATTTAAGTCCTCATGTTTCCCTTGTACCTTGTCAAGTATTATGTGTTGTAACCCTGACCCCTGCCTGATGTCACCCTGATGTTCCTTAGCCTTAGCCCAGCCTGTCTAGTCCTATCCTTAGTCCAAGTCGTAGCCTGTCCCTGTTCCAAGTCCTTGTCCTGTTCCTGTTTCACCTACAAACTTCAATAAAGCTGCACTTGGGTCCTACTCTTAGACTGTAAAAAAAGATGGACGACGCCCCTTCGCTGTTTTCCATCGGAGAGAACTGAAGCCGCCAGTGTCCCGATATGGCGCTGACATCTTGGAACTTGAGTCTGCACACTTGCGTTTTCGGGACCAGTCATGCGCAGTAGTGAGCAGGAAGTAAAGCCGCGAAAACAAGGCCCCGCCCTCACTCTCGCAGAATCAATCGCAAGCACACGCCCCTGCCAGATCGGTTAGCACATTCTACTGCAGAACAACCCATTATGTCGGTGTGAAATAATTAATTATAGAAATTTAGATATGTAATTTAAAGCTCCAATCTCCTCAATCCTCCGAATATCCCGAAAAAAAGTCCGTTGGTGCTTCAGTGACTACTTCGCTCAGAGAACCTGTCAATCACAGCTGTCAATCATGACGTAACAGCACCGTTTTTATAGCATCAAATAACTAACTAAAAACAAACTTATTTTAAAAACAAACACTTGAAATTACATCAGCGTGATAAAAGCTACAGTAAATGACAGAAACTGTCTTTGGAAAAAAGATATGTGAAGTGTAATTTAATTGTTTAGTTGGTCTCACGTCCCGTTGAATAACATGGGGAGGCGGGGTTTATGACCTATACTAGGACCGGCCTCTGGGGGGCGATCGAGACGTTTTGGCTTCACTTTTGAGGGCTTGTGCGGCACGCTTGGTCCTACTCCTCGCCTTCATCCTTGCCTTGACTGCCTCCCGATCGTTACAACATGTGTTTTTTGATTACCTTCGTATGTGGTTTTAGTGATCCGATCACATAACGTTTTAGACCCAATTTAAGACCTGTTTAGACCTGTATTGAACCACTTGTGACTGGGTCACCCATAACGCATCTTAATACTAGCGTCAATGTCTATTTATCATGTGAAAATTAAATGTTAAATTGACAGAGATATCGTGTTCTACCATTTTACCCTCTGCATAAGGTTTACTTAATTACAGTTTTTCTGCTTTTATCCACAGTGATAACAGGCATTCAAGCAGCCTCTCAGTGGAAGCTCAGACAGGGTTAAAGCGATAATGAACACCTTAGGAGTATATATTACTGCAGATATGCGACCATACTCAGTCGTTGAGGATAAAGGATTTAAGCATATGCTTAATGTGCTTGAGCCCTGTTATAAAGTTTCTACAAGAACGCTTTTCAGAAATTCTGTAGTGTCCGCTCTATATAAACAAGCACACGCTATAATTGTCCAGCACTGCATTTTCCAAAGTGGCATTAATGCGCCCTTGAAGGCGCTCGGGAGGGGAACACTGCTCAAAATGTTGTAAATAAGTAAAAAAATTTCATGAAGGACCCTTTCACAAGACTTTAGAGAAGGCTATATTTAAACTGTGATGCCATGCTCCCTTCAGAGTGCCAACATCATGAGCTCTGTCTTTTGTAGTGAGTAGGGCATGAGGATGATGCCTTGTATTGAAATTCACCCGCTACGTGATTTAGAGCGAAGAGCGACCAACAAAACAGGGATATATTACTGAATGAGTGATGAGACCCATGACATATTCATGACATGCCTGAATAATGATCTTAATTCCCCGATGGGGAACACTCAGGCATGTAACACGGTGAATGACATGCGAGTGAACCTTGACCGAGTTACCCTCATGTGATCACGCTGTGAATGCATGATTGCCTGCCGTTACTATGAGAGTAAATACGCTGTTGACATGAAATATTCGCTCTTGATATTGATGCAGATGTGTTATGATGAACAGACAGCATAGGCAACAGAAGACCTAGACCCACTATGATCTGAATGCATTTGTTGGATATGATTGAGAACTTATCTTATTTCTGATGGAAATCAGCTGCTGCCTGAGCCAATGATTTTGACAGACTTGTCGAGGAGCGCATTCCTTCCGCACCAAGTCGTGCATTCCGATTGAGGATGCAGTGGCTCGATTGAGGGAGATCTCCTAAGTGAATGAGATATGGATGAAGATCCGGGTTTGCTTATTGTTTACTCCCCATGGGTTTGATGTGGGCAGAAGTTGAGATGAAGTGACGTTGGGAAGGGAAGGCAGGCTTCCAGACATGTTCTGTGTACTGGTTCGCATATGGCATGGAGAGATAGGAACATGTCTATTTTCATTCCAAGAGGGCGCGATCCCTTTGCAGACATGTGTTGCGGCGAGGAGCTGCTGATTCTGGAAAAAGATAAGGAGCAATGAATAAGTTTGTGTCCATAGCTGGATGTTAGCTAGTCGGGAAGCAAATTGAACTTGAATTCAGACAGTGCTAATGAATGATGTTGCCGTGTTAGCACACAGAAACACTAATGTGATATTTGTGAGCAGAATTATAAAGCAATGGCTTACATGTGAAAGGCTAGTAGTTACCTAGCTAATGGTGCAATGATGTGCAGCAACATAGCAGTATCCCATGCTTAAGTCAGCATCCAAAACACAAGATGTGCTGGTGACTTTTCGGAAGATGTGGTGGCCTTTTCGGAAGGGTCGAAATGCAGAAAACACACAAACATACTCTCAATACCAAAAATGTACACACAGACACAACCACGTAACATTCACATAAGAGATGGACAAGAGGACTATATCTTTATCTAGCAATAGATGCAGAGTGCCAAGCATAGTCAAACACACTAGCAGACTGTCCATCTGGAGCACTGAGAGTATTCTTGATAGGTCAATCCACTTATGGGCCCAGGAAAGAAAAATATATCTATTACATATATTTATTATATATTTTATCTTCTGGCTAAGGCCATTTGAGCTGTTCAGCCAAATATTTCAGAATGAGGGAGACTGGGAGGGAATATCTTTTAAATGAAAGTGATATGGGCCAATCAACAGATCCATCTTTGGTCTAGAAATCCAAGCCCTGCATTACTGACTGTGTCACTCACACATCACTGGGTTTTCCAGCAATGAGCTTTTGGAACAAAACCATTGGAAAATTAAACTAGTTGAAAAACAAAAGGGAGGCCAATTTATTCCCTAATGCATTCATGGAAAAGCATAAACTCTTAATTTTATTATTGGATTTTCGCCTTTATGTAACAGGATAATTTAGAGAGACGGCAAAGCACAAGGAAAGAGAGTGTGATAACATATTAAATGTTGTGACATCGATCATGCTTAAAGGGACAGTTCACCCAAAAATTTAAATTCTCTCATTATTTACTCACCCTCATGATATCCCAGGTGTGTATGACTTCGTTCTTCACCAGAACACATTTGAAGAAAGATATCTTAGCTCAGTTGGTCCTTAAAAATGTAAGTGAATTGAGATTTCTCTTTTGAAGCTCCAAAAATAACAGACAGTCAGTATAAACATCATCCATATGACAGCAGCTGTTAAAACAATGTCTTCTAAAGCAATACGATCACATTTGGTGCGAAAAAGATAAATGTTTAAGTACTTTTTAACTATAAACCATTGCTTCCGTTAGGCTTCACGAGTGGGTGGAGTCCAAGCAGTCTCTCGTGTGACGTATTCCGTTGGCATGATACAGATGTAATCTCACGCTCTCCTCTCGGTTGAGACATCCAGGACGAGCACATAAACATACCATTGTGAGTAAATAAACAGATGAACACAGATCTAAACCAAAACCATCCAAGCTACTGTACAGCATTCCTCCTCACTTGTAAACAGTGCTGCCATTCCGGTTGTGAATCATGTGTGTCAGTTTTCATGTGTTTCAATGCGATTACATCACACACACATACCGCTGCAGAATGGAAGCATGATTTAAAGTTTAAAAAGTACTTAAAAATGTATCTTTTTCACACCAAAATAGACAGTATCACTTTAGAAGACATTAATTTAACAGCTGGTGTCATATGGATGACGTTTATGCTGACTGTCTGTGATTTTTGGAGCTTCAAACGAGAAATCTCCATTCAAGGTCAAATATTTTTCTCATACGCACCTGGGATATCATGAGGGTGAGTAATGAGATGAGAGAATTTTCATTTTTCAGTGAAGTATCCCTTTAAAATGAATTAAAAATATCTGATTTTGTGTTTCACAGAAGGAAGAAAGTGACATGAGCTTGGAACAATTTAAGGGTAAGTAAAGTTTGAGTGAACTTTTCCTATAAAGCTTTATCAAAACAATTATGTCAATAGCTGGATGTTAGTTGTCGATATTGTAGTCTTCAATTTACATTCATTCCATACATTGTCTTCCTAATAAAGACCCTATATGAAGACCTCATTGTGCTCCCCTGTCGGGGGGATTGGATCCCAAGTGTTTGCCTGCTCTAACAGGATTATTAGCCAAATTGGTTCCAGTTGAAAGAGATTAGGAGCACAATTATTTAGGAGCAGGGGACGTGTATGTCTCTCTTTCTTTATCTTCTTCACAATTATCTTTATCCTTTCAGTGATGTCAGAGAGATAATGCAAATCCACTCAGTCTCTATGGCATGTAGATCTTTCCTTCAAAGTATAAGATACCACTTTTGATGCTGTAATTAGTGTGTATTTTGACAGTGAGATGTGGGACTTGTTCATTAATTAAAAATGAAACATTCATATTTTAAAACTGCTGTAAAAATCCCTCTATAAGTTTAAAAAGTCTGTAAAAATACACTGTTAATTTTAGTTTATGAAGAACAGTTGAAAAGTTTACTCTCAGACTTGAGTTTTAAAATTTTTTTACATGCAGGAACAGTCACACAGTATTCATATGTCTTCATCTTTCTTAGTCTAGTATGCTATATACAATACCATATAAGGGCATTTTACAGTGCATTTCTGCTCAAAATAAGATCTGAAATTAATGATTGCTCAGAAGAGGAGGAGATGGCATTGGAGGAGGAGCGATATGAGAGAGTGCAAGAAAACAGACAGGGGCGAGTTTACGATTTTTGAGGCCCCAAGCAACCGACCAATCTGGGCACTATTTCGAAACAATTTGCTTAAGAAAATTGATTTTAAATCATAAGTTTAAATTCATCCTATCAGCCGTTCAAAATGTTTAATGAAATAAAAATCTAGATAAAGATATTTAATGCATATTTTCCAGTTTCTCCAAAAAACTGTGATAAAAAAGCAAGATTTACCTACATATATTTAAACTTTAAACTTTATATTTAAACTTTTTTTCTTTCTTTTTTCTTTTTTGTGAACAGGGTGTTCAAAACTACTTCACCAGGAAACATTTTGGAATTCTGTTGTTACGGTATATATTAATATTATAACCCAACAACTATTTATTGTTGTCCAGATTGTATGATACCGTATTATTATTACTTTGATGACTTGTTGAATACAATAGTAATATATTTCTGTCTCGACATGTGTTTTTGAAACCTGGTATGGCTTCAGTGTCGGTCAGTGCATGAGACACTGAAGAAACACCGAGACACGGAGCAGCAGTCAAGGACATTCGTCCAAATCATTAGGAGAACAATCAAAAAACTGAGCAGATGCACACAAAAATATTTTTGGTGTGAACGGACCCTAACTCATCTGTTTGCGCAGATCTGTGTGAGTGAAAGCGCGTGAGCGAAACAAGTTTAGAAGGCCTGTATATTTTTTTACGAAATTACAAACCCGAACCCAAAGTCCTACTGACCCAACCCGATGGACCTCTAACGTGAACTGCTCTGAGACTTCAGACAACAGCATGTCCGAAGAACAACATGTCACCCCTCAAGCGGTTTCTGCAGAGATTTCCTACCTGGGGAGTGATAAATGATCTTATTGTGTAAGAATGCTTGTGATAAGGTTTTCTCTTTATGACTCAGGCGGAACAGGAGATGGACCAACTATTTTGGAAACTATTAAGGAAACATGTTAAATAAACCTTCTTCAAAGTAGCCACCCTTTGCCTAGATTTCAGCCCTCCACACTCTGGGCATTCACTCAATCAACTTCATGAGGTGTCACCTAAACAGAACTGAAGTATATAATTTATAGGCTGCTTTTCATGCATCTGGTCCAGCTGATCCATTGAAAATAAAATTAATTATTAAATGAGATAATTAGATTCAAATTTTTGTTTTGTAAAGAAATTGATACGTAGCCACAATTTATGATACAAAACAAAGAGCAAATCATATCCCAAGGATATATAAGCAGCTGCTTCCCTCACTCTGTTGACATTCTTCTGGCATCCCTCCACCTCCCCAGCTCCACTTTTATATTTCATAAATGCCTATACCAATTATTTCAAATTGCCTTTCCATTTCCTGCTTTAGTCCCACAGTCCAGTCTCAGTTCCTCTGCTATGGACAGCACGCCAAATATGTACAAGCGAACTCATGAATAAAAGTTAATCTTAAGTTCTCTTCGTGAATACGAGAACCACTATGAACCAGCTTCTGTCGTAGAGCTCATGAACACGCAATAGACGCAATGCCGTCCTACCCCATTTGGCACACTAGGCAAGTACATATAATGTCAGACCACTAATCTGAATATATCAATAATAGTCCTGTAATACTGTACATGTGTTGTGTATGTATGTGGGTGTAAATGTTAAGTAACATATGATTCTTTACTCATATGTTACACTAAATGTGCCAGCCAACCACCCCCACAATTTCTTCTAATTTAAATAATGTCAGACAGGACTATCTTATATCAAAATGTAGCTGGTCCCCATCTCTACTAATTAATATTGATATTTTCTTCTGGGTGGTGTTAGTTTTTTTTTTTTTTTTTTGACAAAGAAAAATGTTGCACTTGTGACAGCATTCAACTGTCTGTATAAAGAAAAACTGAATCCTGTCTGTGGACGGACTGATTCAGCATTGACGGAGCCCTCCATCTTTCTTATCGACAAAGAAGCCTGCTGCAGCTGGTGAGGTGGAAGGACAAATGAACCCTGAAGCTAAAGCCTCCTTGACGCAAGTCTCCATGGCCATGGTTTCAGGTCTTGACAGTGGATAGGCTTTGCTTCTAGGGGGTGCCAGGATTGGGAAGTAACTCTACAGTGCAGTCCCATGAATGATGAGGGGGTAGTTGGTTTGCCTTGATATTTCTGAATACCTATGTAAATTCAGAATATTCCCCGGGGACCTGGATTTGAGCTTGGTTCTCAGGACTTTCATTGCTAGTAGTTAAACATGGCATGGCGACAGTGACATAAAGACAGATTGACTGACAATAATCGGAATTATTATTTTTTTAACTCACCCTGGTTCCATGATGGGATCATGGATAGGCAGCCATGGATGGCCCAGAATGAGAAGGTGCTTGGGTGAGTTGATGACATAAAGAGAGATGATCTGTGTGAAATAATACAATTCATAATGTAACTGGAACAGTTTGGTGAGTGATGCCTGTGCTTATAGGTGCATTATTCACAGCAGTACTGTTAATGGTGGGTATACAAGGTACTGTAGGGATATGGAGTTCTTGAACTAGCTCGTAGTGAATCAAATTCATAGCAGCCCCTGAGTCGACAAGTGCAGAAACGCATTTCAGCTTGTCAAAGGAGAGTTCAATGGGAAGGGAAAAACTGTGGTGTGTGGGAGATGTTCTTCGTCAGAAACTCTGGCATAGGCGATCTGCATAGTTTCAGGGGCATTGGAGCATGCCTGGACTTGACAATGGACCAAAGTTTATGACTTGGAACTCATCTTTGAGCGTGGTGAGTTGTGTGGAAGATTATCAATCCTTACCGCCAATTAAATGAATTCAGCGAGCATTGAATCCCCACCCTTGCATACGAGTTCGGCCTGCAGATTGCAGTTCAGTCCCTCTCTGAACACAGTCTTGAGTGCGATCTCATTCCATCTACTTTGGGCCGCTAATGTCCTGAAGTGTATGGCAAAGTTAGCTGCAGAACGTGAACCCTGGTGTACATGAAGCAGCTGAACAGAGACAACTTTACCTCCCTCTGGGTATTCAAACACTTCATGGATCTGGGAAGCGAAGTAATCAAATGATGTTTGCAGCCAACTATCACTATCCCAAACAGCTGAGGCCCAGTCTAGCGCTTTTCTGGTAAGTAACGCCATCATAAATGCAAATTTCTTGGATTCCTGAATGAATGACTCTTGTTGATTGGAGAAATATATTTTGCATTGAGGTAAAAACCCTTTACTTTTCTCTGGCGAGCCATCAGGAAGAGCAAATCTTACCGGGGTAGCTTGTGGCGATGGAAGAGAATGGATATAATGGGTGAGGTTCTCATTTGCAGCCTTTAGGTTGTTCAGTTGTTCCTGGTAACTCTTTGAGAAGTTCACTCTGGTAAGTGAATGTAGCCTGGAGCTGAGAAACTTCCGCTGGATTCATGGGTGGTGAAGTATTCTGTAAGGGACACGATATGGAGGTGAAGGTAGAATCCAAAAGCAGGAAGTTTATTAACAATCAGCATCCAAATCCAAAACAAAAAAGTTGTCAACAGATAATCAGACCAACCAGGCAAACAGAGCAAACCAGTAATCCAAAAACGATAATACCGTAAAGCAGGCACAATGGTCATGACAAGAAGGCAATGAAACAGTCAATGAGAATAACGCTTGGTAAGGCAGTGAAACTGGCAATACTTTGCGAAGTAACAATGGCAAAGCATGGCTATTTATATAATACAAACAGGAAGTCACCATAGAAGAAACGGTTCAGTGTCAGTATTCGGGAGAGATCTCCCTTTGGCGGTCGGATGAAGGGATACCAGCCTTCAGGTCTTCCTTATTGCACATCAGTAATCTAAATTATTTAACACCAAAGAAAAATTTCATATGATAGAAATTTCATAATACCTTTGTTTTTTGCAGGCTTCTCCTCTTCTACTCTTTTTTTAGGTATTGAGCTCCCAATGGTTGGCTTGCATCCTATCTTATCTAACACTCCTCTGCTACTAATGTGCAAAAGATATCATGATGTCGTAAATATATTTGGTCTTACAGTTCTCAAAAGAATTTACTTTCCTAATACTAGTGGAGTATTTTCCCATCACCAGTGGAGAACATATTTTAAAAGCATTGGAAATTGCATGAGCTTATCTTGTAAACTTCACAATGCTCCACAATGCCCAATCACATATAAAGTATGAAAGTATAGAGGGAAGAAAGGTAGAGTGAGCAAAATAGACAAAGAGAAATAGAGAAGGAGAAAGGAAACAAAAGAGACATGATGTCTGTACACATCATGCATACTGTAAATCTGTAATAGTCTGTAATATGGTTGTTGAAAATACAGTAATTATTGTTACTATTATACATATAACATCTAAAACTATCATAAACAACATTTTGATAATTTTTATAATTATGCAAGCAGTTTTTAATGACATTTGTTCATTGATGGACTACATGGAATGTTTATGAAGGCAAAAGGTTATTTAAAAACTTTAAAGAAATATTGTCAGTTATTGTACCTTTCTTGGATATACACATTTCTTTTAACATTCAAGCACATTTTAACCCAAAATCTTGATGTTGGTAATAAAAAAAGCTTGTGCACATGTTATGCATTAACTAAGCAACAGTTAAATTGTATGTCTAGTTTTCAGTCACTTTATTACTGTCTTTGGGACACTTTGAGTCTGCTAATGAGGAGAAATCTTATTCCTCTTTTTTTCTGGTTATATTTTTGAGTCTGTTTGACAGTGAGATAGCAAGAGAGGAAGATGAGGAGAGAAGTGTGAGGGATATTCCGTCACTCTGGCATGACTTTGAAGTGGGTGTCGTGATTCAGGCAGGCCCTGTCACCACTACAGTCTGGAAAAAGTACAAGCCTAATTAATTTTCAGAAAATGAAAGCATGCACTGATATGTATTCATACTCATTTACTCTATCTGTCTCTCACTGACACACATTCACAGCAACAGATACAAGCACACGCCCACAGATACTCACATACATATATTTTCCACATCTGTTATCAGCCTGCAATGGGCAAGATTAAAAAGATATGGATTATTCAAAGAAATTTAATTAACAGTGTAAGATTTAGAATATGTTTTTTTCTTTCTTACCTAGACAATTCTAAAGGACTTTTTATTAAGGAATTTTTATTATGATGAAGAATTCGGCGACAGGAGATCAAAAGTTCTGTTGCTGAAATCGGTCTGTGCTTACAAAAATTTGAACAACTGCCCCCATTTTTCCAAAGCTGGAAGTGTAGTTAAAATGTCTACAGGGTAGCGCCAAAATTGAGATGTAGTATTTTTTTATGAATGATGTAGTACATTCAACAGGATATTTTATCAACCCACATCCTAACCAAAACCCCAACCCTAAACCTAACTAAAAATCCAACCTCTGAATTTTGCTCACCATAGTTTATGTGAACATGATTACTTCCTGGTTTACAAGGGACTAGAGCCATGTCTCAGATTGCTTTATCTGCTGATAAAATTACAACGTTTGTTTACAGCAATAAAACAATGCAAATGCTTTTTGTTTTTTTTATTCAAATTGGTTAAAAACTACACATACCAGTAGCTAACACTACTATTTGGTTGCATTTTGATTGTCACAGCTGGCTAAAGTCACACAATAGTCACTTCAAAGCAAAATGTGCTCAAATAAAAATCTTTCTGAAGTCAATCAAAATTTGCCCTTAAACAAAATAAGCTTACAAATCTCAAGGAACTGCAACTTAATTACTGCACTATGCAGTAATTAAGAAATTATATTATATTGTAAATTCTAAAACTGATCATGCCAATAAAAACAGGCATAGTATTAACAATATTAATGTAGCTTATTTATAGACCACACCATTAAATTATTGATTAAACCATCAAACCTTCAATAATTATGTTTATTAGCTGCTTGACATCTTAAGAATTGTTTTTTAACATGAGTTAAATGTTGCTATTTTGGGATAAAAGTGCGTGGCTCCAAAAGTTTAAATTAGATAAAACTCAAATCAAGTCAGTGGCTTTCAAGAATCCCTGTGGTTTTTAAGATACCCTCTCAATCAGAGGACCACACTGGATACTAATATTCTCTGTTAGCTAATAAAAAGCCTGAAAATACATCAAACAAAGGTGAAACACTGGTGATGTCCAATTAGGCTGAAGTTCCTTTAGATAATTAACATCCAGAAACCCATGACATCCATCATAATAAATTGTACATCTATTTACTTAACAATGACTTCAAAATGCAGCCTCAGGCAAATCCTGCTATATCAATGATGGATCTTTGTGTGGTTAATTCAATTTAACAGTTTCATTTGCATACCCCCCAAGCCCCCCTCCCCTCCCCCAACACACACACATACAAACCACCACCTCCCAGTAATCCTGTTTGATAGGGGGTGTGAAACAGCTTTGCACTCCATGTTTTGCCTTCACAATCACCACGGGTGTGATGGAACCAATCTAAACTCTGAATATGACAAACCAGTGTGAGGGTGGGAGTGTGTGTGTTGGTTTTTTTTAAATGGCACTGCTGGGGATGAAAGTGCCCCACCAGTTGGTCACATGATAACTGCTTGATGATTTTCTCCCCAGGGGTTTGGTCTATTTCTGGTTTCTAGAATAGGGTAACCCCCTTGATGAGTAAATAATAATATATTCACAGTTTTGTTCTTAATTTAGGCTAGTTGAAATTTTCATCTGTATGCAAATGCAAGTGTGAAAATAGCTTTATAAGAATCGCATGTGTGTGTTTGGTGGATGTGTGCATGCATGAGATAGAGGAAGAAAGAGAGAGAGCAAATGATGAGCCCTTTTCTCTCCATAAGTATTCTGCTCCGTGTTCGGATGCAGATTGCTATGAGATTCTGGTTTGACAGGCTGGCTCACATCAAATGGAGCCAGATAATGTTGTTTAAAGAGAGAATCAGCCGACACTCATCGGCAGCAGCCTTAGAGGAAAGAAGCACCTCATTAAACCTAGCTGCACGTCGGTGTGTCCTCACATAGTGAGAGAAGCATGTTACGTGAGAGCGCCGATCTCTCTCTGTGATTCAAAGGAAGAGCGCAGAGATGTGTGCTCCAGCTTGGCAGGGCTATAATGGAGAACGAGTGCGAACACGGTGAAAATGTTCTCATAAGACAACAGCTTAACACATGATACAGTCCTATTGTCTTGCCAATACAATTACAAATTACTTTTTAATCTGTAAGTGATGGACTGATGACAGATTTTATAACATATGTGTATCTACTAGGCTTGCAGTTATAGGATGTACAGACATTCCCTGAATTACAAATCTCTCTGTGTGATGGTGTACAGTAGGGCTAGTCAATTGGTGGCCCACCAATCATCTTTGTCTGGCTTGACCGACTGATTTTTGATCAAATTGCCTCACCATCTGAAATACCAGAGTGCTCTCTGTGCAAAACTCAGCATTCACAGGTGTGAGCCTCAGCAATCAACGGTGATTTTAACCAGAGACTTTTGAGCAGAGACGGGCCACTTCTATTAAAATGAATGGGAGAAAAAAAAACCCAACCAAGAAGCTCTAGCACCCAACAATCAAAGGATGTTGAAAGGAAGTCCCACCTTACAGGTAAAAGAGCCAATCACCTTTTTAGATACAGACATTACCTGTTAATAATCTTGAAAACTTGCATGCGTATTACCAATACAAGTTGGGAAAATTGCATTTTTAGGGTTATCTGAGGTAAAGAAGCACAATTTATGTTACCATTATTGTCAGATTTTACTGCTGATTTGAAATATGTTCTTTGATCGTATTCTTGACCAACTGGTTTTGTGCTTTTGGTGTTCCCCCATTCAAGTAGATAGAAGTGGCACTGTCATGACTGGAAATAGCCTTCCAAAGATGGCCACCAGTGTACTGGCTTGCTAGAAAGACTTTGGTTTAATAGCACTCATTGGCACGTGCAACAGCATTCAGACATCATCAGTTGTCCAGACCGGAGCGCTTTTCTGACGATAGTTACACTGCTTTGTTAAAAGTGAATCGCACCGTTTATGTGAGCATTTGATTGCATCTTTTTCAATCAAATGTATTTATATAAATTGCTTAGTAGTGCGGTTCAATCTACAAATGTAAAAAAAATTATCACTGCGGTTGTTACAGAAATGTTGTAAGCACATAAGCACATCTTAGGCAACAAAAGAAAAATGTATTGTGTGATCGAAAATGTGCTGAAAAGTTTGCTTTTATTCACTATTCTTGAAGTGTCAAACGGGTGTGTCATAAGTTCAGGGTCGGTAGTGCTCGTATAAACAGTGATAGGTGAAACCGAACCTGCAAATATTCTGATTATGTTTGGTTCTATACATCTGTGTGTCAGCCCTCTCAATCACGAACTGCACCATCTTCTTTTGCCAGTGATTATCTGCACAAACTTCTGGCTCCTGTACTGACTATTGTGTGCAAATTCACAATATTTGTAGGACAGGATAAGACTAGGATAATACTTTATAGAGAAAATGGTAAATATAAATATGAAAAAAAAAAAAAGTTAATATGACATTTCTATATGACCAGTGATTTCATATGTGGGTTGATATTGTGAGAGGGCTTTAGCAGATCTAAATGTTTCTCTCTCGGTTTTCATAATTTGTAAACTATGGCGCTAGAATTATTATTATATTTTTTTAAAAAGTAAAATTGATCAAAATAAATGATGTTAGTTAAAAGTATAATGGCACTTTGCCACTGCACGTTACGGTTCGACTCGCCTCAACTCTACTCGCTTAACTTTTCTGAGTGTACATTTTAGTGTACAGTAGTGTGCAGTTTAGTGCCACCTCAACATGGGTGGGATTATAGGCTGATCGTCATAGTTGCGTTGCCTCTACTGCTGTGACATCATCTGTGTCAAATGACACAAACTGATCAAATCAATAACACAACCGCTAGCTGTTAGCTACTAGCTCATTGTGTAACAGTTAAATTTGCCTGGTTGTTTTAGAAGCAAACTTCCAGTAGCTGGTCAACTAAATAAAGTGAAGCTTTCAAGCAGAATATACAGTAGAGTTAACATAATAAAATGCATCATCCTCCATCATGTGTCAACGCCAGTCCAGGGCACTCTCTCTCCCATTGCTTGCCGGTTTAGATAGCGTCCATTTGGTCGAACCTCTTCCACTTTTCCTTGATGGTTCTGTAATCACTTAAGTTTTTTTTAAAACTTTTTTCCCTACACTGTTGGTTGGTCCAGTGGTAGCCGTGTGCGGCCAACAGCTGATACACTTCATTAGAGACATTTTTGTTTCGCTAATCGCTAACGAGTGGACCATCTGCACCTCGTTTATTGACCACGGCGTGATTTTGCGCTCAGCCATTTCTTTTTCACAATTCGAAAGTCGCATGAACCAATGATACTGTTATCACTGTTGATAACTTTAAAACTAGCAGGTTGATGTCCCGTGTCGTAAATCCAGTGACGTTGGTAGTGACGATTCACCCTGACCAATCAGTGATCTGTAGGATTTTGACATCACATTTAGTATCGGCTTGGCTTGCTTGGAACCTCGACTGAGGTGGTAATAAAAAAGGTATCAGGTACCAGGTACTATCCACATTGGAAAACCCACAAAAAGCGAGCGGAGTCGAGTTGTACCGTACAGTGGAAAAGCCCCATAAGTCATGTTTATTTTTCAGCCAGATCTTATAAAGGAATTTATGGCCAGACCTTAAAAAATTATAATTCAATATACAGTATACCCTGTCACTATTTTGCTATGAATAAATGCACAGAATTAAAAGTGTTTTTTTAAGTAACATGTTACTTGCTATGAAAGTGATATCTAAGAAGAATACTGAAATATATTTGGCCCCGCAAAATTTTAATCTGGATAATCTGGCCTCCACAAGAAAGTAGTTGAAGAGCCCCGGTGTACAGTATCAAAACTTATACACTGCTTTTTTGAATATTTGATTCTGATTGGTCAGTTGCCGCATTGTACAGTCAAATATATTTTGTTCAATGACCACCAAACTGTTTAATTGGCCGATGTCTATGATAAGTGATTTCCTACATAATTGTTAGTTTCATGTCCCTAAAATCACTTAAACTGAAATAAAATAAAAATGTATGTCTATTTAGTTATTTGGTAGGTAACAATGTTATAAATAAAAATGATATACAGTTGCCTGGTTTTATTGCAAAATAAACCCCTTCACAATAATTCAAGACCCCTCGGCTTTGTGTCAGGATCCTGATTGCTTATTTGCATTAAAGATTGGCTGAATGTATATGATCCCTTTATAAAATGGTAACAACACTGTTTATAAATTAGTAATTACTATTAATGCGCACACACTATTAATTTTTTTTTCTTGGTATATTATTACATTCACATTATATTTAGGATGCTTAAAGACACACAAAATTCCAGATCTTGCAAAGTTGACCTCTGTCTGTGTAAACAGTGCTCTTGCCACAGAGTTGCTCTTTGCAGCCGTCTGCATGGTAATTTAATCAAATCTGTTTACCTCCAAGTAAATCTGTTAGTTTATCATGTGTATTTAAGTGTAATTGGTGTGCTGCAGCAGTCAGTGCTTCCTGCTTTCATCAGGCCAAATTAAAAGACAAACACATATCAGTGTAGTGCTAACTCCATCTGTTGAACTGCGTAACTCTAACAGTCTTGGCCAACTGATCCATATTCTCACCTCTTCTGTGGCCCATTTGGAGAGGTACCCAGGTGGCAACACACACACCTTTTCTGAGCCAAGTCTCATTCACATTTGGGGCTGTGGTGTCGGGCCAGAGGTCAAACATTACAAAACATGACGGTATTTCCCCATTTTGGCCTACAGATGGCTCTCCCTTTCCTACTGCTGACTTTAAGTTTACTCAAAATTGAAAATTCTGTTATATATTCTCAACACTCAAATTGTTCTAATCTCAAATGGCTTTCTTTCCTCCGTGGAACACAAAAATAAAAGTAAAACAGAATTTTAGACTCAGTCACCATTCACTATCATGTATGCATGTAAGTAAGACTAACATTCTGCCTAACATCTTTTGTGCTCCATGTAGAAATGAATGGAAATGGCGGGTTTGGAACAACATAAGGATGAGTATGTATGGCAGAGTTTTCCTTCTTTTTTAATCTCAATCTCCGATGGTCACTGTTGTCATTTTAGTTTTTAATTATTTACAACTCAAGCCAGTAATTAGGCAACCGTAATTAGGTTTGCATTCCTATGCACTGTGTGGAGATAAACAGTAACTGTTTTGAGTGAGTCACAAAGCCATGGAGGAGAAATCTAAACATGGCAGTGATTATCTGTTGTCTTTCGCACTATGTTGAGATGTGTATTGAGCTCTCTTTGATGAAAGAGCAAAGTTTTAACAGAGGCGCAGGCCTGGGCCCCTCTGTTGTATTCATTTATGTGGCTAAGGTGCTAATAGCATTTGGAGGTGAAATGTGTGATCAGATTTCACACAGAATGAGAGAATAAAGAGAGATCCCATCAAAAGGTGATAAGTCAGAGCATTGTTAGTACATTTTTAAAAAGTAGAAACATTAACATTTAGCTCTACAGCTGATTGACAGTGCCCTTAGGGATGATGGCACTTATGATGTATTCAAGCTTCTGTCACATTTAAAAAAAAATTGTGAAACTGAATATGTTGTGCATTTTATTAAGCATTAAGTATTCCCACCTTATAATATAAATTGTAATGCATCATAGATAATAATTCGTTATAATGCTTATAGGCTATTCAGGATACACCTTTTAAGTATACAGTGTATTTTAACACATGGTAACACATGAAATTGGGTTTTTATTGTATGTTTTGAACTCTAACAAAATCATTCATGGTCATTATGTGATGCATGATTATCAAATGTATCAGTCGTGTAGTGGCCATATATATATATATATATATATATATACTTTTTACTATGTAGTAGTGGGTATATTCTATACTTATATCTTTTATTGTGTCTTAGACACAATAAAAGATATAAGTATAGAATATACTCACTACTACATGGTAAAAAGTGGTAACCTGCAGTTTAAGAAGCTATTTCTACCTGATTAGTTTGGCTAGTGAAACTTAATGCATACATTTTCCAGTGTCTATGCACATTATACACATAATATCAACATTATACACACAATGGGCATACAATAATACAATATATACACATATTAAAGTTTAAATTATACAATTTAGTATAATGTATAAATGAATAGGTACAGTGAGTGTAATTGTGTATTATAACTGTGGTTAAAGTATATATGCTTTACTTGTATAGAATACCTTTTAACTTTATAGAATACTTACTGTAATAAGTTTTATGGCACCTGAAATTGCAGCAGGTTTATTTCTAGCTGTGTCTATCACTTGGTTCATGTGTCATGTTTACACCCTCGGTGAGACTGATCACTGGAACCCCGTGTGAACTTCACCCACTGAAGCGGAGCCCAAGCTGCTGCTTGAGTGTAACCGGATGATAAATCATAAAGGGATACGGTGATGGCCATATGGCCCCAGGCTGATCTCTGCCCTCTCTCCCTGCAGGACCCAACAGCACACAGCATGAACACACTGACCCTCACTGCAGAGGCCTGGTCCCTGCCTCTGCCACCACTAACTCACACAGACAAATGGCCACATTCCCTCCCCCAGAGACAAATCCCTGCTTCTTCTATCTCTCTTTTTGTCACCTCACACTGCTTCTCTTCTTATTATCTCTTTGATACGATCTGTTTTGCTGAAACATGGCACAGTGAATGCCATCACTTGATGACAGGTTTTGAAGTTCTCAGCTCATTCTAAATAGATGCTGTGTTTTTTAATTCTGTCATGCTGCAAAAAAAGTGTGTCAACTATAAATTCTCAAACGTAAAAGGAAGAATCATGTCTCACTATTTATTCTTTCAGTTTTCACCTTGTCAGTACAGGCCATGTCCAATTTTGAAAACTCTTTTTTCACTTTCCTAACATTATCATATTACAAAGTATGTGATTATAGGGAGCGCTTTTGAAAGTCTGAGTTTTTGGGGGGAGAAAAATGCTGTTCTAGTGTAGATGAGAGGCGTAAAAGTAGTGAAATTAATGCTTTTTCAAACAAAAAACACATTTATGTGGACGTGGCCTTATTCAACACTCAGGGTTTTTTAAAAAATACATTCATGCAGTTAGTAAAAATTTGTTTCTACTCTTGAAACCTCCGCATTGTTTATTTCCGTTGTAAGTGTCAATTGATAAAATATTTTTTAACTAGTGATCTTATTATTTAGATAAAATGAATATTAATGCATCTCATAAGCTTCGAAGTGGAAAAAAATAATTATATGAGCAAACTGTTGCATGGCACCGGAACAATTTTTCCTTCCGCTCATCTCTCACATTTTCAGTCATAGCGCTCGTTCAAAAAGGGAGAAGTGTATTCCTGAATTAATGACAGAAAAACAGCATCTGGAGTTATTCACACTATGTAATGACAAACCTAGACGTGACATTTATTGTAATGGAATTGTGTGACCGTTTTTACAGACTTATTTAAATTCAGAGGTGTTAAAACATTGATAATGATCTTTAATCCTCATTAATAAATGCTACACTTATGAAAATGTACCATGGATTAACTGAAATAATATTGTATTAACCATGAATAGTAACATGACTGTAGTAACCATGTTTTTCTTTGTTTGTTTTTGGCAGTAACCAAGGTTTAATACAATTAAGTATGGTTTTGCTACAGCATTACTGTAGTATCCATATTGTAACTTGGTTTTAGTAATAGTAACCATATAATAATATCTATGGTTAATTTTGTGGTTTTATATGTTGCTTATGCTTACTAATTTTTAAAAGGTAAACAAAGCAGCCTAATAATTTTCTGCTTAGGCCTATAAATATATAAAAAATATAAGTAAACATTTAAATGACTAATTTTATCCAAAGATAAAGAGTTTTTTAGAGGTATCAATATTGGTATTGTATTAGTATTGATATCTGCGATATTGGCCTAAATATTGACCTATTGGCCTATACTTGGTATTGGATTGAAAAGAAAATAATTGGTTTCACCCATCCCTATTGTTTCTACATTTTATTCAAGAACACAGAATTAAACCGTGCTTCTAAAAGTATATTAACATTTCATTGTTTTTTTAACATACTTAAGTCATGTACCATATGACACACAGAAGCCTTACAGAGGAAAGCTTAATACATGCTATGTAGTCTATTAAACAAACTCACCTGCTTTAGTGGCATTAATAACTAGATCCAGAGCTGTGCATGCAGACCTGAACAATTGGTGCACAAAAAACAATGATGGTAAAAATCAGCAGCTTATTTTTTTGATAATGTATGTGTCATTTTTAGTTGAAAATGAACTTCAGACTTTACAAAACAAAAAGTTACCAAACATAAGAATTCAACCCTTACAACGGTGTAAATTAACTTGCAAGCAGTGAAACTAAGTTAATTAATTATTCAAGCCCGGTGCATGCTGGGAACACCAGCTTAGAAAAGTTAAGTAAAATTACTTATTTACCTATGAAATTTATTCAAATTTGCAAATAAAAAGGACAAGGTTTTCTACACAATCATCGGCTGTTTTCATTGTCAGTGTTTCCCCAGAGACTACGGACTCACTAGTTTGTCTAGACTTACCTGTAATTATATACCTGTTATTGTTATTGTTATATACCTGATATTTGTACATTACCACAAAATAATTTTTTTCAGTGTTATTGGGTTATTAACATTATGAAATAAATGCTGTTGATTGACTTTAACTTGTATTGAACCAGTATTGAACATTAGATGAACGTCAGTGCATTAGGTACCATGAATTACAATTGAGCAATCATTTTTAACAGCATCTATCAATCTTAATGTTCATTTTCTAAATGCATTTTTGTTCATTGTTAGTTAATGGTAGTATATACTGTATTAAATAGTTAGATATACAACTTTATATATATATATATATATAATTTATGTAAAAACTGACTTTAACCATGATTAATAAATGCTGTAAAATAAAATGGTCATGGTAAACTTAATGTTAAATATTGTGGTAAGTAATGTTAACATGTGCAACCTTATTGTAAAGTGTTAGCCATCTTCACAATAACAGCATTCAAAACTGCTTAATACATAAAATGAGTTATTTAAAAACAAATGTTAGAAAGATTTTTCAGTAAAAGCAGATATAAATCAGGCCCATTGTAAACATTATCTTGGGGAAAACATGACTAAGGTATCTCATTGTGATGCATTCCTTCAATTACTATTTTCTGTAATTAGCATGTCAACTACAAGCCTTCATTCTGATGGAGATGGCAGAGCCGGTGAACTAAAGTGAGTGAAAAAACCCTTTTGTTGTCAGAATGGCTCTGATTACAACTGGTGGGGGAAGAGAGACCACCAAAAGCACCTGTTTCCCTTTCAGAAAAACAGCCAAAACACACCAGCATGCTTCTTCCTCAGCTTTCGGTTACAGGTGAGAAGAAAATACAGAAATGAGCAGTGAGGTGCTGAGAGAACAGAAGAGTGGAAACAGAGGAAACAGGTTTAAGTCGTATCGTGTTTGGTGGGGTGTTTGTCTTTCACACTGAGCACTGGCTCACAGCAGATGTGCTCCACAGTGGGTGGAGCAGATTCAAAAGAGACTGAAGGATTTCCCCATTCCCTCCACCCTACATCACACATTACCATACTCATCCTGAGGAGGGGTCCCAATTCAGTCCTGCAAGCCTTAGATGCAGCAAAAGATGACAACCTGTTTACATGACTGTAAGTAAACATAACTAGATAAATAGGGATGCAGAGAAATAACACTTGATAAGGGAAGGGACTGGACAAAGGCATTCCTCTCTTTTGAAGTCTACCACAGAGTGTTAAGTCATTTCTTAAAGTTGATTAAAGTGGTTTCTGTGTGTAGATGTTCAAGAATTGGATGTGCTTTTTGGAGCTTCAAAGTTTTGGTTACCATTCACTTGCATATTAAGGACCTACAGAAAGTCATACATATCTGGCACAATTTTTGGTTAACATTTTATTAGTGTATACTTCCAGCTTCCTGTAAGACTCTAGTACACTCACTTCCAATTAACATATTTTTCAATGTTTACATTGTTTCTAAAGAATTCAAAGAATCCAAAGATGTTTCACCAACATTAGTGCAGTAAATGTGACAGAGTCAGTATATTCAGTCTGGGCCTTCTTAAGATCAAATCTAACAAACTTGATCATACTCACTTGAGTAAACGAAGAGATATCTGACAGTAGATCCTAAATAGAGCAATGCGTTTTGACATTACTGACAAAAATGCTCGGTCTCGTAATGTTATCTTCATTGTATCACAATCTTACAGACTTCTAACAAAATAGTCTTCACCATCAGCTATTTTTGTTTGTTCACTGAAATAAAGCTCATTCCAAAAGAAAAAGGAAAGAGGTCTTAAGCTACAGGAAGCTGTATTTTTTTTTTTATACAGACAATTATCTGTCATGTTAAGCACTTCTACATCCCTTGACATAAGCTTGGGGCACGTCTAATATGCAGTACAAACAAATAATTAGACAGATAGAGCTGTTGATTTGAGATAGGTGGCCCAGTGAACTGGAGGCTTTAGTAAATTGGTTCAGACAGTTGAGGAAAATCTAGTATGGCTGCAATCGAGATTAGACAGTCCTTCATTCCAGCAATGACTCTGATCTGAAGAACTAGGGTGAAACCTAAAATTCAAGCAATACTTTATCCCTCAAACATGGTTAAAAATGAACATATTTACAGCTACCGAGTCTGCGATCCCATTTTCACATGTTATGAAGATATGTGTAAATAGTAAAGATATATGGGGTGAATGTGTGTATGCAATGTAGGGTCAGCAGCTTTGGATGGAAGACTATTGTGCACGCACACAAAAACACACTGGCCATAACAGACATTTCAGAAGGAGGCTTTTAGAACATGAGGAAGCTCTCATTTGACTAGAGAGAGACAATAAAGTGCATCAATATTTTGGGAAGTAACATTTCAGAAAATTAATAATTTCAGTAGAGCTTGCATGATGAGACAGATGAATATCCTAAGCTGATTGGTCTGACAAGGGCAAATACTGTGGCGCAAACATTGCTTTCTAAGTTTGATAATCGCAACCAGCCTAATATATAGGCTCAACCAATTTCGTGTGCATGGGCAGAGACCATCTGACCAATGGAGATTGGGAGAGTGTTCAGGAAACCTGTTTGAAACCAGTCATTATTTTTGCAACTCTGTTTGGTGGGGCTATTGTAGCAAAGCGTAAATACTTTACATTTAAAAGGCAAAGCTCAATAGAGTCTGAATGGTATGTCAGAAAGCAAAAGCATAAAAGCTGATGCAGAATCTAACAGGATTCAATCTTTGGTTTAGTGTATTACAGTTGTTCCACATAATCATCCATTATTCAAAGAAATTAATGTGGTACAAGATTGTAATATTAAGTACTCATAGTATGTCCTTACCGCAGCAGTATACATTTTTTAAGAGTCAACTTTATTTCACGTTAAAGTCAGTGTAATCTCTGTAAAAAAATTAGCTGAATAGTTAATGAGCTAACTGCTTTTTTGATGGTTGAAAGCATGTGTGTGGAGCGAGAGAGCTGGAGGAGAGACAAGTTTAGGGTTAACTAAGAGGGACTAAAAACACTTAGAAAGCTATGCAAATTTGCATGCAAAATAAAGTACTAACAACATGGAGAGGGAACATTCAGCATCACAGAGTAATAGAGAACTTTGAGATGTTAGTTCACATTCTAAAGATGCATTGACACTGTCACTGTGGGATCAAGCTACAGACAAATGCACTGGATTAACTGGATTAATGTTTGGATTAAACACAAGAGCAAATAGAGAAAAAAGAGATAATGAGAGCAGGAATGGGAAGTGTGAATGGGTTGCAAAAAAGAAATCTATCAGAAAATATCTGACATTTGAAAGTGGTTAATATTGTGCCAACAAGATTCAAAAATCAACAATGAACATAAAATTAATAGTATAAATAAGAATAAACCAAAAAGAACCAGCATTAACAACCCATGAGCATGGTACAAACAATGCTAAAGTAAGGGGTTAAATTCCCAGGGAATGCATGGACTGATAAAATGTACAGCATGCACCACAATTTACTTTTTGTAAAAGTATTTGCCAAATACATAACTTTACTATACTTAGTGACTCATGTATGTAGGCTACCTGTAGGACCTGATCTAACTGTTTGATTGAGATGGATTTATCATACTCACGGTTGAATCATCCACACATCTGATTGCTGATCTTTTACCCCAGGCTCCTGATTCAGCATCAGCTCTCATTACTGGAGCTGCTATGATCAGGAAAGGTTTATTTGAAGGGATTTTCTATGAAAAAATGAAAACTTGATATTGTTCTTTTGTTATTTTGCACAAAGGCATATGTGCTATGGAAATCTCTCGAAATACCTCAGTGCCATTGAGTAAGAAGTGCTACCACCTCCATTTCATTATGCTGGCATTGGCTCTGTTAATCTGAAAGGCATGCAATAGCAAAACTCATCTGAAGCTTGCTATTGAATAAAACCTGAAAACAAGGGTAATTTCATTTGGTTAAATAGAGTTCTTAACTGAAAGTTCGGGAGGAGCTTGCTCAACTAATCTGCCAATAAACCTGCAGGCTGCTGAGCATATAATCCGCCGCTTACCTCACTCTAGCAACAGTCTTTCCGGCATTTGCCCCCACACACTTACCCACAACAGATCTATGCAGCGAGAGACCTGAATGCAACTCTGCTGCAAAGCATTTGCCCTCTTCAGATAAACTCATCCATTGCAAATAATCACGTTATTCAACAGACACTGCCGCAGCAGGAAAAGAATGTAATTGTTACAAATGTAATTGTTATATTTTCCTAATTAACCTTTTGCTTCCCTTACAGGCATGTACAAACGTAATATCTTGGTTACTGTCGTAACCTCGATTCCCTGATGGATGCAACAAGACATTGTATCAATGTAGTGACACTAGGGGTCACTCTTGGGAGCCCCAAATCTTTGCGAAAAGGCCATTGGGAATTGGCAAGTGGAATTTGCATGCCACTCCTCCACTGTATAAAAGGAGAAGGAATGACCACTCTCATTCAGCCTTTGTGATGAGCAGCCGAGACAACATAACTAGCACCAGCCACTGCCTTTTCTCTCTGTTTCCTCTCCACAGAGTACTAGATTCGGCTGGGGCCATCTAATGCTATTATACGCATCTGGGAAGATGTTTTTTCCTTTCCTATTCTTTCAGGGGGAAAAGACCCCATGGAGACCACATTCTGCCCAAAAGGGGAGGTCAACATGTGGCGATTCGACACATGGGCTCACCAGCCGCACATGGAAGAGGTGCGGTGGTAGGTCCTGACTGGAAAGGGAGAAACTCTACAAAAACATCGACCGGGGGCAGAGAGAGCTTTGCCCAAGGGAGACGCAGGTCAGCCGACAGGGAGACCATACAATGGAAAATGCATCACGGGGGGTTACTGGAGTAATCTCCACCTGTGGAGCACCTATCCCAGTACAGGGCATATTAGTGCCTGTAGTGGGTCTGGCTGCAAACTCCTCCACAAGCCACAGGGCTAGGGAGGAAGGACGTCCAGGGTCCACGACTTCGTGAACTCGACTGGGGGTAAAAGTGCAAGTTTTCGCCTCAGGGAAGGGGAAAAGGTGCTATACGCAAGCGATACAACCGGTCAGCTGTTCCGTATTACCAATCTCTACCTGTTTGTACCTGAAAGAACATGGGACAAATCTGGCTCAACCCGGAGATTGTAAAATCTTGCAAAGGTATTTGGTGTTGCCCAGCCCGCTGCTCTGCAGATATCTGCTAGAGAAGAGCCATTGGCCAGTGCCCACGAGGATGCCACACTCCTTGTGGAGTGTGCTTGAACCCACAAGAGGGCAGGCACGGCCTGGGTCTGGTAGGCCAATGCAATGGCGTCCATGAATCAGTGGGCAAGCCTCTGTTTGGAGGCAGAATTCTCTTTCCACTGTCCACCAAAGCTGCTCAGAGTGTCTAAAGCTCTGCATGTGATCCAAGTAGATGTGCAAAACACACATCGGACACATCAACGATAAGGCTGGGTCTGCCTCCTCCTGGGGTAGTGCTTACAGGCTCACCACCTGATTCCTAAAAGGGGTCGTGACGAACCTTGTGCACATAGCCCGGTCAGGGTCTCAGGATCATGTGAGAGTCTTCTGAAATGAACTCCAGTCATGTTTCACTGACAGAGAATGCTTGCAGGTCCCCAACCCTCTTGATGGAAGTGAACGCAGTCAGGAGGGCATCCGCTGTGGCATTGATGTTGCCACGGGTGTGAGCGACCTCAGCCGCTGCTGAATCAAGAGGAGGAGATGGCGGGCGAGTGGTGACATGCGAGGAGAAATTACGGCACCTTGGTGATGTATATACGCTACTGTCACACTGTTGTCGGACCGGACCAACACGTGCTTGCCCTGGACCAACGGCAATAACCTCTGCAGAGGCTAGTAGGGGAACTCCTGCCCGTAACAGCCACGCGATGTGTGCCCCGGCGCCATACCCATCTCGAGACTTGAGTCTGAAGCCAATGCTGAAGCGGTCTCATATGCATCAACCCGAGCAGCGTGACCACCGCCGAGAAAACCATATGCCCCAGAAGCCTCTGAAAATGTTTCAGTGGAACAGCTGTCCTCCATCTGAAAGAGTTCAAGCAGTTCAGCACTGACTGCATATGCTCGCTTGTGAGGTGCACAATCATCTACACCGAGTCTAACTCCATGCTGAGAAAAGAGATATTCTGAACCGGGGAGAGCTTGCTCTTTTCCAAGTTGACCCGAAGCCCTAGACGGCTGAGGTGCGTGAGCAACAGGTCCCTGTGTGCGCACAGCAACTCTCGAGAGCGCGCTAGGATCAGACAGTCGTTGAGATAGATGAGTATGCAGATGCCCACTTCCATTAACAAGGCAAGAGCTGCCTCTGCGACCTTCGTGAAGACAAAAGGGGACAGGCCAAAGGGGAGGATCTTGAACTGATGTGCCCGGCCATCGAAAGAAAACAGTAGGAAGGGTCTGTATCGAGGTAAAACCGAGACGTGAACATACTCATCCTCAGGTCTACTGCCGTGAAACAATCTTGATGCTGGACAAACGCTAAAATGTGTTTCTGCATCAGAATCTTGAACAGGAGTCTATGTAAAGCCCGATTCAGAACTCACAGGTTCAAGAAGGGCTGCAACCCACCGCCTTTCTTTGGTACGATGAAGTAAAGGCTGTATAACCCTTTCCTCGTCTTGGCTGGAGGGACAAGCTCTATCGCACCCTTGCGTAGAAGGGTCACAAACTCCACCCACATGGTGGTGCCATTCTCGCCCTGAACCGAGGTGAATTGGACACCGCTGAACCGGGGCGGAAACCTGACGGATTGAATCGCATAGCCAAGTTGAGTGGTCCTGGCCAGCTATGGCATGCTAATTCCACTAGTCAATTCCCATTGGCCTTTTCTCAAAGATTTGAATGTGTTTTGGGGCTCCCAAGAGCGACCCCTAGTGTCACTGCATTGACACAACATCGTGTGGGTGACAGATGGGAATGGTTGTTTTCCTAGCTAACATATTGCTTGCCTTACAGGCATGTACAAACATAATTGTCTTGTTCTCCTAACTAACACTTTGCTTCCCTTACCGGTGCATAAACTGACTTATTTCTATTTCCTTCATAGGCTCTCCCAATATCTAAATTAGATATAATTTATCAAAGTGCATCTGCAACAATGGAAACACAGCAGTGCTCCCACAGGTTCACCATGCTCTCAAATATTCAATTCCACTGCCAGAGCAGCTCCTTAACTCTGCTCCCACAGGATTCCCTCTTTACTCTCCTGCCACAGCAGTATTTTCCATACTTCTGCTGAAGCCCTTAGTCTTCGCTTCATGGCAGCTGTAATGAGCATTACAGATATGGTTCCCATTCCATCCAGTTAATTTCAATAACCCATATTTTCCTGTCTCTGGGCAGACCCTTGTGTGAGGCTGCCTCCGCAAGCCAACTGATTTGATAGTATACCTAAGGTACAGCTCCCTATGGTCAGATACTGGTCCTTTCACCTAAACCTTCCACGCGGAGCGGGCACTTGCGTGAGGCTGCCTACACAAGCCGGCTGCTTCGGTGCAATATCCCTATGGTACAGCTCCCTATGGCTGTATACAGGTCCTTTCATCTAAACCTTCCACCCAGAGCGGACCCTTGCATGAGACCTGCCTCCGCAATCAGCTGCTTCGGCGCAGCATACATTTGGTACAGCTCCCTTTGGCTGCATAAAGGTCCGTTGTCTGAACTTTCCACCCAGAGTGGGCCCTTGCGTGAGGCTGCCTCCACAAGCTGACTGCATCAGTGCAATATACCTATGGTACAGCTCCCTATGGCTGTATACAGGTTCCTTCATCTAAATCTTCCACCCGGAGTGGATCCTTGCATGAGACCTGCCTCCGCAAGCAACCGCTTTGTTGCAGCATATTTTTGGTAGAGCTCCCTTTGCTGCATAAAGGTCCTTCATCTAAACCTTCCAGGCAGAGCAAGCCATTGCATGAGGCTGCCTCAGCAAGCTGGCTGCTTCTGTGTAGTTTCCCAAGATTTAGCACTTCTGTTAGCATTTGATTTGGCATTTCTTACACCCATTTGTTGGGGGGTGGGGTTAAACATTGCGCTTGATAAAAGGTTCTACTACAGCATTGCATACACATCTAAAGATACAATTATCTATAAAGCATTTATGATCTATCAAAGTGCTTGCTGTCCTTTATTCTAAGCATCTTTTTGGGGGGTAAATTTAGAGCTCGAGTCAAGCCTCTTCCTCGAGCCCCTCCTTTGCGGACAGCAATCCACATACATTTACCCTTCTTAAATGAATGTTCAGGAGGAGCTTGCTCATCTAATCTGCCAATCAACCTGCAGGCTGCTGAGCATATTAACCGCTGCTTACCTCACTCTATCAACAGTCTTTCCGGCATCCCTCCACCTCCCCATCTCCTTCCTCAATCTTCTAAGAGTTCCTGCCCATAGGCTCATAGGCAGCCAGGCATCCCAGTGGCTATGGAGTGGCATTCCTCCACCCTCACATTCAATGCTCTAGCTTTACACAAACCTCAGAGGAATGTCTTTTAAGTGCCCTACTCTGGTCTAACCATTATACCAATGGTGTGCTCAGACTGCGAGGAGCTCTTACAGTCAATTTCATACCTCACCTCATATGGACCTTTGAGGTCTCATCCATTGTACCAGGCCTAATCTGAAGATTTGATCTCATCTGGTTGCAGACGTGCTTGGGTAAACTATGCTAAGTGCTTCAGTGTTGTATAGATTATCAGTTGTTGTCTGAAACCTGATTAATTCAGTTTCCCCCAGATTTTGAAGACAATCCAATGCACTTAACATTAAACAAATATAATTTCTGTAGATTTTTATTTCATCGACACATTTCATCAAATCTATCAAACCCAGACACAGTTTATTCAGTTTCCCCAAATACTGAACAGAATCCAATGCAATTAACATGAATGTATAGCTTCTGTAAATTGTTCCACCAACACATCAATCAAATATATAATAAATCATAAAATGTAATTTAACATGTAACAATGTATATAACAATGTCACAGGCTCTTGTATCTAGTTGTCTGTGTCTATGCTTGCTAGCTAACCTGGTAGAACACTTGGAGCAGCAACAAGCGCAACCAAATATATTGCAAGCTAGTTTGCACAATTTGTGGAACCTTAACTGACCCTGGGTGAACCTGTCCTGGGTGGTCTGGTCACCCTAGTGATTTGGCATTATCTTGTTTTCCTTTGTGGTTTCAAAATATAGCTTCATAATTAAGTTTATTATATATGGAGGTATTGAAATATTAATTGAATTATTACTGAGATTACGTGCCTTCAAAGTGTTTTTTAAATGTAAGTGTTAAGGGGATTTTACTCATTTTGAGCATCGGTTTCAATATACACACTATCATGCAAATTATTAAGCACATGCTTAATTATACATCCGTGGTGACACATACTGACGGTGATTCATGTGTATCTATATAGTATATCCATCTGCTGTACATTCCATGCATGCAATTGCTCTGACCTATAAATAGTCTTGCTATGTGTTTTGAAACATTGAAATAAATAAGATAAATCAGATGAACACCCTCAGATAGAACAATTGTGTGATTTAAAAAACACTCATATAAAGTAATTCTGTTATCTTTAAGCAATTTAATGTCAGAAAGAAGAATTAAATCAGGTATATGATGGTTTATATAGTGCACACAGCATGCCTGGTTTTCTAATGAAAGTCAGACAATGAAGCTTTTTTGACTGGTGTAAAAAATTGCAGTACTCAGATAAAGGTCATGTTTCTTCTCATTCTCAGCTTCGAGGACAGATTTCAAGGGTGCTCTTCACAAAAACAAGATTCAACACCATTTCCCTCATTTTCTCAGTCTACACTTTCCTTTTTCCCCCTCTCCCATTCTCTCTCTACTTCTTCCTCACGTCTGAATATCAGACTAAGAAAATAAATCAAGAGAAAATTTCCCATATGAGCTTTCATTTTCAGTTCTGCAAAAGGTAAAGCCTAGAGACTGTTAGATAGATTTAAGGCTTAGTGTGGGGTTTATATCCTGAGACAGGAGGAAAGAATTTGTTGAATCGGGCTGTGGGAGTGAGAATTGAGTGTGAGAGCATATAGCCTCTGCTAATTGTTAAACATTTGCATAAACTCCCTATTAAGTATATATAGAGAAGATTTAAGCAGAAACCAAGACAAAACTGGAAGTATAATCATATTTTTATCAAAGGGCCCACGTAAGTTTGAGACAAAAATTCCAGGAAAGACCACATGGATTAAAAACATTAACATGTTAGAATCAGCAGTTAGCACACATGTTCTGATATTGTATGGCTCATGCTGGAAATCTGACGGGATCTCTAACAGCATATTTTAAGGGTCAACAGTGGTCAGAACATAATGAGGGCTCTTTCTCCACATGGGTAGTGGAGTATGGAGGATTTTTGGTGCAGGGAGGGTGTTAGGCGAAAATTTCTTCAGGGGCCTTGGCAGCAGGGAGAGAGCGGGGACTCTTTGAGATGCAGAGAGGGTTAATTTGAAGCACAATGGACTGAGCTGACAGGGCCGGGGACTTGTTCCAAACAGCAGAGCCCGATGCCCACAGAGGCACTGAAGGGCCAGCAAGGTCGTGTTCGGCCTGTTGTGCCATTGAGGCAGTCAGGAGGGGGTTGCTGGGGGAGTGGGGGTTGGTGGAGGCCCATGCTGTGAGGCCGTTGGGGGCATTTTAATCCCCCATTACTTGGACAAGAGATTAAAAGATTCCTGCTTTATTTCTCCACATGTCCTGCTGCTTTGAGCAGTGCTTGGATGACAGCAGTTTGAGCACAGGTTTTATATTTAGCTTAAACACTTGGAATGAAGCAAGGGCCTAAGTCACCTTTGATTTGGGCCACTTAGCTGAAAAAATTATGTCATTGTTCCGAAGGCTTTTGGAGGATTCTGCACAAAAGCTCAGCTAAAGTCAAGTTTAGGATTGAGGTGTTGATTTGACAAGCCTCAAAAAGAGGACTCTATGTGTGACTTTGAAGAGGGGCCGTGTGGTGAGGGAGATATAGAGAAAAATATGGTTAAGCTGGGTGAAGAGGGGGATGGTCGCTGGTCCCAAAACAGGGAAATTTGTGTGAGCAATTTCACCATGATGAATGAACAATGCTTAGTCCCCACAAAAATCACTCAACAGTAAATAAACATTCCCACCATTGCTTCTATGTCCCCTGGTGGTGGTCTACATAACTTGAATGTCTCAGTCCCATTTCAAGCCTCATTTCAAATAAGAGTCTGTGGGATAGTATCTGCCTGTCAGCTCAACCTCCACACAGCCTGTTCGGGTCTCAGCCACACAGGAGCCAGCGTGGGGTCAAGAGCTGCTAGTCAGGGTCTTGTTTCTTTGTTGATCCAGGAGGGCATCTTGATGAGAGCTCTACAGCAATGCAAACACTCATGTGTTTCTTCTCTTGTAAATACCAATGGTCTGCATGCATTGTCAAAGGACCGAGCTTCTCAATTTACCTGCTGACCCCGGTTCTGTCAGCGAGATGAGTGATGAGGGACACTGATGTGCTAAATGTAAACAATGCAGGCAATGCTGAGAGCCAAGAAGAGCACTCATGAACAGGCTTGACATTGCTTCTCTGAACACATAGTTCAATCTGATTCAATGACATGATGTTAGGATTACAGCATTCCTATTTTAGAGCTGTGTTGAGTTAACCTACACTCTTAAAGGAATAGATAACCTAAAAATGTAAATCTGCCATCATTTGTTCTGATTTGGGAGTGAATAACAGTTTTAATTTCTGTCTGTTTATCATACAGTACACAGCGATCAAATGCCTTCAGAAGTCATGAAATATGATGCTTGACGCATTAGTCACATGAACTGCTTTTATGACACTTTTGGGATTTTTTAAAATCCTTAAACAGGGTTGGGGAGTAACGGAATACATGTAATGCAATTATGTGTTTAACTAGATTAAAAAGTTTGAGTAGGTCGGCTTGAGAAAGCCTAGCATGAAAGTTTGAAGTAGTTGTAAAAGCTTTAGTATAGTTCTAAGTTTTAGTAGTTTTCAAAGTTTAAAGACTATAAGACAATTCAGTCAGATAGATAGATAGATAGATAGATAGATAGATAGATAGATAGATAGATAGATAGATAGATAGATAGATAGATAGATCCTTGCTACCCTGAGTCCCATGAACGAAACCAGAAGTCTTAATGTTGTTCTGGTGCAGAGATATGTGATTTGATAACTGGTTGCTAGGGTAACCCCATGTCGTTGCTATTCAGTTACCAGAGTGATACTTATCAAGGCTCCTTGCCATCCTGAGTGAAATATGTTAACCCAGAATTCTCTATGATGCTCTGATGCAGAGATTTGTGATTTGTTACTTGGTTGCTAGGGTAACCACATCAGGTTGATATGTAGTTACCAGGGTGATATTTATCAAGCCTCCTTTCCATCCTGAGTGAATAAAGTCAACCCGAAGTCTCTACAATATTCTGATGCAGAAATATGTGAATTGTTACATCTGGTTGCTAGGCAGTTACCAAAATGATGCCTATCAAGTCTCCTTGCCATCCTGATTGAAATAAATCAGCCGAGAAGTCTCTACCATTTTCTGGTGCAGAGATATGTGATTTGTTACTCGGTTGCTAGGGTAACCCTATCTGGTTGCTAGGCAGTTACCAGAATGATATTTATCAAGACTTCTTGCTATCCTGAGTGAAATAAGTCAACCTATAAGTCTCTAAGATGTTCTGGTGCTGAGTTATTTGATTTGTTACTTGGTTGCTAGGGTAAGCCCATGTCATTGCTAGGCAGTTGCCAGAGTGATACTTATCAAGCCTCCTTTCCATCTTGAGTGAAATAAGTCAACCCAGAAGTCTTTACGATGTTCTGGTGCAGAGATAAGAGATTTGTTATTTGGTTGTTAGGGTAACCCCATCCGGTTTCTAGGCAGTTACCAGAGTGATACTTTTCAAGACTCCTTGCTATCCTGAGTGAAATAAGTCAACCCGGAAATCTCTACAATGTTCTGATGCAGAGATATGTGATTTGTTACTTGGTTGCTAGGGTAACCTCATCTGGTTGCTAGGCAGTTACCAGAGTGATATTTATCAAGACTCCTTGCTATTCTGAGTGAAATAAGTCAACTCCGAAGTCTCTATGATATTCTGGTGCAGAGAGGTGTTTGTTTCTTGGTTGCTAAGGTAAGCCCATATGGTTGCTAGGCAGTAGCCAGTGTGATACAAAGAAGGCTGCTTGCTGTTCTGAGTCATGCAAGCCAACAATGAAGTCTCTACGACATTCTGATCTCAAGATACCGTCTAAGTGATTTTAAATGGATGTCAATGGGGTTTGGTTGCTAGGTTGATCTAAATGGTTGCTAGGGCGGGGCTAAGTAGTTTCCATGATGTTACTTGAAAACTGATTGCTCACCCAATTCAATCAAGCCAACTCTCATGTCTGTAGGACATTCTGATCAGGAGATATCCATCTAAGCCATTTTAAATTGATGTCAATGGGGTTTGGTTGCTAGGGTGCACTAAATGGTTGCTAGGTTGTATGCAGTTGCTAGGGTTTTAAAGTGATAGTGAAAGAAAGAAATAAAAGAGTGATGTAAAGATAGAAAATAGAGTGATGGAGTGATAGATATAAAGTATGAGTGGTGGAGTGATAGGAAGTAGATTGAATCCTCTAAAGGAGTTTTTACAGGAAAAAGTTTTCACACCTTGAATGGGAGTCAATGGAAAATCAGTCCTGTTCGGATGTCGGATACGGGAATACCGGAAGTCCCATCAGTTAGAAAAGATATAGCACACTATTTGGGATTAGTCTGAAGGTCTGTGCCGAGTTGGTGCATGTAGCTTAAAAGCTCTAGGAGGAGTTAGTCTTGAAAATTTTTGTCTCATAATAATAATAATAATAAGTTTAAATAGGATTTCAGTAAGTTGGCATTCTCAAGCCAACCTAATAATTCCAAATATTATTAACTGTATTCCACTACAGTTTCAATTTAATGTGTTAGTAATCAGAATGCAGTTACATTCAATTTGATTAATGAAGATATTACTTTGCATTTTATTGTAATTTCTTTCATTTAATATTTAGTCTATTTAGTTGGGAAACATTTATCCAAGTAAAATTATGCAATCCGAGCAGTATTTGAACAGTAGTGAGACACTTTCTTATGATGTGTTATATTCATAAGAGCAGACAAAGGGCACCTTTTTTTTAAATGTGAATATGACGTCATAATTTTAGAGCAGCTGAAATAGTTAACATTGCTAAGTTTAATGCTATTTCTAGCCATTTTACATGCATGCGCCTCTTATCAGGCATAATTGTATTTTTTCTATCAAGAAAATCCACATAAGATCATAAAAAAATGATTTAGTAAGACTATTTGATATAAGGGTAAAGATGTACAGCAAAAAAATCTTATTCTTGATACAACTTTTTGTATTTCAAAATAAATATGTGTAAAAATTCACAGAACAAGACACTTTCATTTTTATCTGATTTTAGAAGCAAATCCAGAGAATGTTTTTTATTTTATAAAAGTGTTTTGTCTTAATGTATTGGCAGGTTTTTTAACACTTCTTGTTATTAAATTGTTTATAATCAAAACTATTGGTGAGAAAACTTTGCTGAAGAAATAATTGAAGTCATTTAGATTAGGTTATTGACTTTGAGTAATCTCACATAATACGTGACAAATAACATTTTACAGCATGCATTCTGTAATCTGTAGTGGAATAAAGTTTTCAACTAACCCTCCCTACCCTGAAAGTAAGTCACTATAAACTGCTATTGTATTTAAATCAGCAAACAGAACATCCTTTAAAATATCTTATTTTGTGTTCCACAGAACAAAGACATATGGGTTTGGAATGACATGAGGGTTAGTACATAATGAGCCATTCCTTTGAACATCCCAAGGTTTCTTCAATGGTTTGTTACAGCATATTAGGTCCAGCCAAGGTCAGGAATAAACCGAAGAATGGTGCAAAATTGACAGGTGAAAATTCCCACAGAAAGTGACAGGTATTGAATATGTGTAAGTAAAAAATGCCCCCATAGAGAATTCCTTGTTTTTTATGATTTTTATAACATTTTATAATAAGTGTTAATGTTAAGAGGGTATTTTCAGATCAGACTATTGCGTTACAGGGTTTGTGAAAGCACCAGCAAATTTGTTTTTAAAAATAGCTTTAGGATGGTTTCTCCTGGATCAAGTTTTCCTGAAATGCCTTTTTGCTACTAAATGGAACTTTTATTTTTAAGTGTTGGAACCTGTTTATCTGCCCACATTCCAACAACAGCAACTGCTTAAGAAACTGGTCTCAGATCAAGGTTGCTCTTTGTGCTGTCTGTCTCTATGAAGGCTGATACAGCATTTAAGTGTGTGTGTGTGTGTGGGGGGGGGGGGTTCTTCTGGTCTGTCTTGCTGACATGATGTGGTGAAGCATTTTTGCATTCCTGCAATAACACTCATTCCCCCTCACCATATGCTGCCATCAGGGCCTTCAACTTACCCCACGTGGCCCCAGACGGCCACACAAACCTGCTCCCAAGACTGGATCAAAATAACCCCACTTGGAGCAGATATCATTCATTTTGGTCAGCAAAGAGTCACCATACACAGACTGAATGAAAACTTCCTCATAGACTTCCCCACTGACCAGACAGCTTGAAATCATATACATAACCAAGATATTAACTTAATAAGACAACCCTACATGGAGCGGGTCCGCACATGGGGGCTGCCATGTTAGAATCACATGACCAGCCAAATACTACTTGCTTAATATCAGTAACTGTCCTGTTATTTGACACTTTCACTGATTGATTAATCATGGCTGATTGTGAATAGTGAATTTTACAATTGCATCTGAAACTGAAAACAATTGATTTGAAATGATGCTGCATCCAAGCCACTAGGTGTAAGTGTTCAAGATGACACAAAGACAAAAGTTACTGAGTTCACCTTTAACATATAATACATACAAAACAAATTAATACCAGGAGAAATGCGTAATGTGTAACCTAATTACAATACGGAGAGTGTAACACAAATGAAAGACAACAGTTTGTGGGTTGATTTCAGCTTGGAGTTTGTTTAAGGGTGCACATTAACTAGGTCAAAAATTTGGGGTATGATTTATAAATTGTGTTCCTTTGCTTTTTTCTTTAACTTAATAAGCACCCAAGAATAATAGTATTGAGCAGTTATAGAGAGAGAGGGTAGAAGTGGGATGATAAAGAGAAGTTGTGTGGCTAAAGAGACTATTAGAGACTAAAAAATTTCAAAGAGAAAACATAATAATGAATAAATACGAATAATAATAATAATTATTATTATTATATCCTACTGGACAAAAGAATAGCGGATTCTGCCCATTCAATCTAGTCCAAAGGCACACAGACCCCAACAAATTTGCCACCCCCCAACTTTCAGGGACCGCCTGAAATGAAACCCAACTCCCATGATAGTCGGACTTGGGCCCTGGCCCAAGCCAAGAACCCCTGCCCTCTGCTCGAAGGAACACCACAATTTCACAAGTTTCCAGCATTCTCTACACATCTGGGTGCCTTCCACCAGAGGATACGTGATGTTGAGATCCAGCTTTAACAGTCAGGACATGTGAGGGACTCTTTGAGTGCTTCCCTACAGTTGTCATGTTATGTCAATCTCCAGTTCTGGCACTCAGGGCAATTGAGGGACCCACACACAATCACATGGAAGGCCACTAACACTCACCGTACAAAGTGAGCGACACACCACAAATGGGGCTTTTCCAGTGCACGGTACAGCTCGACTCAACTCGACTCAGCTCGCTTTTTGGGGGTTTTCCACTGTGGATATTACCTGGTACCAGATACTTTTTAATACCGCCTCGGTCGAGGTTCCAAGAAAGCCGAGCCAATACTAAATGTGACGGCAAAATCCTGCAGATCACTGATTGGTCAGGGTGAATCGTCACTACCAACGTCACTGGATTTACGACACGGGACATCAACCCGCTAGTTTTAAAGTTAGCAACAGTGATAACAGTATCATTGGTTTAAGCGCCTTTCAAATTGTGAAAAAAGAAATGGCTGTGCGCAAAACCACGCCGTGGTTAATAAACAAAGTGCAGACGGTCCACTCGTTAGCGAAGAAAGAAACGACGCAAAACTAAAAAGTCTTTCAGGAAGTGTCTCAGCTATTGGACGCACATGGCTACCACCGGACCTACCAACAGTGTAGGGAAAAGTAAAAAAACGTAAAAGTGATTACAGAACCATCAAAGTCGACCAAATGGATGCTATCTAATCTGGCGAGCAATGGGAGGGAGAGTGCCCTAGACTGTCATTGATCCACTATAGAGGATGGTATATTTTGTTATGTTAACTCTATACTCTGCTTGAAAGCTTCACTTTATTTAGTTGACCAGCTACTGTAAGTTTGCTTCTAAAACAACCAGGCAAATTTAACTGTTACGCTTGTGTAAAATCACCATGCAACAACTGCTTTATGCAGCACAATGAGCTAGTAGCTAACAGCTAGCGGTTGTGTTATTGATTTGGTAAGTTTGTGTCACGTTTAAGATGATGTCACGGCAGTAGAGAAGGCGCAACTATGATGATCAGATTATAATCCCACCCACATTGAGGGGCAATAAACTGCAATGGAAATGCAAGCTCAGAAAAGTAAAGCAAGTAGAGTTGAGGCGAGACATGCAGTGGAAAATTGCCAAAAGAGAGCCAGGGGCCCAAAGTTCGACCCGAGCAAATCGCCACTGCTCCGTCCCGCAGGACACACGAATACAGCCGCCAGGCAGCTTTGATGGGCAGCACTTAACAAGAAGATATGAAAACTGTTCAAAATTATACTTAAAAAAATAAACAATAATAATGATACACACACACACACACACACACACACACACACACACACACACATATATATATATATATATATATATATATATATATATATGTATACACATACATACTGTACATATACACATGCTGTATACACATATACACATATCACACACACACATATACATACACACACACACACACATACATACACACGTTATATACAGGAGGCAATGAAAAGAGGCATAGCTAATCATATAATCATAATAGATACAGTAATTATAATATCAAAAATGTGGCGGAGGGGGCATGGTCAAGCACCCGTCCGGAGAGAGAGAAAGCGATAAGGGCGTTTGCACCTGAGATAAATTATGTCTAACACCTGTCTCTAATTCCAGTGAGCATGGGGAGAGCGGCATATAAACAGCCAGCAAACCGCCAGATGGGAGAGAGTGAACGACACGAGTGATCAGTGACTGGCGTGTCTTATGGAGTGTTTCGTGTTATTGTGAATCTAAAGAATAAATGTTGACAAAGTTTGTGTTACACTGATCTAATTGAACTGAGAAAAGCACCAAGAAGAGTGCACGCAGAGTGTTGAAGGCAGAGAAATAAAGAGGCTTACTTGACTGCATCACTGTTCTCCATCTCCTACCTTCCATCTCTGAACTTGAACTTGTTACAAACAGTTATAATAATACTAATAATAGTAATGGTAATGATAGAAAGGATAGTAGTGATAATAGTTTTATACATGAGTAGGTGTTTTAACATTCAGGTATTTATAAAGATTCCCAAATGCATACTGTATATGAAGGCCTCAATTCACCAATCAAGTCCTTAAACCTCAAGGTCTAAGGCCAAAAGTATGAATTTGAATTTGAATTTGAAGAGTGAATTTGTGTAATCGGTTTTTAATCGCAAGTACTTGTCTTTCCGTAGTGATGTGTTCCTTTAGTGAGTGTATCCAATGCATGATTTTGTCTTTGTTTTTCCAGTTTATCAAGATTATTTTCTTGGCGATAACCAGAGACATCAGGATGGAAAAAATTCACTCATAATTGACTCTCCCTCATGCATTCCAAGTATGTCTTTCTTTCTTCTGCAGAACACAAATGTGATTTTTAGAAGAATATCTCCGCTTTGTTGGTCCATACGATGCAAGTGAATGGCGACCAGAATGTTAAAGCTCCAAAAATCACATACGGTAAAAGAAACATATAAGTAATCCACAATACTCCAGTGGTTAAACCCATATCTTCAGAAGCGATATAATAGGTGTGGGTGAGAAACAGATCAATCAATAAATACATTTTTTACAATAAATATCCACTTTCATTTCCACATTTTTCTTCTTTCATTTTTGGCGATTTGCATTCTTCGTGCAAAATACAACAGGGAGGCTGGGAGTAGAATTTATAGTAAAAAAGGACTTACATATTGACATTTTTCTCACCCACACCTATCTGATCTCTTCAGAAGACATGGATTTAACCATTAATTTTATGCTGCCATCATGAGCTTTTTGGAGCTTCAAAGTTCTAGTCACCATTCACTTGCATTGAATGGGCCTACAGAGCTGAGATATTTAAAAAACTTTGTTTGTGTTCAGCTGAAGAAAGAAAGTCGTACACATCTTAAATGGCATGTAGGCGAGTAAATGATGAGAGTATTTACATTTTTGGGTGAACTGTCCCTTTAATATACAGTTATAAGTAGCAGGATTTTGGACCAATGAGATCTAACTGTGGGGGGTACTAAAATGTCAAAATGTCTTGTGGCTTGTTGTGGTTGCAGGTTTGCAGCTGGTTAGGACAAAAATAAGATATTTTTTTATTGTGTATAGGAAACTGTGTTATAAGCATAAAAGTACATAATAAATGTAATGAATAATACATTTTTAAATACACTGTACCACTTTTAAAAATGTTGCTAATTGACATTTATTTTGCCTTGTCTCAGATCTATATTTTCACCGAGCTCCTGCATTCTGAGATGGCTTAGCTATGGAGTGCTAAGAATCTGGCTAAAATAAGTTATCTTAGGAGGCAGTATAATTCAGTAGCCTATATTTTGGAACAGTCTTCTCATCAGAAGTGCCCCTATAAATGTCTTAAAATGCTGGCAACAAAGGCAGCTCAATAGGTTTTGGAACAGAGCAATTGTCTGATACCATCTCTGGATGTTTTCTCCTTTCTTTGTCTCATCTGGAATTAAGTAAAGCTGGTTGTAAAAAGTAAGGAACAGGAAGTCTTTCCAAGTAGGCTACAGTTTATTTAGCATGTGAATGATAACATGTATTTGATCACTCATAGATCTTAGGCCTTAGAAATGTGTCTTGCCAGAATTAGATCACTTCCAAATCTGATGCAAATAGACAGAGTCTATGTGTTTTTGCATGAGTATGTGTAAGGGAGAGAGAGAGAGAGAGAGAGAGAGGAAGAGACAAGGAATAAGATAGAGGGGTGGAGGAAGGGAAAGGAAGAGACAAACCTTGCTGTGACCTCCAGCTGTGCAGAGAGGCTGTCCAGGATTTAGTGTTGTTTATGCAGCTGCCAAAAGCACCCAGGAGATCACGGCAGTGGAACAGGCGTATACACCCAAATTCCACACCTTTAAAAGTCACATAAAACATTTAAAAGTGTGCGATGATAAAACACCCTTGTGTATTGGAAAGGTACTTTTACTTAGTTTCCCACTGAAGGACTGATGATGTGATTTCAGATTCTTACGATATCACACTGCATTTCAAAACCTCCACTGCTGCCAATCAAAAACACAGGCCGTAACCTTTCGCTGACATCTGAATTGTGCAATCACACAGTTTGTTTGCCTGAAAGTACTGATCCACAGACTCCACACTTAACATCTCTCAATGTTACACATCTGCTAGAAAGTAACAATAAGTTTGGAGGGGAGCCAGGGAAACACAGGGTCTAAAACAAACACCATTTGTCTGAGTGTTATAAATCTAAGAAAACATGTCCCACAAACTGAGCAGTCCACTCCCTACCTGCTTACTCCAGAAAAATCAAAGAGCACACATAATCAATACTTGTGGTGGAAAATAAATGATAACACTCTAAAGTGGTGAAACCTGCAACTTTTCCCTTAAGTAGCTATTTCTACTTGATCTAACTCGAAAAGTGGCCTAATGTTTCACATTGATACAGACATTTTATTTTTGACTTAAATCTAACCAGTTCATTTATGGTCCCACATTTTTAAGTCTCTTTTGTCTCAATAAAGTCTCTTACATAACATTATTTCCCTTTTTTTAGTTTATCTAGCACAGCCAGGATAATGCTATGCAGATTCGTTCAAAACAAAATGAGTATAAATACTTATTTTATATAATCTGCAAAGCACTTTTCTCATTGTTACCTTCTCTCTCACACCATGACTTACTGCACTTTCTCCAACATCTCTCCTCCATTATCTTGGTCGAAGTTTAGGGTTAGGGATAGTCAGTGTGATTTGCCATTGCAAACAGCTCCTTTTTCATCCACAAATCAGTTAAAATCACATCCAATGAAATCAGGATCCCAGAGTGTCTCTGAGACAGATTGAAAAGCAAAGAAGACAGCAGTGTTCATGGTTGGTTAAAGTGCAGTCTCATCTGAGCAATTCATGTCCTGTGGGTCAATGCAATTTGCAGCTAATATCTCTGTTAACTGTGCTAATGGCTTTTGTATTCTGTAGTGAATGTTTGTGTCACATGAGAGTTATCTGAGGCATTTATTTATTTTGAATACATTAAATGTGATATACTGTATGTTGTAATCAAAATCTTTTCAAAGATATGTAAATATGTAAAATGTGGTAACAATTTACAATAGGGTTCTACAGTAAACATTAACAATTGTTAACGCATTCGGTATGAACTAACAATGAAATGTAATACTTGTAATGTATACAAATAAAGTTTTACAGAGTTACCAAACATGTTCTCTCAGTCAAAAATAAATGTTCTGAGCAAATAGCAGAGATGTTTATTAAATTCTGGGAAATTTTAAGCAGATTTGACATGGGTAAAGAATGGAGTAGGAAATTTGAGCAGGTCTGATTTATTTGAGAGTAAATATAGTCATATTTTTCTTGCACTACAGGAGGGTTATGAGAGGGGGTGTGGAGATGAGATATCCCCGTTAGCTGAGCACTATTTTCAGGATCAGGCTGTCATGTGCCCAGGGGCTCAGAGTATCTCCATACAGTTTATCTGTTTGAAGAGTCCCAGAATGCCAGAGAGAGAGAGAGAGAGAGAGAGAGAGAGAGAGAGAGAGAGAGAGAGAGAGAGAGAGAGAGAGAGAGAGAGAGAGGTATGTCAGGCATGGGCGCTGTCAGTTAACCTTAAAAAGATGAAAATAACAATATTCCAAAAAAGACCCTGCCACCAAGACCACAAATATAGCTTTGCATTAGTCACATCATGCCCCTAGAACATATTCAAAACTACTTCAGTCAAATAACAGAACAAGTAAACTTCAGCAAAAAGTGCAAAACCTGCGAAACAAGGCACAAAAAGCTTTCAATTTTATACTAAATTGAGTTGGTTTCCTAGTGAGAATCTTGCTAAAATAATAATTGTGTCTATATAATGACTCATCAAGCTCTATGGATGTGAGGTTTGAGGTACACAATCTAACAAAATTCCACCATCTTTTTGGTGCAGCAAAAATAGCATATATATATATATATATATATATATATATATATATATATATATACATGGTTGGTGAGTAACAGAACACATGTTACAGGATTACGTATTTAAAATACAAGATATAAATAACTGTATTCCACTACAGTTACAATATATAATTGGTTATTAGAATACAGTTACATTCAAAAAGTATTTTGATTACTGAAGAGATTATTTAGCATTTTATTGTCATTTGTTTCATTTAATATTTAGTCCTTTCAGATATAAATAGATATAAATTATGCGATCCAAAGTGCATTTGAACAGCGGTGAAACACTTTCTTATGATGTGTTACATTCATACAAGCAGACAGAGAAGAAAGTTTGAAGTAAGTTTGGAGCAGAAGAAATACAAATAAACCTTGTGTAAATTGTCAGCTTTACGCTAAGCTAAAATGCTATTTCTAGCCATTTTACATGCACATGTTACCAGACACGATTATATTTTTTTATCAAGAAAATTCATGTTACAGTAGATAATAATTTCTTTATTTTCTTGGAAGATCTTTGATAACAGGGCAAAAATCATATTCTTGTTAATAATTTTTGTATTGTTTTCCTGTAAAAATATCTAAAAACCCTTAAAACAAGACCAATTTGATTTATCTTGTTTTAGAAACAACACTGCGTAATATATTTAGGTTTTTCAGAGAGTGTATTTTTAATATGTGTATTTTGTCAGTTTTTATAGTCAAAACAAGTGAAAAAATCTGCCAGTGCTGAAGAAGTAATCAAAAGTATTTAGAATACGTTACTGATATATATATTTATTAGGGCTGTCAATCAATTCTAATTTTTAATCAAATTAATTACATGGTGTCCAGATTAATTAATCGTGATTAATCGCATTTAATCGCATATACAAATAAATGCTGAAAAAGCCCCTCATACAACAAAAATTCAATATATAATGATGAAATAATTATACATACATAACTATCTTTAATTATTTAGAGATTTTATATATATATATATATATATATATATATATATATATATATATATATATATATATATATAAAATATTCATATAATTAAAATGCATTACATTCTTGTTGACAGAAGATTTAATCATTGATAAGACAAAAAGCAGCTTTAGAATACAATGTATTATTTACTGCCATATTATTGATCATAAGTCAATCATTGGCATACAGTTCACAGCAATCCATTTTGCAAGTGAATTTGTCAATCAGTTGGAGATTTATTATGAGGGCTTATTTAAGGACCCGTCAATGTACACCTGTGTCAGACATGCTTGTGTCTCGGGTGCGTTGCGTCATAAACATAATTGTTTTAGGTCACTGTGTCAAGTTAAATATAGTTTAATACTCAATCTTTAAACACAGCTTGAGATCTCTTCGTTCGGATTTGCGCCCCATCAAGTGTTTTGAACACAAGAAGGTAATGCTTATTTGTGTTGTGCTGCTGCTGGATGGTTGTTCACTGTACAAACTGTGCGTTGCTCATACAGCTGAAGTTTCACTTACTGCCCTCTGGAGTAAACAGGTGGTACTACAAGTTTGCATTTCACAGGAATCTTCCTTATTACGGTCTGGGGGTGCATAAAACAAGTTTTTACTATGCAAACCTAATATTCTTGACAATGTGACATTCGTACACCAATTGCATGTATATGCAAGTGTATCTAAGCATATGTAATGATCACCAATGCTTTTGCATGTTAAAGCAATGTTTAAATTTAAATTAAAACATGTAAATGTAAGCCATAGTTTATCAAACCAATCATTCCCTTTTCTATGTATTAAGAATCATGAGAGCAAGAACCATTTACAGTAAGAGTTTACCTGTCTTTATTAAACTGAGCCTCAGTTGTGACAGTGTGAAAGATGAGAGGACAGTGCGAATCAGAGTGAGCAGAATTGAAAAACACAGATTAAAAGTACTGGGGAAATGTGGGGAATGAGCTGGGTTTTGTCCGTCACTCACTCCAAACTCAACTGAGAGCTCTTTAACCACCAGCAGCACCCGTCCTCTGTTCTCTCCATCCAACAGTCCCTTGGCCATTGACTCTCCTTCTTTCTATCACTCTCTTTCACTCTTTGCCTCAACTGCCTCCTCTAAAGAGCTAAAGCTCTCTCTTTTCTGCTTTTGGGATTTTGCTAAAAAACACACACACTGATTCATTTGACTTCAAAGAAGCACAAAATCGACCTCTCTCTCCCCACAAATCACTTTCCTTTCTTTCCATACTCTCCACCCTTTTATTCTCTCTCGTCTTATTCTCTCGAGTCCCACAGCCCAGCAGCTGTAGAGTATGAGCGAGACAGTGAAGGAGGGAGCGATTTAAAGAGATTGCTGAAAGACAGCATTGCACCGAAATAAAAGACTGTTTTCACGGGTAAACAAATCTCCATACCGTCGACTGTTATTGTCCTCTAAGCTTAATTAATGCTTTCTCTTTATCTCATCACCCGTCAGTCTTTGCGTCACTTCTAACTACAGACATTCCTTCACTTTTGGTCGCTCTCTGTCACTCTACACACACACACACACACACACACACACACACACACACTCTTAAAGTGAGTGAAAGCCCCACAACAGCTCTGATTTAGAGTCCTGCTGGGATAGATCAGGTGGGGATGATGGGAAGGCTCCCCCTGCTTAACGTCTCATGCATGCAGTGTTTAACCTCCTCATGCTGGCACAGTCGAGGATAAAACAGCCGTTTATGCACCAGCAGAAATCTGCCTGTGCTTCAGCACGCCAGAGAGGTTGAGAGAAAGAGGCTTTCTGGTGAGGTTCTGATTAAGACTGATGTTATTCAACCTATACATTTGCAAATTCATGAAAAAATTTGTGGTGCTTTTTTAATTTTTTATTTCAGCACAAAACCTGTGTCTAGTTCATTGACCATGCACAATCCAGTTTAACCAGGCACTAAATGCACTGAAATAGCACTGCAAATATTTAAATTAAGCAATTGTAACTAATTTCAGGTAAACACAGCCCGTTTCTGTGTAAAAAAATTTTTTTTTCAAAAAACTCACAAAAAGTGCTATTTGCGTGGCACAATTAATGCTGCGGTAAGATTGCAGTAGTCTGCAGAACCTAGCACTCTTTGGTAAGATTTTGGGAAGTGCACCATGCAAACAGACTGATCACACTGTAAATACAGAGACAGGAGGTATAAAGTTCCGAAATTCCAACCACTGCCCCCAGTGGCTGAAGCTGGACATGTTGCTTTCCAATTTCTGGGAGAAATATCCACAGGCTTGTGCCAAAAGCGAGTTGCAATTTTTCTAGTTAAACAGGAATCCATATTTCATTAACCCTACCCCTTAGCCCAGATCCTAAAATTAACCGACAGTGGAGCGGTGATTTCATGCACAACACACTATCAGTAGTGCTACGTGAAAGGTAAACATGTTTGAACTGATCAAAAATATTTCTGATGGGGATTGCGCTTGTCAGCAATTCGTCAGAATGGGGTCCACTTCAAGGTACATGCAGCATTCAGCATTACATTTTTGGCCCACTGTTAAGCCCAAATATACTTTGGTCAAACGCGAACGTTGAGGGTCCACGTGCAGGATGCGTGAGACAACTCTCGTCATCAGCAGAGTGCATGAGCACTGAACCTGCCAAGCCATAGTTTTTTTAACCGCGCATCACAGAATGCTTATGCGCTCTGAATTATTTGCACTAATTAGTGTCCACGAGGTGGCAATATGAAAGATACCTGTAATTGTATAACTCGAGTCTTAAGGACTATAAAGACATCTTTATTAGTCTAAACTCCTAAAGAGAAATATTGCAGTATCCCATAGTATTCATAGTGCGCATGTGCCAAAAGCCAGTGAATGCGCATCATATGGAGTATACTTTGATAGGCTTGCAATAGGAGCAGCTCTGAGTGGAGCAAAGAAAAAAGTGAAGGTTTCATTAGGTCTAAAACTGACACCACTTTTCCTGCTACTGATCAAGCCGGCTCCTCCATATCTAAGTTCACAAACAGTTTCTCAGGCTCAGACTGCATGAATGTGCCTGCACTGGACGCATTGAAGTGTGCACAGCCACATTGAGTACAGGAATGGAATTTTTCTCTCCTAGACGTATGGTCACCACAGCAGGGTGGGCTCCAGATTAGGGCTGTGTAAAGAAAATAGGTATCCACTGCCACACTCTGTGATAACCTGGTGGGACCTGAGATGGGAGCAGAGGACCTGAAAGAAAGGGTTTTGGCTTTGAGCAATGGCTTGAGTTTCATCTTTGTCTATAACTGATCTCACAATGGATAAAAAAAGTATGCCAGTACTACTGATAAGATGTCTATTTTTACGAGATGGTACTGCAAATAAACTGAAAAAAGTGTCCCCCCAAAAGTATTTGGACACTTAATTCACACTTAAAATATTTTAGTAATTTAATTGCATTAGGTAACAAAATATCAAACCAAGGGGTATCTGCAAAAAACTTATGCTAGAACTTTTTCTTAGGACTAGTTAAAGAAATAGTTCACCCAAACATGAAAATTCTCACATCATTTACTCACCCTCATGCCATCCCAGATATGTATGACTTTATTTCTTCTGCTGAACACAAACAAAGACTTTTAGAAAAATATCTCAGCTCTGTTGGTCCATTCAATTCAAGTGAATGGTGACCATAAATTTGAAGCTCCAAAAGCACATAAAGGCAGAATAAAATTAATCCAAGGCACTCCAGTGGTTAAATCCATGAAGTGATCTGTCTTCTTTAGAAGCAATATGATAGATGTGGTTGAGAAACAGATCAATATTTAAGTCCACTTTTACAATAATCACTCTTCTTTCCTAATAGTTTTTCTTTTATTATTTTGCAATTCACATTCTGTCTATATATCGCCACCTACTGGACAGGGAGGAGAATTATTTGTAATAAAGAACATAAATATTGATCTGTTTCTCACCTGCACCAATCATATCGCTTCAAAAGACATGGATTTAACCACTGGAGTCATATGGATTACTTCTATGTTTTCTTTATGTGCATTTTGGAGCTTCAAAGTTCTGATAACATTCATTTGCACCATATGGACCTACAGAGCTGAGATATTTGTTCTAAAATTATTCATAAGTTCATCAGATGAAAGAAAGTCGTACACATCTGGGATGGCATGAGGGTGAGTAAATGATGAGAGAAATTTCATTTTTGGGTGAACTATTCCTTTAAATAATTAATTTTAACCAGTCTCAAGTTACTTTTATTGTTCACACATGTGTCCTGCCAGAAAAAAACAAACATAAAAAGTGTAGTTTATCAAATAACTGAAAATGTTTCTCTCAACCAGAAAGATTACAATTTGTTTTAACTTTGAACTAAATATGTATTGTTTTATAATTTAAAACCAAATAAAATGTTTGTGAAATGTTTTGCTTGAGTAGTGTCCTTGCGTGTAGTGTCTTTTCTTTAAAATAAATGGCACTTGGTTTGATATTTTTATATCAAATGCAAAAGGATGTTGTTGAGGTAGAAGTGGTGTCTAAATACTTTCCAAAATAAGGTATTAAAAAAGAGAGAAAAGTGCAAAGAGGAGCTGTTTTCTTCAAAGAAGTATTACACAATTGAGTCAAAGTCTCTGCTCTGCAACCTACGACCTTACAATCCACCCCCCTCACCCCCTGCCCCCCCCCCAGGGTCACGACACAGAGAGGAGATGGCAGCCACACTCTACCCTGTTCCCAGAAAGAGAGAGAGGTAAAATAGGGGTGAAAGAGGGAGGGGTGGCTGCCAGTTACCAGTTTAGTAGCAGTCTCTGAGTTTTAATAGAAAGGGGTACTGACTGATTAATATTTATGAAATCGGGAACAGTTGTGTTTTTGTGTGGTACTGTGCTTTTCTCACGCAAGGTGGGACGGCCAGGGGGGAGGAATGCATTACCACTCTGAAGACCAGAGAAAGAAAGATGAAGAGCGCTGAAAGAGAGATGCTGGACAAAAGGTGGAGAGGGAGAGAGGGTCTTCTCTGCCTTTCCATCAAACAAATTAAAGAAAAGAAAAAAACGTTTTCCCTGAGAGGGGGTGATATCAGATTCCTCAGACATTTGAGTGTTAAGAGGGCTAAACATGATCCAAAATCTCACCTTAATGACGATAAAAGTCAGCACTGACTGCACCATAATTCAGACCAAAAGTCATCTCTGATAAATGGTGAAAGAAATTAAATATAGGCAAGCAATCCATATTGGATATGTCATACTGACATTATTGTCATTGGTCATGGTCATTATTTATAAGTTAAAAAAAAGGCAAACAATAGTTTGAGTATGTGGTGATGTGGGTGTAGCAGAGCGATGTCTGTGGAGAGCGAGGCTGGGAGAGGAAGAGCGGTAAGGATTGACACCTGTGAAAAATCACCTTTTAAATTCGAGGTGGTCCACAGGCCAGGGTGCAGATGGCTGTTGCAGATTTCCTCTCCAGAAATAGGGGGACAAGCCAGAAATCTGGGAGTGGCCGAGCGACATCTGTGCAGACTAAGGCTGGGAGAGGAGGAACGGTAAGGATTGACACCTGTGAAAAATCACCTCTAACATATGTTTTGTGTTCCAGTGAGAGCTGGAGAGTTTAAAAGGGCAGTTCAAACTGCCGGAGAGGAGAGAGAAATGCATACATCAGAGTCATGTGTTGCTGAAAAGCAAACAGTGTGTTAAACTAAAACATTTATCAAATAAAAGAATTCCGTTGGATGTTTACCCGGCTCCAGCTTCCACCTTAACAACGAAAGCTAGAGACATATCACAGTGGTGCCAAAACCCAGGAATTTGGAGGAAGATATGCCATCATGAAGTCCCTCGCCAGCATCCACCAAATGCAACATCAGGTTCTGCTTGAGCTGCACCAGGAACAGTGATTCTGGGTCATCCTTCAAGCTCTAGCAGAGGACTGTCAGGTGCTGTGGAGCTTGATTCCTCAGGGGCATTCCACCGGGGCTACCTCGGCCACCGCCCCCACCATAATCCACTTCACACGCGCCAACTTGGGACCAGAGGATGATCCAGAGGCATTCGTGGAGCTGTTTGAGCATGCGGCAGAAGCAGCTGGATGACCAGAGTCCCAATGGACAGTCCACCTGCTGCCATTGCTGTCGGGAGAAGCACAACTGGCTGCTCAACAACTACCGGTCGAACCTTCCGTTTTTCCTAATCCTCTCCACTCTCCCCCACAGGCTGGTGAATCCGGCGGTGCTATGGCCATCTACGTCAGCTCCATGTCAGGAGGATGTAAAGGAGGGGAAAGTCTTGGCTTCCCCAGCCCTCAGAGGATTCCCTGCAGGGGATTTCCCTCTGAAGCAGACATGAGACGAGACTCTTAGGCAAGCCTTCAGCCAAGTGAAAGAGATTGATGGTCAATGTCTCCAGTCAGACATTGCACTCGCGTATCTGTATTTTTCAACTATCAAGAATTGGTCGAGTGAGGCAGGACACACAAACAAAGGAGTATACAACCCAATTGTTAATACCGCAGAGCAGTCGGGAAATGTTATTCCAGATGGCTGATTATAATCTGATGAAGAAACTGAACCTGCCTCATTGGCCCGTTTCTATTGGCCAGGTATTCGTGGAGATGTTCGCAGCTAATGAATCCACCATCCACCCCAAGAGCGCTATTGCGCCCACTTCTGTTGATCGAGGTCCCCTTTGAAAGAATTGGTATGGAACTCATTGGGCCATTAGAATGGATGTGCAACATTTCAGTGCAAAGTGTTGCAGAAGCACTCTTCAGAATTATATCCCGAGTGGGGATTCTGAAAGAAATCCTCACTGATCAGGGCACTACGTTTACTTCACGTACACTACACAAACTATACAAATTATTGGGGTTTAAATCAATTTGGACCAGCGTTTACCTCCCCCAAACAAATGGCTTGGTTGAGGAATTAATCAGACCTTATAGAATATGATTTGTAAGTTCATGCACAAAGACGTTCGAAATTGAGACAAGTAGCCAATTATTTGCAGTACGAGAGGTCCCTCCACAGGGTTCTCGCCATTTGAATTACTGTATGGGCATCGACCGCGCAGCATGCCTGACATCCTATGGGAAAATTTGGAGAAGGGACAATCAAACAGCAAAAATGAAATTCAATATGTTCTTGACCTGAGAGCAAAACTACAAACACTGGGGCAATTAACACAGAACTTGTTCTAGGCTCTAGAACATCAAACCCAGCTGTATAATAATGGTACTTGACTATGGGAATTTACACTGCTCACCACATCAAGCTCTGAATTACTAGCCAAGTGGCAAGGACCCTTTGTGGTCACAGAGTGAGTTGGGAAAATTGATTATGAGGTAAAACAAACCTCAACCTTCTAAAACTGTGGAGAGAGGCAGTCCTTGTGACTTTGGAGAAGGTGGTTCTGGAGAGGGAGGTGCTTGGACCAGAGGTGAACTTAAATGTCACATTTTGGATGGTGAGAGGTTGTCTCCACAAGTGTTCGGGGTCACCCCGAACATTTGTGGAGACAACCTCTCACCATCCAAAATGTTGTTGCCAGGTTGCAAAGAGAATTCTCCAACGTGTTCTCGCCTCTTCCCGGTAACAACGAATCTCATAGAGCACCATATCGAGATGAACCCAGGGGTAGTGGAGCATAGTCGTCCCTTCCGATATCCCAAGCACAAAAAAGTGCTTCGGTAAGAATGAAAGGCTATGCTGGATATGGGGGTAATAGAAGAATCCCAGTGACTAGGGCCAGCCCAGTGGTTTTGGTTCCTAAGAGCGACGGCACAGTCCGGTTCTGTGTTGATTATAGAGAAATCTAATGACTGAAGTCTAAATTTGATGCATACCCGATGCCTCAGATTGATGAGCTGCTTGATTGATTAGGCACGGCTCGCTTTTATTCGACACTGGATTATGATGAAGGGATGTTGGCAGATCCCCTTAACTCCCATGTCTGTGAAAAGACAGCATTTTCCACACCGTACGGATTACACCAATTCGTGATGCTTCCATTTGGTTTATTTGGTGCCACAGCAACCTTTCCGTGGCACATGGACAGAATCCTAAGACCACATGTGGCTTACACCACTGCTTATCTGGATGACATCCTAATTTTCAGTAATGATTGGCAGCAGTACCTGCAGCATCTGAGGGCTGTCCTGAGATTGCTGAGATGGGTGGGACTCATGGCTGGCTATTATCGTAGGTTTGTGCCTAAATATTCGACCGTCAACACCCTGCTGACCGATCTTACTAAAAAGCAGGCACCAGATCAGGTCCAGTGGACAGAGTCATGTTAGCAGGCATTCACATGAGTAACTTCACTCTCCCCTTTATCTTGCAGAGAGACTCATTGGACAGGGAGGGTGGGAGCGGTGCTGTCCCAAATGGTGGAGGGGGGAGGAGTGCCTCGTGCTGTACTTTAGTTGTAAGCTCTCACAGAGGGAGACTAAGTACAGCAAGAGAAGGAGTGTTTGGCCTTCAAGTGGGTGGTCCTCACCCTCCGGTACTATCAGTTGGTGCGTATTTTCACTCTATGTTTGGACCACGCCGCGCTCCAGTGGCTCCATCGCATGAAGGATAACAAGGATAACGCATGAAGTGACAAGCTGGATGGCTCTCTGGCAATCTGGGTGTGGCCAAGCGACATCTGTGGAGACTGAGGCTGGGAGAGGAAGAGCGGTAAGGATTGACACCTGTGGGAAATCACCTCTAACAGCTGTTTTGTGTTGCAGTGAGAGTTGGAGGGGGTTAAAAGGGCAGTCCAAACCATCAGAGGGGAGTGAGAGACTTCAAATCAAATCAAATCACTTTATTGTCACACTACTGTGTACACGAGTGCAACAGTAGGTGAAATTCTTGTAAACCCGGTCCCCTCGTGTGTTAAAGCTGATGTGTTGGTGGTATTTTGGTGCTATTGTTTTGAAGTTGTCTTTGTTGAAGTCCCCGGCAACAATGAACGCGGCCTCAGGGTGCGCGGTTTCCTGCTGACTTATACTGCCATACAGTTCCCTAAGTGCCCGGTCTGTGTCGGCTTGTGGGGGGATGTACACAGCAGTAATAATGACCGCTGTGAATTCCCTCGGTAGCCAGAATGGTCGACACAGAAGCATGAGATATTCCAGATCAGGAGAGCAGAAAGACCTGATAAAATGTATATTCCTCTGATCACACCATGATTTGTTGATCATAAAACATACACCTCCACCTCTGCTTTTACCTGAGAGGTCTTTCGCTCTGTCCGCTCGGTGCACAGAGAAACCCGTGGGTTCGATGGCCGAGTCTGGAATCTCCGCGGACATCCAGGTTTCCGTAAGACAGATAACACAGCATTCTCTCGTCTCTCATTGGAAAGAGATCCGCGCTCTCAGCTCGCAGAGCTTGTTGTCCAGTGACTGAACATTTGCCAGTAGTATACTGGGTAGCGGGGGGCGATTTGCGCGACGTCTTAATCTGATGAGAACGCCGGCTCTTTTTCCCCTTTTCCGTCTGCGTTTCCGCGGCCGGGCAGCCCAAACAAAGGGATCCGCTGGCGTGTTTGTAAACCGCGGGTCGGCATTGAGGAATGTGAAGTCCGGTTTTCGGTGTGTGATTGCCGAACCAATGTCCAAAAGCGTTTGTCTGTCGTACACAATAAGGCAAACAACATCCAAGACAAAAAAACACAGAACTGTAAACAAAACAAACAATAAACTGCAGTGTTTTGACGGAGCTCGCGACGCAGCAGCCATACTCGGCGCCATCTTGAGACCATCTTGAGACCAACTTGTGTGTGTGTTGCTGAAAAGAAAGTAGTGTGTTAAATTGAAAAGGGTATCAAATAAAAGACGTTGGATGTTTACCCCGCTCCCGCTTCCTCCTTAACAGCGAAAGCTAGAGACGCATCACAGGGTACTGAAACTAATTTATTTGAAAGCTCATTCCTGTCAGATAGACAGCCCTTCAGCTTTAGCAGAAATGTAAAAAAAACACTGCTAACTCTTTGTAATAAATTTCATTTATAAATCATTAATAACACATTATATATTTATTAACAGATCAGTAGTTCATGCTCACTCAAGCATGAATAGCCTATATATGAAAATAAATGAATGTTTCAGGTAACAGTAACACTTTAAAAAATATAGCTGCGTGCAGCGATACCATGGTCAAGGCAATTATCGGCACCATGAGCAGCAAAAGAGGCTTTGTGACATGTTTTTGGTTACAGTCCGATGAACAGTGTATGAGGAGTTAAAAAAGTAAACATGCAATCATAAAAAAAAAAAAAAAAAAATGAACTTAAAATGAACTAAAAATAGATAGTTCTTGTCCAGTGGGCATGATGGTTATCATGCAGGAAAGCGTTCAAGTTATAAGCCAAAAAATGAATTTTCATCATCTCCTCACCAGTAGGGGCAGTGTGACAAAACACAGCAGATAACCTCAGAGACTAATTTTGATGACACATACCAAGTTTTGTCACAATCCCTCAAAGCGTTACGGAGATACAGCCTCAAGTTCAATTTTGCACGTTCTTCATTGAATTTGTTAAAGCTCCATTCGAAAACGGTATGGTTTATCAAAATTCTGTGAATTACTTTTTGTTGTGCATGCCTCTAGATGATGCAAGCCAAATGGCATCATGCAAATCGTGCAAATCGGACAAACGGCCTAGGACTAGTTTGAAAAAGTAGGTTTTTCAGAAAATTAAAAATGGCGGATACATTTTCATGTCAGAAAAGAATTTCGTTTCTAGGACTCATGGTTAAAAAAATTTTAACATAAAAGTGAGTGAAAGTTTGGGCAGTTGGTGTGTTAGAGTGTTTGAAGTAGAGACGGCAAATTTTCTGTGGTGACACATGAGACTGTCCTCTATCTCTCTGCCAGCAATTTTATAACTTTCCCGCAAGTGGATCTATGGGCTGCCATAGACTAAAGAGTGGAAGAAGAAGAAGAAGAAGAAGAAGAAAAAGAAGAAGAAGAAGAAGAAGAAGAAGAGAAACAATAGGGGTCTTTCGCCTCCCCCTTGGGGCTTGACTCCTAATAAGTGAATTGGACGATTTACAACTTAATGTAAAATGCAGCGTTATAGCTACCTAATCAATAAAATACAGATAAACGTATCTAATAGCTTTCATCTGCATTCATTATATGGAAAAGAGCAGCTTTGACATTCTGTAATATTTAAAAAAAATTCTGAAGAAAGTAATACTTATTTGTAAAGGTATTATGGTGAGTAAATTGTGAAAGAATTCAAAAAAATTTGGGTGAATGTGGCGTGGAGGGGGGCGGGGCCGGGCTGGAATGTTGCACGCCCGGTCCCCAATCGGCCTGATGGGGCGCGCGAGGGATAAAGGCGGCCGGTGACGACGGTTCGAGAGAGAGAGCTTAATCACGGACATGTCCGTTGTCCTATGTGTTTGTTTATGCTTTTGTTTTAAGTTCTTCATTAAAATATTATTTATATTGACAAGCCGGTTCTCGCCTCCTCCTTGCCCATCCTAACCCCGCGTTACATTGGTGCCGAAACCCGGGAGGGAGGAGGGATGCCCATCGCAGAGTCCTCGACACTGCCGTCCACCCCGGGGAGCGCCGCTGCCTTCTGCCGGGTGACGGAGTAGCCCGACCGCCCGGATGCGGGAAACGGCCGCCGTCCGCGGGGCGAGTGGGGACTGGATTCCCCGACTGCCTGGAGCGAAGGAGCCGCTGCCGGGGGCGGAGGAGTGCCCTGCCGTCCCCAGAGACGCGGAGGGGTCGAGGGAAGACCGCCGTCTGCGAGGGGAGGAGGGAAGAAAGGTGGCTAGCTTCTCCCTTAGAGATAGGGTGAGGAGCTCAGTCATCCGCGAGGAGCTCGGAGTAGAGCCGCTGCTCCTTTGCGTTGAAAGGAGTCAGTTGAGGTGGTTTGGGCATCTGGTAAGGATGCCCCCTGGGGGCCTCCCTAGGGAGGTGTTTCAGGCATGTCTAGCTGGGAGGAGGCCTCGGGGAAGACCCAGGACTAGGTGGAGACATTACATCTCTACACTGGCCTGGGAACTCCTCGGGGTCCCCCAGTCAGAGCTGGTTAATGTGGCTCGGGATAGGGAAGTTTGGGGGCCCCTGCTGGAGCTGCTGCCCCCGCGACCCAACTTCGGATAAGCAGTTGAAGATGGATATATGGATGGATATATATCCTCACAATTCATGTGGATGGTGACGAGACCTTTGTAGCTCCAAAACTCACATAAAGGAAACATTAAAAAAATCCATATGACTCCAGTGTTTATCCATATCTTCAGAAGCTATATAATAAGTGTGGGTGAGAAAAAGAACATTATTTGAGTCATTTTTTAATCTAAATGTCAATAATAATTCAACAAATAGGGAGTAGAAATACATAGATATCATTTAAATACGAAGGCAAGTGTACAAATAAATGACATGTACACATTTAATGACAAAATCCTTTTGCTTTTATATCTATATATATTTGCAACATGAATAATGTTGCAAATCTGTAGAAGTAGCAGGCATTTAGAATAAAGTTTAGGACAAAAACTGTCAGTGTTTCTCACTTTGTGCTTATAATTTTTAATTAATACATCACATTCAGTAGGGTGGTCACATAAAGTCTAGTCGCGCAAATATTTTAACGTATCCGAAGCTCAAATCAGATCCAAAATTAAGAGTCTAAGAAGATCTCTTGTTTAAGAACGCCGGGTTTGAGGGATAATGAGGGCTGAAGGGTTTAGGCTACTCTATGGCACCAGAGACAGCAGCTATTTCAGACGCAGTTATATGCCTGTAAAGCCATTACCCACAACCACACTGTTATTAGGAGATTAGAGACTCTGAAAGGCTTTTAACATAAAATTATACACATTAGAGGAAAAATGCTAATACAGTGGCACAATTAAAATGCACTTAAATGGGTCATGTTTGTAGACCACAATAAGGTTAGGTTCTAATTCTATGATCATCCTTTGCACACATGAGTACACCAGTCTATCTTCCAGCCAATTAGTGTAGTTCATACCAATCTAATCCTCTGGAAGATTGTCCAATTTCATGATATTCAACACATCCACAATTCAAGAAAATATTAGAGCTAAGACTACATGGAAATAATTAAAAAATAAACGCTTAAATTAAACTTCATGAACAGATAAATGTGCATCACAGTCCAAAAGTCTGAGACTACTTCAAAAATTTGGCTTTTTTTATTATTTATATTTGTTATAGGATTTTGCCATTTTAAAACAAAGAAGAGTTATGATTTAAAATGAAAGAAATACTATTTTCAGTATTTCTAAGTCACTAATCAAATGTGAGCAAGTTTGTGACATTGATGTTAACTCATTGCTTCCACTGAAGCACACATGAGGCTATTTGCAACATTTTCAAATCATCCTGGATAATATGAATCATCAGGTTTTCCACAAACCAGTGCAGTCCATGCCTGCTCGAGTGCATGCTGTCATAAAAGCAAAGAGAGGGGCATACCAAATCCTAAGTAATTCACAATTGTTTAAATGGTAAATCCAATCATTCCCTGAAATTGTGCTGTTGCTCATGTTGATAATAGTATTTTATGAAGAACTACTGTGTATTACAATACAAAAGAACACAAACAGAAGCTTTTCTCTAGTGGTCTCAAATCTTTGGACTCCACAGTATTATCTTTGAAATACCTTGAAGCAAATCAGCAATCATAAATGTGAACTTCGTTTTATTTGCTGCACTCATGAAAGTATATGATGGGTTTATGATGGGTGTAGCTTGTTAGCCTTTTGCTTGAGGACAGAAAGTGTTCGGCCAATATTGTGAGAACAATTTATGACAAGGTATGAAGGATGCGATCAAAATTGGTCAGAATAAGGGAACTGAAAGATGGAGTGAGGCATAGAGGACATGATGGAAGAAGGAGATCCATGATGGAGTGGCAGGATGAGTAATAGAGATATGGATGGATATGGCCAGTGAAAGGAAGAAAGGAAGGGGGTCAACCTCCTGCTGGGGGCATCCTAGCTGATGGTCCCCCACCATGGTTCTATCTGTCCTTTCTTCCTTTGTTTCACCCTCTTCCTCCCTTAATTCCCTTTATCTATGCTTCTTTCTTTCTCTCTGATGACTCTCTCTCCTCCCCCTCTCTGCTAAAGAAGAGATCCCTGATCTATCCAGGAGAGAAAGATAAACTCCTGCAGACTTCACCAGATCCTCTTTGAGGTGTTTGCTACAGAAAACACATGTGGTCGACATGACTAATACTTCTCCAATGATTGAGATGTGATCACATCTTGAAAAGATGCTAAAAAAGAGCTCTGTTTCAGAAGGTTGCATCAGGTAGCAAGGTTGGATAATTCACCTAGCACTGTTGCACAGCCAGGACAGTGAAACTGATGAACATGAAAGGTAAAAACAGCAAAAACCAGGCTCTCTACACTTTACAATGCAAGTCATTTTGTACAGTCTCAAATCTGTTATACCGTATAAACAAATACACTAACCACAGCAAAGTTAATTTACACCAGCATGTATAATTTGTTTACAGTTACAACAGGTGGGATAGAATTTTAGAAATTTCTCAAGTAAATGTGAGTGGTGCATGCCCATACAAAAATCTCCGCCACAATTCTAGGGTGTTTTGGTTATGTTGTCATCCGGTTACTAGGGTCTTCAGGGTGGTTGCTAGGAGGCTGTTTACTAACCCAAGTCAAAAGAGCTCCAAGAGGTTGCACCTCCAAGATGTTCTGAGTGTTTTTAGTGCATTGCTATGTTGTTGCTAGAGTGTTCTCAGTGGTTGCTAGAGTGTTCTGGGTGGTTGCTAGTTGGCTGTTTACTTACCTAAGTCAAAAGAGCCAACCAAAAGTCTGAAGCAGGATATTTGAGTCCCGAGATATAGCTAGATTCCCTTCTTAAATGTAAGTCTATGGGATATTTTTGGCCATTTTATCATCAAGCAGGAGAAAACCTGAAGTCTTATTGCCAAGAAAAGTAAAAGCACAAACAGTCCTGCAAGTTACGTGCCAAAGTGTAGTGTTAGGGGTTTTGGGGAAAAAATTTAATAAAATAATACTAAGCATGAGCAATAAACAAGCAAGACGGACCCGCATACAGACATGATAGCATCCACTCAACCTGAGACAGTAATGGTATTATGGAGCAAGTACCACTAAATTTCATGCCTAAATATTACACTACTAAGTCCATTTACACCTACTTCTGTGGACACAGCAGAATCTCTCAAGTGAGCAGGATAGTGAAGACAATTTGAAGTGGCGTTCAACCAGCTATTAAAAGCATATGGTCGGTTAATCCTGATAGATTCACCTGAACTGAGTGGTTCAGAGATGGGTCAGGAAAAAGTGTTCTCACAGGAAAGAGAGAGGAAAAACGAAAGAAGGGAGGGAGAACATATTCTTTAGAGTACAAATTATCTTCCACACAAACAACTTTGTTAAAGACTTTAAAACTGCATTTAATAACAAAGGAGCTCCAGTGAGTGCTATCTAATAATTTTTTTATACACATCACTGATTCTCTGAAGCAATCTTTCCCTTCCTCGCCTGCTTTTTTGCCACTCTCTTTCTCTCTTTGGCCCAAAATCATCTCTCATACAACAGAGCTATCGGGGTCTGAGTCTGAGATGATAATATATTCCAGCCACAAAGCTGTCGGAACAAAGCAAGCTAAAGAAAAGGCTCTTGCTGCCTTCCTGAGTAGTGCCTAGCCCCAGTCCCATGTTTTGAGTTTCCCCCCTTCTTTAAATGACAAAGTAAATCCTCCAGGCAACACCCCACCCCCCATCCTTACCCCCAGAGTTCCTAAACTGACCAACAAAGGGGCCCATTTGCACGGTGTGAAGGTATAATGCAGTTATTAGTGTGAAGAACTCCAGAGGGTCAGAGGAGTGGAACCACCCTCCTGCCCTGGGACAATGCAGGACAGTGGACAGAGCCAGGGGCTGGTTGCGGTCATCTCAACATTCTTTCATGGAAAAGCTGTCTGAATCACAGCTTTATAATTATACTCCCACTACATGAAAACTAATTATTTTTTGGGAGCATTACAGTCTCCTTGTAATTGTTATAATTTGTTACAAAATTGAATGTTATATGCAGTATGAAAATAAGTATTAGTATTAGTATTAGTATTTTAACACGTTAATGCCAGGTAAATGGTAATCAATCTGCTAAGACTGATTGCCATTTACCTGGCATTAACGTGTTAAAATATCTCCTGTGACACATATTTCACTGAGGGGAGAATCTTTGATTTCATGACTACATACTCCACTTACTTCATTAGTGCTTGTCAAAAAGGCACAACCTTGCTGAGAAGACCATCATTGCTGGCCTCCAGCTTATGTTGAATTTTGGCTGCTGGTCACTCAGCATGGTATGCTAGTGTGCTGGTGCCCCCATTAGCAGTGTTTAAATCCATATCTTTAGAAGTGATATGATAGGTGTGGCTGAGAAACAGATAAAAAAAAATTTTTTTTTTTAATTATCTAAATCTCTACTTTCAATTTTACATCTGAAAGTGAACGTTAAAGTGGAGATCTAGAGTAAACAATGACTTAAATACTGTTCTGTTTCTCATCCACACCTATCATATCACTTCTGAAGACATTTAAATACTGGAGTCGTATGGATCGCGTTTATTCTTCTTTTTGTGATTTTTGGAGTGTGGCAGCGGGGGCGTGGTCAAGCGCCTATGAGAGGAGAGAAAGCGGTAAGGGCGCTTGCACCTGAGCTAAATTATATCTAACACCTGTCTCTAATTTCAGTGAGTACGGGGAGAGTGGCATACAAGAGCCTCAGAACCTCCAGTCGTAGAGAGAGACAGACGCACAACTAGCTTGAGGAGCTGGAATGTTAAATAGTGAATTATTGTGTAAAATTGTAAAGCTCTGTACTGAGGTTTGGACTTAATTAAAAGCGTACCTTTTGAGAGGAGAAACCTGTTCCCGTATCCTTCCTCCCACCCTGTCCTTGGTTCTTGTTATACGGAGCTATAAAGATCTGATCACCATTCACGTGCATTGTACGGACCTACAGAGCTGAGATATTCTTTAAAAAATCTTTATTTGAGTTCTGCTGAAGAAAGAAAGTCATACACATCTGGGATGGCATGAGGGTGAGTAAATAAGAGAATTTTCACTATTCCTATAACCTATTCTTATAAAAGTAACCATTCAATGAGAACTTCATGGATCTTCTTCAGTGTGCCTGATATCTAATTCATTGTCATATATCTGAGGCCTATAAATTGAATGAGGTCACGTACATTTCTGACTACCTCAGAATGTGGTTTCAGTGATCAGATCAAAAAATGTATTGGATCATGTTTACACCTGCATTTAGTGCTGTCCACTTGTGATTGGATGAAGACAACCAGGTTCAAATGGGGCCTTCATGATATTTACTAGCTCCCTTGGTTCTAGCTAATTTCCCATGGCTCTGGTCAGATTGAAGATGCTGCGTGACATCAGTCTGTTACAGAGTCAGGTAACAAAAAAGAACCCTCAGATATACAATGGAAACTCAACACCCAGTCCTTACCACTCACAACATGACAAACAAATGTGCAACTCACGATCCACCAACTTCTCGATACATCTTCTGCCTCCAGAGTGGAAAAATGCTTTTCAGTTTTGGCTGTAGTCTGCTGAATATTGTGGATCCCTGAGAATAATACAGCTTTTATTTTATCAATAAGGTATGGTATGTTAATAAAAAAAGCTTGCATTTCAAATGAGAATATTTAGTATGTAGAATAAATCTAGTCCCAAAGACTTGTGCCTCTGAATTGAGTAATGCTCTTCGAAAAGTGTGTGTGTGTGTGTGTGTGTGTGTGTGTGTGTGTTGCTTAGAGAATCTCAAGGTTAGATTCCAAGATGGTGATAGAGAGGCCTCATGGGACCCTGACGAGATTTGCACATGCCAGATGGAGCGTCTACAGGTCTGGTGCTCTCTACTAAGACCTACAATATCCAGCCTCCTATCTATACTGGAATGCCATGGTTTTGGGCAGGACAGGGTTTAGATCTTCGTCAGTTTATTGATAAAACATACTCTCTATCCATCTACCATTCTTTCTCTCTTTGCTTTCATCTAAGGTACGGTCAAGGACAACTGCACACCAGGACTCTTTGCAGGACTTTTAAAGGCTTTTAAAACCAAATGCATACACAAAATAAATATTACAAAAGATTGTAACACCACTTCTCTTTCGCTCATTCGCGGCAGCTTTACTCGATTACGACAAGATTCCATTGTGACAAATTACACAATATTATGCTATATGACAACATGCCTCACAATAGACACAAAAGGTCAACGTGTGTTCTATGAATTTTATCTTTTTTTCTTGGCAATAACGATGAATATGTTTAATGGAGGAATAGTTCACCCAAAAATAATTCTTATAATTTATTCACCCCTGTGCCGTCTCAGACTCGTATGACTTTCTTTTTTTCTGCATAACACTAACAAAGATTTTAGAATTAAATATGAGCCAATGGGTCCAACACTTTCAAGCTCCAAAAAGGACATAAAAACCGCATATAGGTAATGCATCAGATTGGCTCAATCTATGCGATACGACCTATATATCTTGCCATCTTCAGTCTACATGGCAATTACTTAAGCTTGATAACAATTCTACATGCTCAATTCCTCTAAATGTAATCATGCTTCAAATCATGATCGCCAAGGAGACGGCAGATTGCAAAATTTATAGTAAAAAGGAGTTACAATTTGGTCACCAAAAATCGATCGTGTTGCTTCAGAATACATTGATTAAACCTCGAGTCATATGGATTACATTTATGCTGCCTTTATGTCCTTTTTGGACCACATTGATTGCATTTTATGGAGAAACTTTTATATTTTTTTTTTCAAAAATATTTGTGTTCAGTGAAGAATTTGAGATGGCATTAGGGTGAGTAAATGAGAGAAATATAATTTTTCGGTGAACAATTCCTTTTAAGTATGTGGCTTTATATAAACTGACTTTCAAAAATGACCTTACTATACTCTGAGAAATATTCACTGGAGTTGAACGTGTGACCACTAGCCCTGGTCTCCCCTACTTCAGACATATCAAAATGCAATAGACATCAATATATGTACAGTATAATAATAAATAACACAGCAGGCAAGATTTTGTTTTGTATTCTATATGTGGTAAAGGATTATGTGCTGTGGGTTGTGATGGGCTGGGAATTAGCCAAGGCTTTTTTCTTTTTTTTTTTTTACTTACTCCCAGTCTGTGACTGGGAAATGTCCTTGAGCAGGGAAGCTGTTGAGAGAGAGAGAGAGAGAGAGAGAGAGAGAGAGAGAGAGAGAGAGAGAAAAAAATTCGCTGGGAATAAAAATGGATGTTAAAACTTCCAGTCATGGCAATCAAACATTCTTTTCAAACAACCCAACTGTGAATCAAACAACACCTGCAGCAATGCTAGAGTAGTAATTTTTTAATGTGGTTTGCAGAATTCTGAGTGTCACATAAACAAAAATAAGCCCTGGTTTCTGTTGCTATTTAGGGGTAGATTAGTCTGCATGGAAATTAAGTTAGCTGCTTTGCTTTTTCAGTATAATCTGGGAGCAGAGTCAAATAAGAAAGGTCAAAACTGGAGCATGACAGTGAAAAAGAGAAATTGGAGACAAAGACAGTGGCAGGTGAGAATCATTCCATTAAAAAACAACAGTGACAACAAATCTTTGATGGTCGTCATGGAAACTGGAGACCTGTCATACAGGGGTGCATGTCTTGGAGAACATGGGAGAATTGCAAAAAAGACGAAGACTTTTTTTTTTTCACAAACATTCAAACACATGTAGATCTCACAAAAGTTATAAGCCACAGGAACCAAAAACTAAGCAGTGGGATACATCTTGGCTTGGTTTTACCTAAGGGCCATAACTACCATAGATGTTGAGGGGGACATGTCCCTCCAAAAATGCAAAACAGTGGTCGATCAATATATGGGATTTCAATAAGCAATTCTTAAATTTTTTACATTTGGTCTCCCCAATTTTGGTTGCATGAAGCTCTAATGGTTCTTGCAGTTCAGCAAGGAGACCTCTTCTTCTCAAGAACTTTTCTTCACTGTATAGGGTTCCTGAATTGTTTGTTTCTTTGGAGATGAAAAAACATTTTGATGTTACATACAAAGTTTTTTCAGATCAATGTATTGGTTTCTCATTTTCTTCAAAGCACAGGCACATTTGTTTTTCTAAATAAGCAGACAATAGACACATGTTTGATGTAAATAGTAAATGTTTGAAATTAGTTTGTAGACAAAAATATAATTTTTTTATTTCATTATAAAACAAAAATTTTATTAAAAAAAAAATGACTTGAAAGTCAAAAAGAAAGATGACTTGGACTAAATAATAAAGAAAAGCATGGCAATAAGTGCCCAACAGAGATGGGAACCCCTTCAATACTATTTAAAAATGATCCCAGGGTGAAACCTCAAGAAGTTGGTTGAGAAAATGTCAAGAGTACATTTTTATTTGTTTAGTCACAACATAATTCCCATAGTTCCATTTATGATATTCCATAGTTTTGATGAGTTTACTATAATTCTAAAATGCGAAGAAGAAAAAAATATATAATAAAGAACAAGTAAGTGTTTCAAAACTTTTGACTGGTAGTGTGTGTGTGTATATGTGTATATATATATTTTTGGGTACCTGTCCAGAATATAGATTACTTTTCCCCAGCCTTTTCCCTGTCAAGCGAACTAGAAAGCTTAATGAGGCATGATAAGCCTCCAGTCTCTGGGATCTTGCCCTCCCACCATCCTGTGATACAAACCATTCCCTTATCCATCCATCACTCTGCATTTCTTCCACCTTTCCTGTGACATCACCTCATCCTCCTTCATTTGAGAGGTCAGGCAGTATCTGAATGAACAATATGGATGTTTAGAATGAAAGGAATAGGAAGGTCATGGTGTGAACTTTTTGGAAAGTTTGAATCCGTGGCAGCATTTGACCCCATTTCTGTGCAGCTTCAAGTTTGTGAAATTTTTACTGGGAAACACATAAACACAACACAGCCTGAGGGGCTGTAGCAGCACCCCCACTCTCCTGGGGCTAGTTACTAATGGCAAGACTTCAACCTCAGGAGAATAACTTTGCTCAAAGAAAACTCCTTATAAACACACAGCTATCTTTCACTCATTCTCCCCATCTCTCCCAAACAGACATGCAACATTCAAACTCAACATTCATGAAATTGCCATGTTCAAAATTCACAAACATGCACAACAAACAAACCACCAAAACATGCCTCCCAAGCTGCTTAATCCAGTGGTTTTCAACTTGTTTTGCTAAAGGAATCAGACTTTACATTGGACTTCAAGTGGCGACCCAACCAGTACCAAATTTGTTTATCGTACAAAACTTTCGGCAGCCAATAATTCAAAGCATAAAACATAAATGTCCACGCATAGTTAATGTGTTCTGGGTTGTATTTTCTTTTACCTTGCATAGTTCATGATCTTCAGGAAAAGGGCATGTAATGCAACTTCTCTGTGTTGTATCTGCCAAATTTGGCTAGCTTCTACTAAGTGGCAGATGGATTTATGCCTACATACCATAGAGTTTGACTGGATGCCTGGAACCGACACACTTTGACGTCAACAAAAAAGATATAGGAAGTGTTTTCTCATCCCATTTAAAATGTACGAATATTTATTTTGCTATTCTAACTATGCCTGATTATATCATTAGTTGCATTTTATGAATTGCATTTTGCATTTTTTTCGGCTGTATGCAAACCCATTAAAACAGACCTGCAACATTTTTGGCTCACGACCCATCAGTTGAGAACACTGGCTTAATATGTATTAAACAGTGTCCATGTGGAGTAATGAATGCAGTTTTGAAGAAGTTAGCCCCATGCTCATAGCTCACCCCACAGGCCTCATTCCTTTATCCTGTTTGTAGCTGCTGTCTTTTGACTGGAAGCGTTAACATCCCTGACTGCGTAGCTCTAACCTTAGTAGCCCAGCTGTGAGGGGATCAATAACATACCCCGGTTCTTCACGTCGTTATGTAAACGCCCCTTGAAGTTTACAATCAAAACACCAGGCTTCATCCCTCAGCTCCACAAAATACTTTTCTTTTTTCTTAAAAGTCAACAATCTGACAAGGTAAGGCATCATCCAAAAGTCTGGGTGGACTCTGCTTGTGATCATCTGTGAGCATTGATTTTATGTCAAACTAAGAACTAAACCTGCCAGGCACAGTTGGACTGGCTGCCTCCTTCAAGTTTAACTCTCTTAGCTACCCACTTGGCTGTTTGTTTAAAGAGGTTGATCGATACAGACACCCCTCAGCATCACTGCAGCAGAGCGGCCACGTCTTTTTTATGGGGGCTCCTCATCTTCTCAGAGTGAGTTAATGCTATTTGCATATCTGAAAGCATGGAGGAAGACACACACAAACTGCATGTACTCCATTACAACACACCCCCACTCCCCTCCTGACAAATTTTTTTTTTTTGAAGTAGCGGTTTTCTTCTGACCTAGTGATTCAACTTGGCTTCTGCAGCGGTCCGGGTGCAAGGAATGATATTTCCCCTTATTGCAGTTGTTATGTGCCCTAGGGGAAGGACGCAACCAGGTAAGGGAACAACTCCCACACAACTGTCAGACCAAACACAAGAGAACAACAGAGTAGAAGTTCAACAATAGTTTTTATTGTCGTAAGCAATTAACATAAAAAGCAGCAGGAAGGAGGACTTCAGGGTGACTCCTGGCCCAAAAGAATAAACCAAATTAATCTGGAAAAGACAAGAAATAAACAACTAATGTATAAAGATACCAGATTTTCCTAACTATTCTAACAAAACAAGAACAAACCATACACCTACACCTGTCTGCTTTAAAGACAGATAAATAATCAAAGTTTCAAATGTTAAGTCACATATTGCACATTAAGTACTGCGTCTATACAACACACGAACAGAGACCAAAGTTTGGTCTGCTGGATGGCGGCGAATCGCGAACCACACGACCAGCCCACAGTCATGACAGCTCGTCTCTGATGCCTTGCAGCGGGATTTTAACAGGCACACCATCAGAGACAGCCAATCGTTTTCACACAGGTGAGCTGCTGCACCTGGAAAGGAGCATACAGCAAAACGAACCATCCACACACAGACGGAGAGCACAAAACACAGCAGAAGACCTCTAAATCTAATATGGGATGTAACACAGTAAAGTACAGACACTTTTGTTTCATAATGCATTCTTTTGCACTAGTGAAAAATCAACCCAATCAAATAAAATGAATGGAAAAAAAATACATAAAAATGTTGGTGGTGCTTTTACACTGTATTATTTAGAAAGGATTAGTTTTTAATCATTTTTAATAATACCAAGCTATAGAAAGTCAGATTTTATTTATATATATCAAATTGATTATTATACTGTATTTCCAGAATTGTTGGTTATTCATGTTTTTGAGATTATTTTCTGTAAAGCTGCTTTAGAACAATGTGTATTGGGAAAAGCATGAATAAACTAAACAAATAAACATAATTGGACTTGATCTTTTTTTTTTTTTTTTTAAAGCTACTTTGGCAACATAATCTCAAAGTCCTCTTTGCATTGTCAAACAAACAAGTAATAGCCATGGTTGAAGCATTTTACCAATCAGAAATTAGCATAAATAATTCTGATTCAAAGAAATGACCAGTATCATCCAATCACTGTCAACCATGTTAAAATAATTCAAATAAATTAGCATTATTAATTTTGAATCTAAGTGCTGATTACCATTGTCTCATGTCTGCCAAATATGTTGAGTGATCCAAACATCATCTGCAGCCTGAAACTGAACATTTGTTTGGAAGTTTGGAGTGAATTCACTTGCAACTGCATAGGAAAGCTATATGCTCCCTTGCTCCCTGTTTAGTGAATCACTTAATCTCCATGTGTGCTGTCTTTCTGCACTGGTCTCAGAATAGTTTGAAATGCTTATCATCTTTCATTCTAACACCATATAAAGCCTCTGAAAGCAAATATTTTCAGCATTTGGATGAACCCATTGATTACAAATGTGATAACTTCTACGCATGTGTACGCAAGGTTGTACAAGGATAATATAACCTACATAGGAATTAATGAAGGTGAGGCTCATGGCTGACATTGTTGCTACAGTGACCTTTCAGAGGAGTCCAATAATGGGCGGAGCTCTTCTTTGATTCAATTTCTTTTTACATTGTATAAGATGCACAGCACTTGAACCACCAACTTTCAATCACCAATTTTACAAAAATCCATAATTAAGGTGCATAGGTCAGCACAATAGGAAATTTTTACTTTAGTTATATTATTACTTATATTATAGTTACAGTATAAATTCCTATCCATATGCAGGGTTGGGGAGTAACGGAATGTACATGTAATGGGATAACATATTTAAAATGCAAAATATAAGTAAATGTATTCCACTTCGGTTACAATTTAAATAATTGGTAATTAGAATACCAATTATTTAAATTTGATTAATCTTGTTTAAGAAACAACACAGCATAAGATATTTAAGTTTATCAGAGAATGTATTTTTAACATGTGTATTTTGTCTTATGCCTCCTACACACTGACGACTTTCAAAGACATCGGATCGTGGCACCTTTCATATTACACATCTGCCTGTCTTGTCATGGAAGTCTAGCATTTTCAAATTACACAACAAATCGGTGACAGGGGTGAACACATTACAAAACATTTAACTATTGACGAATCCCCGACGACTCGACTCCAAATTACGTTTCACAACAGAGTACACGCTAGAAGTGATACGAGATCTGAAAACAAATGCATGATCATCTGTTATGCATTTCAGAATATGATTTATGTTTATAATCGCCTGAAGGCATCATATCTTTTATTGGTTGCAATATAAAAAAGTACCTCCTACTGAAAAATCTACCTATTTGCTTACCTGACTGTCCAAAAGAATTTGCAATTTCTCTCCAAATCTTCTATTTCTCCACCCGGTTGTGGTACATTGCAGATGAAACTTATATGCGCTGGTGCTCCTGACAATGAGGATTAAAATCATTAATGCATTTGTGAAACACAAATTTACCTGATCTCCTAAGGGAAAACTGGTCCCATCTGAATAGGAATTTAAGCAATATCAACTCAAAACAGCCCACACATCTACACTTTAAGAACAGAGTTATAAACAGAAGCAGACACCCTCCTCTGAAAATGCAGCACATATTGAGAGCCTATACTCCCAGCCATCTAAAGGGTCGTTGTGTTTATTAATCCAATGTTCAAATGCCACTTTTAAACAGCACAGAGCTCCCAGAGGTGCCCTGGCCTCGCTTTTTTCAGACTTGTGATAAACACAAGATGGTCGCCCCCACCCCAGTTGGTTTACATAAGGCTGTTAAAACATCCCTCTGCCTCTTGCCCTCTGCACCAGCGCCTCGTACATGCAGCGTATTTGTACTGCATAAATCATCCTTTCATCGCAGTTTCTCCTCGCCTCCATGTTTTTTTTTTTTCAGGTTTGTGGAGGTAACATACCTCTGCCCTGTACTGTAGCAGCTCTGTAAACCATTGACGGATCCAGTCCAGCTGGCTGGGTGAGCAGCCATCTCCTCGACACTCTCGCTCTCTTCAAGTCCCCTCCAGGCAGACTAACAGACCCCAGCCCTCCCTTACTGCCTCCACTGACAAGAAACAACCTCTTTTTTATTCATGTCCTGGTTCACTCAGTGAGTCAGTGAAATTAAAGCCTCTTTGTGAAAACAATAAGGATGTACAGGAAATGAATGTAGCAACACATGGCTCATGAGGAACAGTCATGCCACAGTCATGTCAAAAGGTCATGTTAAGGAAAGTTCCTATGATACTCAAAATTGGAGGACTGAAAAATTACTTAATAACATTTTAATATCCTGCACTGTTGTGCTTTAAGTAATAAAATGTGTTGTTTTATAAAAATTTGGGGTGTTTTGCATAATTGCATGTGGGTGGGGGGACAAGTTTTTTTTCATACATTTTAGGGCATAATGAGGCCAGTCAACAAACACCACAAGGAAAAGAGCTTAAACATATAAATAACTTCTTAATGAAAAACAATGTAAGATATTGTAATCTCTGTATAAAAACTGTGTATATGCTATACTTTGGGGGACATAATTGTTGGACAATGCAAGTAAGATAAATCTGACAAAACCTTCTTGAATTCTTGAATTAAAAAAAAAAAAAAAACTGTTGGGGCTAGTCGACAGTCATTATAATTAGCAGTACATATAAAAAAAGTATAAGTAAAAAAGAAGTATAAGTAAAAATAACTAAAGTATATAGTATGTCCCCATGTAGATAGCTAAGTAAATGTGGGTGTGCATTTGCAGCCTGTACATAGCTCCTTTCAGTCATGCCTTTGATGAGTCCATGTTTCTCTAAATTGTTTCCCTAAAACGTATATTGCCAGACGGCTGTGTTTAGGCTAATGGTATAGCTTGTTTATATGGTGGGTACCTCTTCTACTGTAGAAAAAAATTCTTAAGCCTTGCTCTGAATCAATGGCTTATGGGACGGACGCCTGTGCTCTGACAGCTGGTCACTTGAGTTTGCAAATGACAGACAGACTCCATCAGTGGAAGATTTCAGAAGTATGTTGTCTAGAACAGGACGGGAAATCTCTGCACAGGGTCAGAAACACACAGGAAAAAAAGCAGGAGGAAAGAAAATAACAGGAAGCTAACTTGAACTTTCACAAAAGGAAGGCTATGATTAAATTGTAATTATAGGTTATGACCATATCATGAATATATGGAATATAGTATGGAATACAATATGGAATATATTGAATATTGCTTATGTTCCTCATTTGCAAGTCGCCTTGGATAAAAGCGTCTGCTAAATGACTAAATATCAATGTTTTAACTTTACTTTAATTCTTTAATTACTTTTATACTTATACTAATAAATGTATCACAGCACAGGACAATATAAATGACCTAGTGAAGAAAAAAAGTTAATAAAAAAAGGTCAAAAACTTAAAAGAAATGATCATCAGTTTCAGCACCTAAAATATACAAATACCCTTATACCTGTCTATATTTTTACATAAAAACTTGACTATAAAAAGTTAATAGACATGTTATGTGTCCACTTCCCTAATGCCACTAAACTGTGTGGCAATAAAACATCCTAACCACCAAGCTGTGGTGCAGTTAGGGCGTGGATATCTGTGCTGAAGTCTTGTGGAGAGAGCCTGGAGCTCTGTAACACAGTGTTATGTTCAATAAGCTGGATGATCAGAGGGCTAAACCAAAGCTGTCCTCCTCTTTTCTGTCCCCTGTGACAGCAGTACACGGAAAGCTGGAGAGAGACTCAGCTCTTGGCACAAAGATGAAATGATGGAGTTTTAACTGGTAATTAATTGCAGGTCCAGCTTTTAAACACACACACACCCTAAAAAATTAATGCACAGGCCACACAAGCTTGTTCTCTCTCAGACACACACACGCACAGATATTACACATAAAAACAGACATTCAAAAGCTCTTAGTGTGTATGTAAAGTGTGTTAAAATAAATTATATATAATACTAGCTGCTCCTCCTAGCTGTTTTAATTGAGTTAAACAGTGATTCATTTTTTTTCAGGGCAAATCAATTAAAGACAAAGTGTGTATTACTTATGATCATAGATTATTATTAACAGCATTAGCAATTTTCATTCTGTATCATTAACATCATGAACCTTTATGTGCACTACATTCCAAGTCTTCTGAAGTAATTTAATAGCTTTGTATGAGGAACAGGTTTAATCATTTATGAAGTTATTTATTATAGGGGCTAAAGGCCCCTATAAAACATATTCATTTTCATAAGTGGGGGGAATAGATTTGTTGTTAAAAATGTTCAAAGTGGGATCACATTGACTGATCCAATCACAGTGGAGATCTTAGATTAAAGATTATTATTTTATGAAATGCCAAATGTGATTGAAATTAACAAGAAATTATTAACTTTTTTCTGAAGTGGTTATTTTGAATAAACATTAATTTGTTACTCAAAAAAGCATCTTGCTGTCTCAAAAGTATTTGCATAAGTTGACAAAATGTGCCCTATAACCATTGCCCCGGTATCTACACAATATCACTTTAAACTCCCTGGGGGCCTTTTACCATAGGTCTGGGCATGCATTTTATTCAAAACAACCTTCTTTACAAATTATGTTCTTCCATCATTATTCTATAAAAGAAATGGATTTTCTCAAAATCCTTGAAACATTTTGTGGACAGAAAAAAAGATCATTTTCCTTAGGGTGTGCCATTAGCCATGTTGTACATATTTGCTGCCAAAAGCCCTCAAATAACAATAATTCAATATATACTTAAATAATTATAGATATATTTGAATAATTAGAAATATAATATTTATACATATAATATTTAAAATAATTATAATGCATTACATTATTGCAGCAGACGAGTTAAGCATTGATAAGAAAGGGTATTTTTTCATATTAATGAACATTAGCCTATCACTGGCCCTCAGTCCACATTAAACCATTTTGTAACTGAATTCGTCAATCTGTTCAAGATAGATTTATTCTAAGGCCTTTTCTAAAGAATCATCCATGTGCACATGCATCAGAAGGATGCTTTTGGTGTGTCTCATTATGGTTGCGTCACATCATAAACACAGACTTTTTCTGTAGCTATATCAAGTTAAACATACAGTAGTGTATAACACATTCCAAGATCACTGCATTCAGATCTGCACTCCGTCCAACTGTTTCGATGCAAGAACGTGTTCAAATCTTGTGCTAGGATGCGTTCCATTTCACTTTAAACGTACACTCTAACTTTCCAAAGCACTTCCCCATGGAGAACTCCCCACTGCCATTTTGGTAGTCCATTCCACTTCGTTAAGTGGCCGAGGGAAGTTTCTGTTGACAGACTCTCAAACCCTCGATTTTGACCAAGGGAGCAAGCCTACACTTCAGTCAGCTCCCCATCCCAAAATGCAACTCGATTGTGATGTCACAGGGAAGGGAAGGGCTTAAAAGTTTGAACTGGAATGCAGCACTAGGCCAAGTTCAGAATGGCATACTACCATACTTCTCTTACTATTTATGCCATAGACTGAAATGGCAGAAGCAGTAAGAGAAGTATGGGTAGTTAGTATGTCCTTCCAAACTCAGCCTTATGCTGCGTTCACACTGCCAGCTACTTTGTCGCTGCATGTCGTCAGTGGCTGGCGGTTAGGTCGCTAGTGGTGTGTATGGAGAGTCTAAACAGCACTGTTTCTTTACAATAAATATTATGATTAAAATATTACGATCACGTGAGCTCTACCATCTTCTCTCATATTGGCTGTCGCTTGGCTGTTGAATAAATAAAAAAATTTCTCAACTTTATCGCGTCGCTGTACATGCCCACATCCGGTCGCTAACAGTCACCATCGCTCGTGTTGCCAGAAGTCGCCAGCTCTCATTGAAAATGAATGAAATGAGGTTGTTTTGTCGCTTCGTGTCACTGGCAGTGTGAACGCAGCTTTAGTGTTAAGCAAGCCTGAGTGTGGTTTGCTCTTTGTACAGCTCCACGCTGCATACTCAGCTGGAGTTTTGCTTAATGCTCTCTGCTGAAAACAGGTGGAATTTCAAGCTTGAATTGCACCGATGGTAAGAATATTCCTTATTACAGTCCGCGGATATAATTAATTGTGTACATTTTATTAAAGCAAGGGTGTGTAATCCAGAGAGGCTATCTGTTAGCAAGCTAGCTTTGAAAGTATATAGCTCGCCCTCGCTTCAGAGGTGTCTCAAAACCACGCCTCCTCTATCACACATGAACACACACAGAGCAGAGTCTAAGTGCCAGGAGGAGAGACGTGTTGGTGGAATCGATCGTAATGGTTTCAGATTACCTCATGTCTCTTTCACAGGTTAGATATTACAATAATAACGAACGTAAACAACTTATTTATGTTTATTATGTTTTATGCAAAAAGGCAAGTATCTTTCTTCCTAAGGATGCTATACACAATAACCAGAAGGATGTTTGATTGAATTTTTTTTATTCAAATTTAAACATGACATTCAGAGGTGGGTAGAGCAGCCAAAAACTGTACTCAAGTAAAAGTACAATTACTTAAAAAAAGAATCCAATTAAAATATTACTCAAGTAGTGAGTAACTCTTACTTTCACATACATGAGGGTAGATTATGACAATAAATTAATGACAGTAATTATGAGAGAATATTAAATTATGGCTGAGCTATCACTTTAAAGAGATAGTTTAACCAAAAATGAAAATTCGGTTATTATTTACTCACCCTCATGCCATCCCAGATGTGTATGACTTCCTTTCTTCTGCAGAACACAAATTCAGATTTTAAAAGAATATTTTAGCTTTGTAGGCCAAAGTTTTAAAAGCATAAAAGTAATCCATAAGACTCCAGTAGTTAAATCCTTGTCTTCAGAAGTGATATGATAGGTGCGGGTGAGAAACAGATCAAGATGTGTCATTTTCGCTAGAAAGCAGGGGGGCGATATGCAGAGAAGAATGTGAATCACCAAAAACACAAGAAGAATGTGAAAGTAATCCATTAACAGAATATATCAAACACAAATCAAATCATGTAATTACCTGTACAAAAGAAAAACAGCAAGCGTGCCGTAATTTTTTAGACCCTTTGAGTCCCGCACCTGCCTCCAGCGTGGAAAAGCAATGGCAATGTTAATTCTGCTTTTAGCACGCTCTTGATCCAGACGTTTTTTCCATTGTAGAAGATTCTAACATGGTCTTTCTTTTCTTGTTTTCTTTTACTGGTGGTTCAGGAGGAACATAAGGTAGCTGCGGTTCGCCTTCCATTCTCGCGCTCGCTCTGCACAGCTTCAAGGAACCCGCGCTGATGATGTATGATTGTTGCGTGGCGGTATGCAAATATAGATTGACAGACAGGAAGGACATCCCATCATTACATTCAGACCGAATGCAATGATTGGTCAATAATTTTTTAGTCCTGTCCCTTCCACAGAAGATGTGGGTGAGTAAATGATGTCAGAATTTTCATGTTTTAACAGCATTGGGCACCATGGACGTCATTAATATTTGGCGAGCTTGCATTAACCCCTTCCTCATATTACTGGACCCTATTCGCAGAACTGAATAAGCCTCCTGTCATTTATGATTCAATGCCTGCAGCGTATCCTCAGGCAATGCTCAAGAGTCCAGTGTAACCTGCATTTCCTTTGACTCTCACACTTTTATAACTATCTTCATTCATTCTGCCTTCAGCAGACACCATCCCTTCAACTGTTGCCTGCACCTCTGCCACTGCATAAGAACCACTGTCGTAGTCAGACTTGCCTTTTTAAATATGTATGTGAATCATGATATTCACTCTTGCCATTAGCTATGTAAATATAAGGCAAACAAGAGACATTTACAGTAAATGAAGATGAATGCTTATACAGGCAGGCTGATCCTGCAGGTCTGGACAGAGAGAACAAGACACAAACACACTTACATCCATTTTTATTAAAGCTGAAATTTGTAATTTCTGCGGCAATTTCTTCACCAAATAGATTTACAAAAATATTATTTTTTTCACACAGTTCTCCCAAAAATATCCTCCATCTTCAATTGGGTGGCAAAACAGATAATCCCTCCAAAAATGTATGCCATTTGTTGAGCCAATGTTGCTGTGTCAGGCTGCTCGGGATGCTCAAACCAACAGAGCAATATTTTGATAGCACAGTGAGACACAGTGAGACACAATGTTATACTTTACAAAAAATCTGGCAGCTGTGGTTGCCAGAATAAAGTAAAAAATACAGTAAAAATGTTATTAATGGAATAATACACCAGCACCACCCTCAACGAAAAACACAGCGGAAGACTTCCAGAGAGCCAGAGATTTACAGACTCACACAGTAGCTAAATGACCAGTGATATACACTTGGCCTGGGACAATGTGACTCTCAGCACTCACTGACCATCCTTAAGCATTTAATTTGGCTTGTTTGTGTATGCAGTGTTGAGTTATGTGCCACAGTCCTCAGTAAGTCAGCATTAATGCCAGACTACGGGAAACCGAGGGCTTGACCAAATCAAAACAGACTCACCCACAAATTTATGGAGCAGCTACCGAGAGAGTCGAATGACTGGAGGAGCGTTTTTTTTCCTTATGTCATTCAATTTTGCAAAAAGCTTTTTCTTTCATTTCTCTCAGTATGGGCGTATTACTGTAATTAATATAAATTAAGGAGAATAGACAATGTATAAATACAAGATTTAAAGTATAACAGACCTTCAGACCAACTAAGCAGACAAGTAAAAAAATTATGTCATTTTGGTCTCAATTGCCATTTTCTATTGATTTCCTCTTTGTAGCTATTTGTCTTAGAGGGTTAATTCAATTTCTTATAATGTGGACCAGATTTATTTGTGCTTTTAGAGTCTTATGCATCAATGAAAAACCATCTGACTGCATGTATGATAAAAACATCTCTGGGAGAACCAAAAGAGCGTAGTCATGTAATGACATTTCCTCATGTCCAGAAGGCACTAAATCATGGGCTTTGATGGGGCAAGCATCAATAGATTCATGGAACAAGCTGTTTAAAATTTTTTTTACAGAATCGGTCAAATATGTTAGAGGCCACGTCCACACTAATACCATTTTATTTGAAAACACATATTTTTCTCTCTGTTTTGCACTTCTGACCACACTGAGACAGCATTTTTGTCAGCAAAAACTGAGCCTTTAGAAAACGCTCTCCCAAGTGGATACATTTGAAAACGCAGTCTTCGCTTTGTAGTGTGGACTGGGAAAACGTCTACAGTTACACATGTAACGTCATTCCCTGAAATGAAGGGAACGAGACATTATAACAAACTCTTGGGGAATTCCTCCGATGATCTAGTTGAAAGCCCTTGTATAATAATAGCTTGGGCTCACCCACTGGGTGTTGAAATAGTAAGCTCTCTAGACAGAGAGGACTCATGAAGCGAGTCTAGGTTATAAAACCTTGCGAACGTGTTCTGCAAAGACGATCCTGCTGCAAGGCATACATCCTGTAGGGATACACCATTTGTCCATGCCCATGATGAGGTCATGACTCTAGTTGAATGCGCCTTCACTCCAATAGGGCATCTCGCGCTCTGTGCTTCATAAGCGAGGGTGATCGCGTCAACGATCAGTTAGACCTGCGTCCAAATGCTCTTGAAGGAATGTAAGAATCTCCATTATGGAGCAATTCACTGGGTCTTTGTTGCGTGAAGAGTACCAATCCACGAACCACTGCATTTTTAGTGCATAAAGTGTTCTAGCCTGCAAAATGTTGTTCATTACAGACTGAGCCAATTCAGGCTTGAGGACAGTGGGCAGTCTCCGTGGAGGTGAATAGGTCAACTTCCGCTTTGCCAAACATTTCCCAATTCCTCAGAACCATCTAAGGATGAAGTCTCCTATCCCCTGCCATCGGTCCCTGGCATGATAGCATGTCCGCTCCACATTTCAGACTGCCCGGGACATATGACACGAGCAGGGAGGCATTGCGCCAGGCTCATCATTGGTAACAGTCGATTTCCACCCTGGCAATTTATGTATACTAACACTGACATATTGTCCAACTGAATCAGAATGTGATGATTCACTTGCCTTTACAACTAAGAAGACAGCTAGCATTTCCAAGCAGTTGATGTGCCATGCCCGTTTCTCACGTTTTCATGTGCAACCTGTGTTGGATGCATCTGGTCACCACTTTCTGCCTGAAAACTAGACCCAGCATAACAACTTGCTGATAAAGTGTTGGAGCTGTCAGTGGTGCTAGAGCAGCCAGACAGCGGTGAGTCACGGTGATGCACATGCGCCCTCTGCCCCAGGCGTGATGCGGTATGTGATGTTTGAAGTCTCATGTGTAAAAGACCTAATGGTTACGGCGGATGCTGCTGCCATAAAACCCAGCATTTTCTGAAATTACTTCAGTGGAAATGCTTTTTTTTTAAATGAGACAGACACGATCGCTCATGAGGTGCGCACACATGCTGACGGAGTCGCATCGAACCCCCAAAAAGAAGATTTGTTGGCTGGGAGAAAATGTGCTTTTTGCCCAGTTGGCATTGAGACCTAGGCTGTTCAAATGGTGAAGTATTAAGCCCCTGTGCTCGCATAGCAGAGCCTCTGATAGGGCCAGTAATAGCCAATCGTCTAAGTAATTCAGAATGCACATTTCATACATGAATGTACGTGTCCTTTAGATCTATTGACACAAACCAGTTCTGTGGGCAGATGTGCGATAAGTTCTGTTTCTGAGTTAACATTTTGAATGGCCAGTTTGCAAGCACACAATTTAATCGTCTCAGTTCTAGAATTGGCCGAAGCCTGTCATCTTTTATCGGAATGAGAAAATAGCGGTTAGAAAACACTTTGTGAGTTTGGCAGTCTGGAACAATCTCTTTCGCGAGAGGATGGTGAATTTCTGCTCGTAACAGCGGCGTGTCTTGTGGCGGAACCATGGATGGCAGAATGCCGTTGAATAAAGGCGGCCAGCACGCATACTGGAGCATATAACCATGCTTGATAATTTTTTTGCACCCAGTCGGACACACCTGTGAAAGCTTGTCGCGCATCTGAGTTGTGAGACAGCAGGTCCATTGATCTGATCTTTATAGAGTGCCGCTCGCCATAGGGAAGCAGTTGAGCATAGAGTGTGGGGAGTGAAAAACATGAATAGAAATGTTCTATTCCTGACGGAACGCAAGGACAATTGCATTTCTTACCATACGTGCAACTGCGATTTTTCGCATGCGCAGTAATGGGATTTAAGTGTTTTCATTTGTTTCAGTGTGGATGAACAACTTTTGGAAAATGCCTGAAAATGGAATTGTGGATGGAGAGCATCTCAAAAACACAGTTATCAAATGTATCCATATTAATGTAGATGTAGCCTAAGTAATTAAATAATAGCACCAAGTGGAGAAATTGCTCTTGGAAAACTAACAAATGATTTCCAGAATTTCCTGGAAACTTACAGTTCGTTTTCAGGCAGGGTCAGGTGAGAGATGTTTGAAGCATTTATTATTACAGTAACATTTGCTTGCCGTTTTTGTCTCAAGGGTCTGGTGAACGCTGGTGGGCGTGTCCAAGCAACTCCCTTGGGAAATTAGCCTCTCTGTAACCCTCAATGGCTATGATGAATAATAATTAAAAAATGCATTTAAGTTAGTTCACTGACCATGTAAACTAGTCGAAAGAAACAGCACAATAATTTGCCAGACATTGTGAAATCCCTTCTTTCCAAGCAAACTTTTTAAAAAAAAGTTAAATATTTGTAAAATATTGCAAAATATTTGTAGGTAAACTGTTGATTAAAGTATTTCAGTTATCTGTAGACACATTAAAGAGAAAACACTTCTTTCTTCGGTTGTCCATCGAAATCCAATGATGATGTCCACTTGTTTAAACGGTGAGATCTTTGATGGCTGAACAGTTCTATCCTGGACCCACAAGCTCTATTACAGGTGGGGCATATATATGTGGTAGAAGTGGTGGTATTAATGGCAGCCATGGCTGTGTGTCTCCTGGCTTTCTCCTATTGACTTTTGGTTGTCCTCTCCATCTCCAGCATATGTGCCCCATCCCTACAAAGTCGATGCCAGATATTACGATCAGCAGACTTCCTTTAGTAGCTCAGCAGGGATATTATCTTCACCAGGGGACTTGTTCTTAAGGGAACGGACAGCTGATAGAACCTCCTGGAAGGTTGGTGTTAGACCGAGGTCATGAATGGGAGGATGTATAGGCAGTTCGTCAAGGATGGTGGAGTCTGCATCAGAGTCCTGATTAAGCAGGGTGTCAAAGTGTTCAGCCCACCTCAATAGGATACTATCCTGATCCTTCAGGAGCTTTAGACCATCAGCTGTCTTCAGGGACATGATGCAGTGATTTCTGGTGCCGTATGTGGTTTTGACAGCATTATAAAAATGATGCATGTCATTTTTATCAGCAAAGGCCTGGATTTCACGTGCCTTTTCAGTCCACCACTTATTCTGGATGGCCCATGTTTTTTTTGCACTATTCTCCGAGCTTCCTGCCAATGCTGCCTGATGCTGGTGGATGTAGGGTAATCTAAAGTTGCCCGATGTGCTTTATGCATGCTCTTATACAAGTTATGGATGGTGTCTGAGTTATCATCAAACCAGTCTAGGTGGTTCCTGCTCTTATGGCCAATGGATTGGGCTGCTGCATCGTAGATCGCCGAGCTGATATAGGTCCACTGTTGTTCCATGGTGTTTTCTGGGTTCAGACCAGGTTCCAGCTCACTTAGTTTCTCAGCTAAAAGGCGTCGGAACTCACTTCTGGCTTCTTTGCTTCCCAAGCGGTTGCAATTTAGCTTCTTTTTATTAGGCTTTTGCAGCCGCAAAGGTGGACGCACTTCATATGGAGCTTGGCCACAATCATACGATGGTCAGTCCAGCACTCTGCACCCCTCATGGCATTGGTGATGTGAACATCCTTGATGTCACTACGTCTCACAATGATGAAGTCAATCGTGTGCCAATGTTTAGAGCGAGGGTGCATCCATGAAGTCTTATACTTGGCCTTCTGCTGGAAGATGGTGTTGGTTATGGTAAGGTTATGCTCAGAACAAAGAGTAAGTAGCCTCATGCCATTTGCATTCACCCTACCGATACCATGCCTACCAGAAAACACTACAGCACTATCACACACACACACAAACATATTGTTGTATTTATGATGATCTCAGATGTATGTCATCACAACGAGAAAGTTAAGACATGCACAACTCCTAACCAGGCCATAAAACACAGGCAGAACTGTAAATATTGACACACTAAAAGCACTTCTCATCTTGGCTTGATTTTTATGACATCAACTATTCTATAAACAAATTAATCTCAATTGTGATTAGATCAGTCAACGTGAGACCCTTCAACAGGGGGGGCATTTTACATCAAATTCTATCCTTTCACTTGCAAAGTTTGGACAGCTTTAGCCCCGTTGTGCCTTGCATATAAAGAAAAAAAAAGTCGAAGTGTTGAAACCAACATATGGGATGGGAAGGATTTGTGTGCTCACAGGAAATTCTGCTCAAATTGGATAGTCATTTTTCCATATGGATTTAGCAATTTTAGCCAACAGATTATTTGTGTCTGTAACAAGAAACCCAATTTCATATATTTAAATGGGTTTCTGAGCTTTTTATATTGACTCAGTATTGCCAAACTTTGATGTGGAAATCACAAAATTTTAATTGTATGATGACTATAAATATTTGGTCTCAACATAATTATAATTTGAGAAGCTTCCATATAACGAAATGTATTGCTTCAACGAGAATAAGAAATTAGTAAGGTTTTGCAACGTTTTGCCTGCTTTACGAAAACAGCCTACAGATTTTTTTCATTTTCCGAAGGAAAGTTTCTTGATAGCTGAGACCCTTCGCAAAACGACCAATCAAATGCAAGACGCAAAGGAAAACAAAACAAGTGATTGGTCTAAATCGCTATTGGTTTCAAGGCGCCCTGCATCGAGGGGTAGTGAATCTGAATGAGGGGTGTGTTAAAACCGACAGCACATTATAGTATGATGCTTGCGCTTAAAGCTTCCAGTCAGTGAGAAGTTGACGAAGCGCGTCTATTCAGAAGACAGGAGATATCCGACAGATACGTCTCTAAATTCATTAGATATACACATTTACACTCGGGATTTTGTGAACACCGGAGCAGGACGGAAAACTTTAATTAACGGTGAACAGATTCTCTCGCGAACCCCGAAGGGGAAAAAAACACGAGCTCCTTGTGGATTTAGTTTGGATGTATTTGTGGCTCTGTGGTCTCTTCTTTTCCGTTAACTTTTGACTTTTCATTGGACATTTCGTCACGAGTTTTCTTCCGAAATCGGCTCATTTACCTAACATGATTGCTTTCGGATCACGAGTGTCGTGGTGTTGACGAAAAGGCAACGGGAGCATTTTCACAGATAAACTTTTCTAGCGCAAGTCGCAGATTTTTTTTTCTTTTCTTATCGAGTATTTGTCGGCTTTCCTCAAAATGCAGTACTTTTGTGGGATTACAAAATATGTTATCGTGTTTTTTTGCCTGGCCTTGCAGCCGTCCTGCGGCCAGTATCACGGAGAGAAGGGCATCTCCATTCCCGAGCACGGCTTCTGCCAGTCCATATCGATCCCTCTGTGTACGGACATTGCTTACAATCAAACCATTATGCCTAACCTTTTGGGTCACACCAACCAGGAGGACGCCGGACTGGAAGTGCACCAGTTCTACCCTCTCGTCAAAGTCCAGTGCTCGATGGACCTGAAGTTCTTCCTCTGCTCCATGTACGCGCCGGTGTGCACGGTGCTCGAGCAAGCCATTCCGCCGTGTCGGTCCCTGTGTGAGCGGGCGAGACAGGGCTGCGAGGCCCTCATGAACAAGTTCGGCTTCCAGTGGCCCGAGAGACTCCGCTGCGAGAATTTCCCCGTCCACGGCGCTGGAGAGATCTGCGTGGGCCAGAACACATCGGACTCTGGAAGCCCGACATCTGACCCGACGCCCTACGTACCCGAACTGATCACGTTAGGGTCGAGCGTGGTAAGACCCAGCCAGCAATTCACATGCCCACTGCAGCTGAAAGTGCCCACTTATCTCAAGTACCACTTCATGGGCGAAAAAGACTGTGGTGCGCCATGCGAGCCCACTAAACCCAACGGATTGATGTATTTCCGAGAGGAGGAGGTCAAATTCGGCCGGCTTTGGGTGGGCATTTGGTCCATTTTGTGTTGTGTTAGTACCCTTTTCACTGTGCTCACATACTTGGTGGACATGAGGCGGTTTCGCTACCCAGAGAGGCCCATCATCTTCCTCTCGGGCTGCTATTTCATGGTGGCCGTCGCCTACACGGCAGGATTTTTCTTTGAAGACAAAGTAGTTTGCATTGACAAGTTTAATGATGATGGCTACAAGACTGTGGCCCAGGGCACGAAGAAAGAGGGATGCACTATTCTCTTCATGATCCTCTATTTCTTCGGCATGGCAAGCTCAATTTGGTGGGTCATTCTGTCCCTCACATGGTTCCTCTCTGCAGGAATGAAGTGGGGGCACGAAGCTATCGAGGCCAACTCTCAGTACTTCCACCTCGCTGCTTGGGCTGTGCCAGCAGTTAAGACCATTACCATTCTCGCCATGGGACAAGTGGACGGTGACCTCCTCACCGGAGTATGCTACGTTGGCATCTACAACGTGGACTCCCTGCGCGGGTTCGTTCTGGCGCCCCTCTTCGTCTACCTCTTCATCGGCACGTCTTTTCTCCTGGCCGGGTTCGTGTCACTTTTCCGCATCAGAACCATCATGAAGCACGACGGCACCAAGACGGAGAAGCTGGAGAAGCTGATGGTGCGCATCGGCGTGTTCAGCGTGCTCTACACGGTACCGGCGACGATTGTAATCGCCTGTTATTTCTACGAGCAGGCTTTCCGAGAGCAGTGGGAGAAAACCTGGCACATGCAAACGTGTAAGCGCTTTGCTGTCCCTTGCCCAGTCAATAACTTTGCCCCCATGTCTCCGGACTTCACCGTCTTCATGATAAAGTATCTGATGACCATGATCGTGGGAATCACCTCTGGATTTTGGATATGGTCTGGGAAGACCCTGCAGTCTTGGCGCAGGTTTTATAAAAGGCTCAGTAATAGTAATCAAGGGGAGACAACGGTATGAATAAGACATTTTCAAGATTATTAGACACGATCGATATACTTTGTGTGCAACTTTAGTCCGAGATGAACTTTTACATGTCGACTGAACTCTATGGACAAACAGTGCGCCTAAAGGTGTTTCCACGGTGAAGACGGACCACCGGGCCACATCATAAACAGTGTTATCTGCCAGAGTCTGTTTGAACCATCGGTTTTGCTCATATGTATATGGGAAAAAACGACATTTGACTATATTTTTGTGTAACAAAATGTAATTTGCAGATGCGATCTCTGTAGACGTATACATTTAATGCAGTGATTAATGCTTTGGCACACTTTGCATCATGTTCACGATTCTGTATCCATGAGATTTGGACGTAATTTGCCTTATATATGTACCATCCCATTTTTTAACTCTAGGGACTTGTATGACTTTCCCAGCCCTCCGTTGACAATCATGCATACGTCTTTGGCATAATTGGACCTTGAAATGGATTGACTGGGATAGTTTTATGCATGTGTACAGCTGTGAATTTATGTGCAAGCTCCCTTTAAATGACGTAACGTGTAAATAATCACCTTTTCTCGAAGAGTATATGTATTTATGAAAATAATCTTGCTGTTTTTAAAATGATTTTTAACATTTCGTAAGAGACCTTTGTATCTGTACAGTTTTGCTGAATAAAATAATTAGATTTTTAATGAACTGCCTCACTGGTTTAATTCAGATGACATTAATGGTTGTTGGTCCGGCCTGTATTGAATGCTTCTTTCCTGGCATTCTCTGTTTCTAAGACAGTTTCATATTTAACATTCTGAATCGGAGGCACCACGACAGGTGTTACATTTCACGTTTTTAGGCCTGTCAGTTATTGATACAGACCTTAAAATGACTTCTTTGAATAGTAAATGAGCAAGCTCCAAATAAGATCAAGTGCTTTGTTATATTTTCTAATATGTTTTGAGAGACTTGTGGCAAATTCATTTGATCAGAAACTCAATGAGTGATGATCGAAAATACAAAAAAAAATATTGGAGGCGACCATGAGATTATGCTGATTATGTATGAGATTATGAGAATTTGGACCGCGGTGCTATTAATCTAATAAAACACTATATGATAAAACATCTGGCTTTATCACAGAAACTCCAAGACCAATGCTTTGGCGCCACCCTTAGGTGATTGATATGTTGCCAATAATGAAATCATCAGGTTTTTTTTCTGCAAAAAAACAAAAACGTTTCACGAATAAAAGATGCGTTATGTTTCTTTTGTCCGCAGAAAATCAACAACTGTAATGTACACAACTTTTTGTAATGCTGTAAAACTGTAATGTTTACTATTGTTTTTCCTGTGATTGCTTTTTAAGCATTGACAATACCAATGTGCATATTGAAAAGGAATCACAAAAACCAGGTCCTATTTGATTGGATGTGAATGGTCATGAGTCATGTTCTGTAACACTGTACACAGTCTTGTAGGAAACCCTTGAATGCTTACAGTAAAAGCTACAGTACGTAATTAAGATCAGAGTAGGGTAGACAGAGTATAGTTGTAACAGAGACAGTTACAATGTGAATACTTCCCTTCTCATGCAAGTTTGAACCGTCATTATCAGTATGCACATTTACATTAGCATCCTCTGTGGGAAATTTGATGGACGTAGTCCACAATGATGCCAAATTATTAGATAACATATAATGATTTTGCATGCAAAAAAAAAAAAAAAACATTCTTTCTGCTTTTTTGAGGATGATCATGAAAGGAAACTTTGCTTGTTGGACTTATTGATTTGTCTACTTAAAATTAATGTTTATATATATATATATATATATATATATATATATATATATATATATATATATATATATATATATATGCTAGGATACAAGATCACGTTTATTCAGTCAGAAAGTTTAGATAATAAAGCAAGACACAGACAGACAGACAGACAGACAGACAGACAGACAGACAGATAGACAGATAGACAGATAGATAGATAGATAGATAGATAGATAGATAGATAGATAGATAGATAGAATTTTATTGAGAATAAAAATACCATATTAAGCCTCCTATCAGGGTTAGGAAAATCAAGAGAAGAATTACATCTGACGTGTCAGAATATATGAAAGCATTATAACATTTTGAAAACAATCAGAGTATAAAAGGTGTCAGTGTATTTCAATTAAGTTAGGTCTATTGCCTTATTTAGCACATTAATGACTGTCCCAGGCTAATGTTACAAGAGTACTATGGGGGCATGGAGACAGTTTTAATATATATATATATATATTGTGTTTTTTTATGGCCAAAACTGTCACATTATTATAGGTATATAATTAAGTCACCTTAAGGGCATCCTGCATGTCTTTTAGTTGTAGCTCCTCACTTGAACAATCTCCATTTGAATTTATGCAGTGGTTTGTGTGAATTAAGGATGAGTCTATTTCGTATGTAATGGAATGTCAAAAACACCAATTAAGGGTGTCCCATCCAGAGCTTCTGAAAGGAAGTGCAGGGGAGTTGAGGCTTGTTTAGTTGATTTTACTGAAAACCCAATCCAGGTCATTTATTGAAGTTATGAAGAATCATCTTCCTTTTGTTTGTATTTTGGGATGGGTATGGCCAAGCTAGAACTGCTTGTTTGGCAAAGAGGGGTTAATTTCTTGGTTGCAACCCAGGCAACGCAAAAACAGTTCTCTGACTGAGGATCTGTGGAGAGTCTAGCAACAGCAAAGCTCAGCAAAGTGAAGTGGGTTGTGGAGTGGTGCTCTAAGGAAAGGGGTAGAAAAAAGATTCAGAAAAAAGTGGCACCTCTTGTTCATTCTGTAGCGTGCAGCGCATGTGACTGTATATTATTTAATTAAAATTACATCCTTCTGTTCAATGATCACACTTGGCCATATCCAGATGGTTTTAATTGTATTTCCAAATTGGCATTGATTTAATCTCTAAACTGTCACACTTCATATACTTTTGCTAATGACAGCATACTGTAATATGGTTCCAAAATTAGCAACAAGATGATATCGTACCGTTTTAATTGTTTTGGTATCACAATATATTTTGTTAGTACTGGTAAACCACACAACCCTAATACTTTTCTTACTTTCTAGCAAGGACAGGGTTCGAAATTAACTTTTTGCCTCACCAGCCACTGGCTAGTACTTTCCTTGGTCACTAGACACTCAGCATTTTAACTAGCCAAATCCCATCGCAAAACGCGATAAAGGTAATTGGAGACTGTAACTGCATGAATTTGTTTGGAAATTATTTGAACAAGAATGATATTTTTTTGCAGGACACAAGCCTAATGATTTAAGTCACCTTTAGGATATCTGAAGGCAAGCACGGCCAGTTAGAACAGGAGTAGGATAGAACAGGTCAATAATTTGTCCATAATTTATGGAAGTTTTAGTCCCTCCATTAAATTTACCTTTGTTCTATATTGTTTAACAGTGACATTTGTAATTATAAGGCCATTACCACAGGTAAGACCAAGGATGGCTCCACATTATGCGGTTAGTTTAATGTTTATAGTTATTTCAAAATTTTTTGTTAATTATATTTATAAAATACTAACAACCTAAACACCTTAGAAACCTTTAACTACAACTTTCACAGTTGTAATAAAAATAAAGTCTAATTGTTTTGCCCTATTAGATTTCATATAAATCTGTACAAGTTACCAATTAGTGTGACTGCAATAAAAAAATTTAAATAAAATAATAATATATATATATATATATATATATATATATATATATATACAGTATATATATTTTTTTTAGTAAGAATGATGATGTGTATTTACCTTGTCAGTGCTGTTGATAATGTAGGGGCTGCCTATCAGTTTTAGAGATTTGACTTTCTCTATATAGATATTTAAACTAAAATGTGCTGTCCCGGAACTCTGGCAATCTAATCTCTGGATTATCTTTGCGGCGATCACACGAAAGCAGCCCATTCGCCAGCACAGATGCACGTGTAATTTATGAGAGGCATGAATACCATTAAATTTGCTTCAGCAGTGCAGCTCCAAGTCACCCGAATTTCATAGAATTTCAATGCAGTGAGGGTGATGGAGTTACCCGCCATTTACCCGCATTTGGCGGGTGTTAATTTCAAACCCTGAGCAAGGAGCTCTTACACTTTACACACTTGACTAGCTAGTAAATACACAAGCATTTGCTAACACCAACAACCGATTAGCGAGCAAGGCTAACTAGCTAGCACTAATGTCCAGTGCTTGTGCTAATGCTATTTTCCCCTTGCCAGTGCTCTTTTATTCCTTCATGTTAACTGAAGGCAAATCTGAATCTTGTTATATTTTAGCTTGCTAGCTAGCAATCTAGCTAATGATAGCTAGAGAACTCACTAGTGATATTTAGACTAGCTCACTAGCTAGCTTCTGACTAGTTTTCATTTCCTCACTGTTGACACGCATAGTATTGGCTGGTGAGAAATATCAAAGCTACCTTAATATATTAATGGAAATTAAATAACAGTTGCCAACCATTATTATGTTTTTTGCAGAAACAGTAGAATCGACCATCACATCCTCACCTTATATTATGCTGCATTCCATTCAACTCAGAAAGTCTGATTTTCCAACTTCCTACTAGGAAAAGTGCAATGGAACACCACTTCAAGTAGGAATTCCATCTGGGAAGCTCATGCAGAAAGTTTCAACACATCTGCACTTCAAATGGAGTCAGAAATATCATAATTATGAGTTCTGAGCACATGAATGACCCTGCAAAGTCGTATTAATGAGTGAGAAACTCGGAATTCTAAATTATATTTGAGTTTCTGAGTTGGGACGTTGGAAGTGCTGTGTCGACATAAAAGATGATGAAAATTAAATAATTATCACTGTAAATGATGATCACTTCACTGTTTGTTTTAAGCAAATTATTAATAATATGTTAGATACCAAGCATTAATAAATCATACATGTCGTTTTTAAGTGATGCAGGTTTATTCACCGGTACAACAGAAAAAGGGCCTTTGGCATTGTTCATTGTGTATTTGTTTAGGTTTGGCTTCTTCCGTATTTTGTTTCCCACTTGAATGTGTGATATGTCTTTGTAACGAATGCCCGACTTGGAGGTACGAGCTTCCACTTGAACTTGCACTTGAAAGCAGCATCCGATTTCGTGATGCAGGTGTGAGATGTCACACATGTCGGCACCAGGTGAGATATACAATGTACGTGATAAACATTCACTTTTATTAAGTAATATCATTACATGATATTAAAACATGTTTAACAATCGTCTGCAGAAACGGATGTATAAAACATGATATAGGAAACTCTCTTTTGATAACCATACACCTGCAGCACAAATTGTAGCATTGCAGCATTGTTTATCACTTGGGTTAATAGGAAACTTCTCTGGTGACAGTCGAACAGCTGCTAAGCTAACGGGAGCATTGCAGTTTTGTTTCCTTACACGTCATCTTCCAATCATCTCTCAATGGAATGCCTTTATGGTCGGAGATTGGAGATGTAGAGACGGAACATCTGACATCCGAGTTCAATGAAATGCAACATTACTCTATATTTCCTTGCAAGAATGCAGAAAATGAGCTCACACAATGCTAGATGGAGCCATTTTCTCTGACATCTGGAGCTTGAGTGCATGAAAGTTGGGGGGCATGCCTTAACTAGTTGATACAGGAAATAATTTGCCTAACAAAGAGGTTGACTGGCACAAAGTATTTTATGTATTTTGAAATACACAAATACCAAACTTTAATGTATTTAAATTCAAATTACATTTGATTTTTTCAAAGACTTTAAAATACAAAGTACAAAATAGTATTTTGTATTTCAAATACATGTATCTGAAATACTGCCCATCCCTGTATAAAGGCAACAGTTTATATTACAGTGTGAACACACACACTAATACATTTAATTGCAATAACAATGTTTATTTACAGGGTACAAAAATAATTATATGCTGTTCACTGCTGTTACTCAGTATGACTGTATAATCATTTGGTTTGCAGTCATCAAATGATAATACAGAATGGCAACATTGCAAGAGACAAGTAAATCAACAAGAAATCGGAAATGTTACTCAGATTTACAGTTATGCATATAAAGATTTATTAGTCAACTTTAAATAACATTAAATGCAAAATAGAACAGTCATCTGATTAATGTATCAGTTAACACATGTACATTGGCACATACTGCATGAAACAGTTACTTATCTGTCCAATTTCTTCAGTTAGGGGGCCCAGATCTACTACCACAAATGAACCATTGTGCTATCCTGCCTGAAGTTGCCTCCTGATTGCTGTAGAGCAAGAGAGGTGGGACATAAACTTGAGAGACAGGCCAGGCCACAGTAAATCTTCCAGATTTTACTGCCCACCATACATTGAAACTCAGGTTCAGGTCAGGGTGATAGACTTGGCAGCAGTATTAGTTTACCAGCCCTGATTGCAGTACCGCAACTCTCCTGGCCTGAGAGGTAACCCCATCCCAAAGGCAAGTCAGTGAAGTGTGGTATATTAATTTTACATTTCACTCAATAATCTTTCACTCAGGCTATACTGAGCGGTTTAGCTGCACCTGGGCTGGGTAGATAAGGTTGCCGTCAGTATGCATCACACATATGCAGTCAGTCCTGAAGGTGTCTCCAATTTCCACACATTCCAGGTTAATCAAACTTGCAATTTAGCAATAATGTGCTGTTTGACCTGCTTGAGATGTGAGCTGCAAATCTTAATAAAGTTGTCCTGAGGGATTGTATATAAGCACACAGTCCATAATCTATCAAGTTCCTGTCTACCACAATCTGTTAATGTGCCACAGCCCTCGAGTATTGCTTCATTATGTGTACATTAATCTGTCCTCTTTCTGCGCCACAAAAAAATCATCTGTTGATGCGGAAGGAGATCAAAGGAATCCATGAACAAATCAGGTTTGCATATTGAATGAGAAAAGGAAACTCTATGGTGGCTTCCTTTTTCAATGCTCGAGACCAGCTTCCATCATCCAAACATAAACCCATGTTAACAAGCAGAGAAAAGAAACTTCAATGACACTTAAAGATTGCTGCAGTATGTGACCAAAATTGTTCCCTCTGAGGGTAAAAGGGGAATAATCCAGGTGATGAGAGCTGAATGCAGTAATCAGTGTGTTTACCTTATAGAGATGAGGGTTTAGACAAGGATTTGGAGGGATTCCAGGGAGATGGTTCTTCGATGTGGGTGGCCTATGTGTAGGCCCGATCTGTCACGTTCTATCTACAGCAGAATATAAACAGCACAGGTGTGCTCCAGGGACAGAGGACTTAAAAAAGGCCACCATACTGTCCAGCAATGGTAAATTGCAGTAACTAAACAGTTATTACCATAATTGGGTCTCTTAAGTTGCGGTCTCCTGTGTTCGGATGTGTTTCAATGGGAGTGAATGGAGCGCAAAGTCTAGTGTGACAGCACCTTTAGGGTATACTTCACTCTCACATGGTTAAATGCTCAGCCAAAAGTATACTGCATGTGCACTGCTACTGCTTTGTGATGCCCTTTTAGTACAGTCAACGCCAGGCGGATGTGTACACGGTACGCACAGATGCCTAGAAAAATGGGGCTGGATGCGGAATGTCCATGTGTTGGTGACAAAATGTTTTATGATTTTTATAATTTTATAAATACATTTGATAATCCACATTTGACTGAACAATAAAAAATATATCAATAGACTGGACAATCAAAAAAAGAAGCAATTTTTCTTACTTTCTCACTAAGTTTTGGCTTCCTAGGGCAGCTGTCTTCCTCACCACTGAATTCAAATACATAATGCTCATAATTATAGACATAACAACACACAACCACAAAATAACATTTAATGATGATTTCATAAACAGATAATCTAGGACAAATACTGTTTGTAAATTAAACAAACAAAAAAACTATGTTATGTGAACAGAGAATTGCTATTGTAGGTTTTTTAAGGTAAATGATTTCAAGGTGTTGATGCCTGTGTTGAACTCTGAAAGTCTGGCACCTGGTTTCACTTTATTATTGTTAAATGTTCAACCTGGGAGATCAAAACATTTTTGTTATCTTTTATATTCTATTGAAAGTATTTCAAGGTATTGCATCCAAATGAATTCCTTCACGATTACAGCTCTGCATTCACTTTTGCATTCTCTGCTGACATTTAATACAAAGAGGGGGCCATGTGGAGAGAAATCCATTATACTGCTAAAGACAAATCACCTTGTAAATAAGTGAATATAATGTTTCAGTGGTTCCAAAAGAGACAGGTAGAGATATATAATGTGGAACAATTACATGTTTGGAGAAGCTTGAGAAATCATGAAGATGATCAAACACAGGTGCTCTTTACTTGATTTTTAGTTTTTCCTAATATCTATTATATAATCATATATATATCGTTCTGTTTCAGTAGAGATTGGTGGACAGGTCAGATACCAGCCAAAGTTCCTCTGTTCCCCTCAGCCCATCATGGCCTCCCTGGGCCCTCCACCAACCATAACCGAGGATTTGGTGCATATACAAAGCCAGGAGAAAGCTGCTCATCTGGCACAAGGTACAGTTAACAAAATCTAACACAAATGGCACTTACGATCAGATTAATGTTGGCTATTCAAAAGACAATCTTTGTTTAAATCAGCAACATCCTGTGCACTGTGCAAATTGTTTATCGGCTTTTATTTTGTTGAGCTGGTGATCAGTTAAGGTAGAGCAGGGTCCATTCAGATAGTAAATGCTTATGTCTATATGGTAAGCATATCAAATATGTGCCTCTGAATGCACTCTATTCATGTTAGGAATGAAATCATTATGTCTGGATTTTAACTTGTACGATGGCCAAAAGTAATTAAAGCTTGTTTCTAAAATGTAAACCATTCCAACTGTTCGGTTTAAAGCAATTTGTTTTACATCCAAGATTTAGCATTAGCTTCTTTTGTAAGGAGTTTCTTGATACATAGAATAAGTTAATGCTTGTCTTTTAACATACTTAATTCTATAAGAAACTTGATTCTAAATGAACACATGACCGTTAAAACGGAAGATCAGAAAGACCACCAGAAGCCAAAGGGGAAGAAAAGACAGAGTCTACAGATACTGTAGAAGTTGACACATATAGAGCTAAGATGAAGATCAAACAGTGGAACCAAAAATCATGCATCTCTGAACAATGTCTCCATTTTTCTCTTAGTTCCATCTACCCAGGTCTTTTCTTTCCCTACAGTGACTTAATAATCCCGCTCTTAGTCTCTAACCTTGTAATTGGCACTGAAGCTTTTCCGTGGATCAGATATTTGGAAAGGTCTACTTAAAAGTAAACAACTGACTTTTAACTATGTCTAATTTTATTTTCTTTGCTGATCTTTGTCTCTGATGCAATATACTGCCATTTATGTGAAGAATTAGATTTTTGAAGCTTTAGAATAAAGTACCGGAAATAGATATGCTAAGGCAATGTACTATACATATGATTTTGATCAAACTTTCAAATGATAGACACTTGCTGCAGTTAAAGTTTCAATTGTTAGTTTTTCCCAAACTAAGATGCCATAACATAGATTTTCCTATTTTACTTTGGGCACACAACAGATTCTCCCACATTTGATTGACCATACCAAGGATCTTAATGGTCATTGGAAATGTAGTCGGATTGAGAGTGGAAATGGTGTTGGAGAAACATGCACTCTGAAGTCAGTGTATGCGGACTCCTCTTTGGAATGCAGCCGACTCTTACGGGTCAACTATTATGGTGGATGCATGGAGGGATTCCGCCAGAGTAAGACTATTTATTCCAGAACATTACATAACCTTGACATTGTAAGTGCCATGCTCTACCAGTTGAGCTACAATAATTAAATAGCTGAACCTGTTGACCAAGAGAAGAACTATATCCATATCCTTTGAGAGTCAACACTGAAAGTTACAAATCTGGAGCTAGTGTTAAATCTGGTATGATGTATATTTTGCAAACTGTGTTTGCTCTTGTGAGACATTTTGAAGATGAAACAGATCCCAGCTTCACCATCTTCCACCTACCTCCCATTGACCAGAGACTGGTCAACATAGGCTCTGACAGCACTTTAACAATGGTAAGAAATCTGTATTTGCCAATAAAAATACTCAAGCAGACCATTATTATGCTTCAGAGATAAAGATTCAACAACATTAGAGCTTTTAATTGTCTGTAATGTGTTTAGTGAACAAACATAACAATAAACTCTTCGCAAAACCACTTGTAAATCCACTATACCTTTGTAAAATGACTTTAAGCAGTAGTGTGTCATTTTTCATGCACCACCAAACAGATTTCAGTTCTCAAACATGTGTCCCAAACACTCTACATAGAAAGTACTATTGGTCGGCCAAACAAATAGTCCTCCCAAAGTTCATTACTGGTTAAGCCAGTGTTGCTTTGTCGGGATGCTGAAACAATTAAAGCCATGTTTTATAACACCAGAGACCCTGTGCATATGGTTTTCATAGAAATCAACCATAGAAATTGGCTTAACTTTAATTGTCTCTGTGTATAAGCGAAGAATGGAGAAATTATTTTAACATGAAAAAATGGCACACCAGCTTTAAAAGCAAATAAATGAAGTATTTCTTTGGGAATTGTCTTAAAGAATAAACCCAAAATGAAAGATGATAGGAGCTTTGAGAATTCAATGTAACGAGAACTACATGTACATCTTCCAGACATCAAAGTGAGAACTTTGCATGATAACCACTCGGAGAGAGGCATGCACAGGAAAGTGCAGGTCTTTATTCCTCCAAAAAAGAACATACAAAGACTCATCAGCCAGATGGTAAGCAATATCAACATCAGATTGTACACTATTACCAATTAATAGCATAATCAATGAAGCTGTTTAGACATGACATAATTTTTAGGGAAACCTAGAAGGCCAAGTCATCATGGGTTCCCTCAAGATCTTCCAATGAGTTTTAGAAAAATGGCTTTTAAATAAATGAGTAAAATGGCAAAACTTTACAATAGTTCACTAAAAAAGAAGAGTAATTTTTATGCCATTTAATAAATTTGTTAATTAAAAATTCTATTGTTCATGTTAGTTAAAAATGCATTACCAAATGTGATTGTACACAACTTCTAATGTAAAAGATATCTACATATTCATATATGTAGAAATTAATTAACATTAACAATGATTAATAAATGCTGTAAAAATATTGTTCATTGTTTGTTCATGATAACTATTGCGTTAACTGGTCTTAAAGAATTTAACCTTATTGTAAATTTTTACCTGTATGTAACGGGATTTCGACGGGCAAGGAAGAGGCAAGAACCAGCTGGACGATATAAATAATATTTTAATTCTAAACTTAAAACAAAGGACAAACACATCGCTTTCATCGCACCACCGTCTGCCATTGGCCTTTATCCCTCTCGGAGGCTTGATTAGCCTGATACGGGACCAGGTGTGTATCATCACGACCCGGCCCTGCCCTCCGCCCTGCCACATTGTACAATAAGGTCCTTACATAACATTTATATTATGAATTGCACTCAATCATACCTCAAACATAAACTTTGAAACCGTTTGTGTGTTTTGTAAATTGCTAACAACATGCTATGTAAGAATTACAGCTGATGTTTTCTTACAAAAATGTATCCGTATGTAGCAACTTGTTTTAAGTATGATTTTATGTAATTTATGTCTGTAATTTACTGGAACCCATGTCTCGAAAATGGCAATTCTCTTTTGGGTTTTAGGAACTGAACAGTTCTATTTGTTCATTATGTCACCATTCTCTTAATCGCTTGTCGTCTTTACCCAATTAATTTTTATTGTTTCTTAGATGACATGCTTGGGACCACTGTTGAGGACAGTGAGCCATGTGGTGATATGGTACGTACAGAGGGGCCGGCCCGAAGAGAACAGGATCCTTTCACTGGATTCACAGGTAATGTTATGTGTAGTTTTTAATCAGGATCAACAGAATGTGTATGCTGATTCACATACTGTACAAAGTGCTCAAACTATTTGCTGACGGAAATTCAATGATCTATGTGAGGTAACATGAGCAAGCTTAGCAATCCATCCATCCATCCATCGACAACCGCTTATCCTGTGTACAGGGTCGCGGGGGGGCTGGAGCCTATCCCAGCTAGCATTGGGCGAAAGGCGGGGTACACCCTGGACAGGTCGCCAGTCCATCGCAGATCTTAGCAATCCATCATTGCAAATATTTTTTTGCATTTGATAATTTTCAATATTATCCTTAATGCCCAGTGCTATACAGCTGAAGCACTAATAGAAAAAAAGGTGTCGAGTAACTATTCAAACATTTTCTAAAGACAAAACCTAATATTAAAATGTACAATGAGGCTAAAGGAACACCTTAAAGAAAATTATTATTTTTTCTGGTCACAACGTTATTTTTATTGAATATTGATGGAGCAACATAATTTGTGTGAAAAGAAAAAACAAACAGAATGTTTTATTGGACATTTATTGAAAAGTCTCAAAATAAATGTTAAGATTTCCAGGGTTTTCATTAGCTACATAAATTTACAACATTTAAAATGTTGTATTAAATAATGGATAAATGACCTCAAAATCAAACTTTAGACATTACACACAATGATTTTGTGGAAAATGAATATTATGCAGTGCAGTGACAAACAGGTGTTTAAGTCCTGTGGTAGTTTTTGATGCTGTTTAGTGTTTTGGGAAAAATAAAATCAAAAGTGCCTTTTACCCTGGGGTACCTTTAGCCCCATTGTACCCTACTGAAAAAAATTATTGTAAGGACACCTGGGATCCTCATTCAAGTGCAAAACTCAAAATGACTCATCTTGTTGAAAGTCAATAGCAATGCAGCATTGAAAGCTGGTCAAGCAACTAATAAACACAAGAACAGAGCCAAGATTTAGACTTGACCTACTTCACAAGCATTACCAATGAGTTTGGAATCTAGTGATCTTGCCAGAATCTCAAAACACAATTCGAAATTAGTATAGATTTTTTTTTTTCAATTCTGTTTGTTGATTGATTGTTCTCTTTCTATGGGAGTAAAAGTTTTATATTTTCCTATGAGCCAAGTCATCTTATGATATCTTATGATTCAGCTATCTCACAAAATAATAATAATTCTGGGTAAAGTTGTAGAATGGATTTTGCATGAGTGGTAATAAATTCTACTCTCCATGTTGCCTTGGGCAATACACAGTCTAACACACACAGCTAACATTAATATAATTTATATATATTTATAATTATTCTCACGCTTTTAAAGACTCAATGGCCCTGTCCCAAACGGCACACATAATGTGAACTTGGTGTCTCATGCCCTTCATTTTCATCTTCCCACTAAGTCCATGTGACCGTAGGGTGTCCCATTTTACATTATAATTAAAAATAATTGCATTTGAACCCTCAATGCTCCCTTCGGCTGAGCCCGCATCAGTGCGAGCTCTCCAGCGGTCTACTACCTAACATTACCCACTGCTGATCCTCTCAACAGTGGACTAGCGTTTTGTGCTGAAGGAAAATGGCGGACAAGGTTATGCCAATTACAGATTAGATATAGATTTTAATGGAGACATGAAATGCTATTTTTTTTATTATATTATCTTCCCTGAGGTTTTTCTGCACCAAAACTGATTCAGTTTTGAATAATAAACTTATAATACTTTTAAACTTTTAATAATAAATGATCGTTTTCCACCCTGTTTCTGGCCCTCTGTCTGAAACACTTGGTTATAATAAATGATCGTTTTCCACTCTGTTTCTGGCCCTCTGTCTGAAACACTTGGTTTTGGCCAATAAAACTAAATTTCAGGGTTTACACATAACTGTACATCCAACTCATTGCATCTGAATATATGAACATTTTCAATCAAGCACATCAGCACTACAACTATCAAACAGTCACGACATATGAAATATTCATGAATGAAACTGTTTACTCACAATTTTGCAGTCAAGCCCAAGAGTTTTTTTAACTGCCCCATTATTCTTCAATAACAGTACCTTTGCAACTCTTAAATCATGTCTTGACTGGTTCACAAGCAGTCCACGCTTGTATTCACACATGCACAATCCATAGCACAGTGAAACATGATGCACACACATTGGTGCACTGAGGTGCAGATCACCAGACACACATCCTAACGGTCAAAGATTTCCAGCTAGTGCTTGTTTACATACACCAAAAATTAACAATTGTGCAGAAGGCGCAAGAACAGCAAGATGTCGAGCAGCTGAATGAAGCAGAATGGAGTCTCCATTTCTGAGTTGTAACCTGACACAGCATTTTTAAAAGTGGTGTGATAAACATGACAATGGTCAAAGATGTTTAATGCATGTTATATGCACAAACAACTTCAAAATAGTCCAGATGGATCCCCTTTGGTGTTTAGGAATAGCTGGTCACACTTGGCCTGTCTCTCTCTCCCTCTTTGTTTACAATATGAACTAATCATGTTATTAGTTCATACATGTTGTGGGGCATATAAATACAACTGAGCAATGTCTCATGATGTCACGAACACACAGATTTGAAAACGAGAGTGGGAACAATAAATGCTCTTTTTAGACAGGGGAGGAAGTAATTAAATGTAATGTATGTTTTTATGGTACAGTTACCTCTTATATGTATAAATATCAAGAAAATGTGATTTTCCATTTCATGATCCCTTTATTATTCAGTTTTTCCTGATTGTCAATGATGGATCACTTGCTTTTCTTGTGTACAAAGTGTTACGTCCAGAGACGTATTCCTAATGGTTGGTTTTAACTGTTTTCTTTAATGTGTTTTTGTGTGCTTTTTCCTGTGTTTCTTTCCTCTTTTTTTCCCTTTGGCTCCTCCTACTCAATCTCAGGTAGCTGATTGTCTTCAGCTGTGTCTGATTACCAGCCCAGACAGAAGTAGCATAAAATCAGAGAAGAAACTACCAGAGGGAGAGAAATTTTCCCACAAGAGCATTGTTTTTGTCCTGCCCAGCTTGTTGTAGCAGTTTGTAATCTAGTTGTTGAACATGATAACTGCATAACTTTCTACTTTTGGTATTGTACCTCCTATCTTTAATTGATTGTTGTAAGTATCCAACATGTATTATTGGATGTTTATTTGGAAGCTGTAGGGAGGTGGGTGCCATTTTTGTTGTACTCCGTTTTCTCCTGTTTTGGGGCCAGGAAGGGAGCTAGAGTATTATAGTGTTATTCATTTGTCTTTTCTTTGTAGCTTAATAAGAGCCTTACTACTTCAGTTAGGTTTGTTTGTTATTTTGGCCTTGCCCTCTCCTGTAGCCATTGCTTCCATTTTCTTGTTTATTCACAATACCTTGTCCTTATTTCTTTAACTATAAATAAAGACCTTGACAGTAATTTTTTTTTTGCTTGTGGTGCTGTGGCAGGTCTCAGACGAATGCCCTTTAAACTTTTTATCTTTGTTGCGTCTGTTTATACCCCGAGATTTATTTCGGATGTAACAATAGTTCACATTTGAGTCTAATCTGGATATCAAAAAGTTTTCCAGAGATATGGAATAACTTCTATTTAGAATTATTGAATATTCTTTATTTTGGATGTGATTTTTACATTTATGAAAGTAAGTAACCTAACTATACAGGTGCTGGTCATATAATTAGAATATCATCAAAAAGTTGATTTATTTCAGTAATTCCATTCAAAAAGTGAAACTTGGATATTATATTCATTACACACAGACTGATATATTTCAAATGTTTATTTAATTGTGATTAAAACTGACAACTAATGAAAATCCCAAATGCAGTATCTCTGAAAATTAGAATATTACTTAAGACCAATACAAAAAAGGATTTTTAGAAATGTTGGCCAACTGAAAAGTATGAACATGAAAAGTATGAGCATGTACAGCACTCAATACTTAGTTGGGGCTCCTTTTGCCTGAATTACTGCAGCAATGCGGCGTGGCATGGAGTCGATCAGTCTGTGGCACTGCTCAGGTGTTATGAGAGCCCAGGTTGCTCGGATAGTGGCCTTCAGCTCTTCTGCATTGTTGGGTCTGGCGTATCACATCTTCCTCTTCACAATACCCCATAGATTTTCTATAGGGTTAAGGTCAGGTGAGTTTGCTGGCCAATTAAGAACGGGGATACCATGGTCCTTAAACCAGGTACTGGTAGCTTTGGCACTGTGTGCAGGTGCCAAGTCCTGTTGGAAAATGAAATCTGCAGCTCCATAAAATTGGTCCGCAGCAGGAAGCATGAAGTGCTCTATAACTTCCTGGTAGACGGCTGCGTTGACCTTGGACCTCAGAAAACACAGTGGACCAACACCAGCAGATGACATGGTACCCCAAACCATCACTGACTGTGGAAACTTTACACGGGACTTCAAGCAACATGGATTCTGTGCCTCTCCTCTCTTCCTCCAGAATCTGGGACCTTGATTTCCAAAGGATATGCAAAATTTACTTTCATCAGAGAACATAACTTTGGACCACTCCAGTCCTTTTTGTCTTTAGCCCAGACGAGACGCTTCTGACGCGGTGTCTTGTTCAAGAGTGGCTTGACACCAGGAATGCGACAGCTGAAACCCATGTCTTGCATACGTCTGTGCGTGGTGGTTCTTGGAGCACTGACTCCAGCTGCAGTCCACTCTTTGTGAATCTCCCCCACATTTTTGAATGGGTTTTGTTTCACAATCCTCTCCAGGGTGCGGTTATCCCTATTGCTTGTACACTTTTTTTCCCCTTCACCTCTCTATTAATGTGCTTGGACACAGAGCTCTGTGAACAGCCAGCCTCTTTAGCAATGACCTTTTGTGTCTTGCCCTCCTTCTGCAAGATGTCAATGGTCGTCTTTTGGACAGCTGTCAAGTCAGCAGTCTTCCCCATGATTGTGTAGCCTGCAGAACTAGACTGAGAGACCATTTAAAGGCCTTCGCAGGTGTTTTGAGTTAATTAGCTGATTAGAGTGTAGCACTAGGTGTCTTCAATATTGAACCTTTTCACAATATTCTAATTTTCTGAGATACTGATTTTGGGGTTTTCATTAGTTGTCAGTTATAATCATCACAATTAAAAGGAATGAACACTTGAAATATATCAGTCTGTGTGGAATGAATGTATACATTATACAAGTTTCACATTTTGAATGGAATTACTGAAATAAATCAACTTTTGATGATATTCTAATTATATGACCAGCACCTGTAAACCCTTGTTATTGTTGTTTCAAAGAGGGTTTTTGAATTATTGTGTGTCTCAGAAATATCAAAACAGGAGAGAAAAACTTTCCTTTTTATTCATTTGACTGTTCACTGCCTGTAAATATTCATGTGTCTGAATCATTATTTGTTCTCTAAATATAAAAAAAAGATGTCAAGAATGATCATCAAGAATCTTGATTCAATTGTCAAATGCTTTATTGTCCGAGTGTTGCTTGGAATTATTCAATAAAAACAAATATCGAGGAGTTAAAGTGTGTTCCTTGACCCTATCTATCAATGTCATGATTTTTTCAATAATTATTTGTAAAACTGCATGTCTATGAAAAACGTAGCATACGAAAATGCCATTATCTGACTGAAGTCTTGAAGTCCATCCCAAATCAATGCTTTTATATCTCATGCACTTTCATGGACTTGCTGACTAGCACCCCATCTGTCTGAAATTGCTTATGACACCAAATTCTGGACTTTGAAATTGCTAGAAAAGTGCAGATTTCTTTCTGTGTTGATGTATTTCCTATTAAAAGAGGAAGTTTGAGCGGGACATACCAAAGAGCTCATAGCCTTTAGTTTACATCACAGCCATGAACATGGTTTGTAGCTGGTTTTAAGGGGAGGGACATTCTCATACTTGAAAGCATTTGATAGGACAAAATGAGCATGCAGTTTGAGTCATCAAAAATGTTGTTCCGTTTTACCGCAAGAGAAAGACTGTACATTTTAAATGTTTGTATATCTGCTAAAAGTCAATGTGATTAACTTTTATAGCACACTAGCATATAGATTGCCTCAAAGCTAATTAACACATACTTAAATCCACAAAACTACAGTTTTTATTTCATGGGGAGATCTTTGTAATTTTTTAAAATTGTAATGTAATGTTGAAATGTTGAATTGTAATGTTCTCATTACTTCACACATACTATCATACAGAGCTGAAATAAATGTACACTCCTGGGCTGAAGTGGCTCATACAGCAGCCGCAGCAGTGGTTAGGCACAGCCCACTGTAAGGGCCGAGCACCTCTTCATGTGTGGCTCTGCTAGTGCTTGGCTGCAGATAAATGGAGCCTTTAGAGCGCCCAGAGCATTGCAGAGCGAGGACAGCAGGTTAGTGGGGAGATCTCAGGGGCAGATTGGGTAAATAACTAAACAGAGGCTAAGGTTCACTTGTCCAACAACGCTCTGGGGCCCAAGTAAAACAAGCCTCAGAATGCTGTACTGTCATAGGGTAAAAGAGGAGGTAGATGAAATATGCCACATATGAAAAATGAACACACTTTTTTAGATTGCCATTAGATTTATAGTTCCAGTTCTGTCACTCACTAGATGTTGTGTTGATGTAGTGACACTAGGGGTCACTCTTGGGAGCCTCACATCAGATCATTGTGAAAAGGCCAATGAGAATTGGCGAGTGGAATTTGCATGCTACTCCCCCGGACATACGGGTATAAAAGGAGCTGAAATGCATCCACTCATTCAGATTTTTTCTTTGGAGCCGAGCGTTTGTGTGTCAGTGAGCTGAATTTCACTGCCGGTCCATTCACCTCTTAACAAGAAGCGCATGCTCATATATGGTGCATTCCAGTGGCTTTCTCTCCTTCTGTACGATCAGTGCAGAGTACGCCCCTAGACGCTTCGGCAGCGTTAAAAGAGTGTATATTCTGAGAAAAAAAGAGTTTATTTTCTTTTATTAGAGCAAAATAAACTGACATGAATGTCTTTTTAAAGATGTGTCTTTGTGTAGTTTCTGGGTGCGGTCGTTAGCTCTCCATCTCTGATGGCCACGATTGCCCGATGACCGATGCCTCCAGATTGGGTTGGGGCGCCATGTGCAATGGGCACGCAGTAACAGGCCATTGGAAAGGGGCCTCGCTGCGCTGGGACATCAACTGCCTAGAGCTGTTGACTGTTTTCTTTGCCCTGTGGAAGTTTCTCCCATTAGTTCGAGACAAACATATCCTGATCAGGTCAGTCAGCACCACTGCGGTGGTGTACATAAATCGCCAAGGTGGCGTACGCTCCCGCCACATATCACGACTCGCCCGTCGTCTCCTCCTTCGGAGCCAGCAGCCCCTCACATCCCCAGCAACCTCAATGTGATAGCAGACGCGCTGTCAAGACAACGCTTGCCCCACGGAGAGTGGAGGCTTCACCCCCCGCCGGTCCAGCTGATTTGGGAACGGTTCGGCAAGGCCCAGGTAGACCTGTTTGCCTCCCAAGAGACCTCCCACTGCCCGCTCTGGTATACCCAAACAGAGGCTCCCCTCGGGGCAGACGCACTGGCACACAGCTGGCCTGCGGGGCTGCGCGTTTCCCCCAGTGAGCCTTCTTGCACAGGTGCTGTGCAAGGTCAGGGAGGACGAGGAACAAGTCACCCTTGTGGCTCCTTATTGGTCCACCCGGGCCTGGTCCTCGGACCTCGTACTCCTCGCGACAGCTCCCCCTTTCCTCGCGACAGACCTTCTTTCTCAGGGACGGGTCACGCTCTGGCATCTGCACCCAGACCTTTGGAACCTCCACATCTGGCCCCTGGACAGGACGTGGAAGATCTAGCTGACCTACCACCCACGGTCGTAGCCACGATCAACCAAGCCAGAGCCCCCTCTACCAGGCAACTTTACGCCCTGAAATGGCGCGGTCGCGAATTGGTGTTCTTCCCGGGCTGAAGACCCACAGTGGTGCGCAGTTAGGTCAGTGCTCTTGTTCGTACAGGAGAAGTTGAGGAAGGGAGAAGGGAGGCTGTCCCCTTCCACCTTGAAGGTGTATGTTGCCACTATCGCAGCTCACCACGACCCAGTAGACGGCAAGTCTCTGGGTAAGCATGAGTTAAATATCAGGTTCCTAAGAGGTGCCCGGAGGTTAAATCTCTCCCTGGGATCTCTCGGTGGTCCTCGCCGGTCTTCAGAGATCCCCCTTCGAGCCACTGAATCAGTTGGCTCAGGGCCCTCTCTCTAAAAGACGGCCCTGCTGATCGCGCTCGCTTCCATTTTTTTTGGCTGCCGCTCCTCTCTCCCGTTTTTGTTTGTTTGTTTCTAAATATTAGACAACAGTCTTGGAGCATTTGAAGTTTGAAGAAGTTGGAAGATTGAAAAACCTTTTCGAACTACTGAATTACGATGCGCGTTTTGGTTTCACCTGTTGGCCTATTGTTCCTAATTTTAAACGTCTGTTGCTGGAACAAACTTTCCTGGTGCCCTCCTCTGGATCTACACTTCTGCGAGGATGCTATTAGTGTGGATTCTTCCCGTATGGCACTGAGGTACACTGTTTGCCAACTGTTGAAATTAAAACGGAACTCTTTTTTAGCACACAGCATCTATGCTAACTGTGATGATGTTGGAATACTCCGGCGTAAGCGCTACTTACATCGCTCCTCAAGGCGCAGTGTTATATGTTCCTCATCTGATGCTGATGCTATTCCTTGCCCTGCATTTCTTCATAAACCCCAAAAACCGGTATGTAAACCTGTTGGGATTAATCATAACAACTTGACCGTGCTAACATACAAAAAGCATTCATGGGAGGTTTCGGAGTCCCCGTGCCTGTTGAAGTCTGCGTGTTTTAATGCTTGCTCTGTCAACAATAAAGCGGTGGCTTTATCTGATATCATTCTGGAAGAAAAACTTGACTTTTTAAGTATAGTCGAAACATGGCACAAACATTCGGACGGTCTTCTTTTTAATGAACTTACTCCAGCTGGCTGCGGGTTGTTAGATCTCCCACGAGCCACTGGCAGAGGTGGTGGCATTATTGTTCTGTACAATCAGAAATTCAATTTAAGACCTGTTGCTGTTCCTCTGTTCTCTTCATTCGAATGTTTTGTTTTAACTGTTTCCGAGTGTCATTCAATTGCCATAACTACAGTCTACCGGCCTCCTAAAGCAAACAAAGACTTTCTATCTGAGTTTGCAGAACTGCTGTCGTATCTATGCCTTAAATTTGAGAGAACCCTTTTTTGGGGGGATTTTAACATCCAGATGGACAAAAATGACTCTGCATTAACAAAAGATTTCTCGTCCTTGCTGGAGTGCTTTGGTTTAAAACAATTTGTTGACTGTACTACACATAACAAAGGACATATTTTAGATTTAGTGATATCAAATGGGTCTTTTGTGTCTGGGTTGTCTACTATTGACTTAGGATTGTCTGATCATCTGGCAAATTTTTTTGATCTGCATATTCCCATTGCTAACACTGCTTCCTCTCGTATTTTGACATATCGGAAGTGGAGATCAGTTGATCCTTCTGATTTCTCTGTTTTTATTGACTCTTCATTAAGTTGTTTTACCCCATCTGACCCTCTGGAGAAAAGGGTTTCTATGTTAAATTCGGTTCTCCTCTTTGGCCTGGATTTATTTGCTCCTCAAAAGTCACGCTCTGTTTCGTTCGTACGTCCTGCTCCATGGTATAATGAGGACTTGCGTATGATGAAAACATCTTGCCGTAAAATGGAGCGCATGTGGCATCTTTCAGGTCTGACTGTTCATTATCAAATGTGGAAAGTCTGCTTACAAAAATATAAGGCTGGAATTGTTTCTGCCAGATCTGACCATTTCTCTAAAATGATTGATGATAATCAGGGTAATTCTAGACAACTTTTTAATTCAATTAACAAATTGTTGAATCATAAAACTGTCTCTTATGTTACTGCTTCTGATCATCTCTGTAATAAGTTTCTGGATTCTTTTGTCACCAAAGTCAAAAATGTTAGTAGAGGTTTTTGTACTTCTACTCTCCTGTCTTCTCCTGCTATTCCTTTTTATTCTGGTACTAAGTTGTCTAAATTCTGTACAATTGACTCATATTCTCTTTCAGCAGAGGTTTCAAAAATGAAAGCAGCTACTTCTTTGCTAGATCCCATACCATTTGGTCTGTTTAAATCATGTTTTGCTTCCTTGTGCCCCTTTGTTCTGAGTATTATAAACGACTCTCTGTGTACTGGGGTTGTGCCGGAAACTTTTAAAACTGCTGCAATTACCCCGGTGCCTAAAAAGTCAAATATTGACTGTGAGAACTTCACTAATTTTCGTCCCATATCTAATCTCCCTTTTTTTGCTAAACTCTTGGAACGAGTGGTTGCTTCTCAGTTGATTTCTCACTTAACTGAGAATAATCTCTTTGAGCCTCTGCAATCAGGTTTTCGTAAATTACATAGTACAGAAACAGCTCTGGTTAGGGTCACCAATGACCTGTTAATTGCTTCAGATTCTGGCTGTCTTTCAGTTTTGATCCTACTTGATCTAAGTGCCGCTTTTGACACTGTTGATCACTCAATTTTAATTACTCGTCTTGAAACTGTTTTTGGGGTTTCAAATACTGTTCTTAATTGGTTTAAGTCCTACCTCTTTGATCGGAAGCAGTTTGTTGCGATGGGTGGATTTAGATCTGAGGTTAATGTTGTGCAGTCTGGCGTCCCTCAGGGGTCAATTTTGGGCCCTCTTCTTTTTAATATTTATGTTTATCCTCTTGGCCAGCTTTTGAGATCACTTGGTCTAAATTTTCATTTCTATGCAGATGATACCCAGATCTACATTCATTTTAGACCTAATGAAATTGTGCCTGTTAATTTTCTTTCTGAGTGTATTTCTAAGATGAAGGAATGGATGACTGATAATTTTCTTTGTCTTAACAGTGAAAAGACTGAGATTATGCTTGTTGGTTCACCCCACCAACTACGCAAAGTAGAGCCGGTCACTCTAGCTCTTGATGGCTCTACTGTGGAGTTTCAATCTAAATTGAGGAATTTAGGAGTAATTTTTGATGCCAATCTAACGTTTGAGCCACATGTTTTGAATACTGTTAAAATCTCATTTTTCCATCTTAGAAATATTGCCAGATTGCGTCCAATGCTGTCGTTTACTGTTGCTGAGAGATTGATAAACACTTTTGTGTTTTCGCGTATTGATTACTGTAATGCCTTGTTAGCTGGCGTGTCAAAAGCAACCTTAAACAGAATGCAGGTTTTACAAAATTCGGCTGCCAGAATCCTTACAAGAACTAACATACGAGACCATATTACTCCCGTTTTGGAGTCTTTGCACTGGCTTCCCATTAGGTTTAGAGTGGATTTCAAAATTTTGATGCTTACTTACAAGGCACTGCATGAATTGGCACCTCAATATTTGACCGAGCTTTTAACTCCATATACTCCAAAACGTGATCTTCGTTCTTCGGATACTGGTCTTTTAACTGTTCCCTCAACCCGTTTGAGATTAATGGGAGATAGGGCTTTTTCTTCATTAGCTCCAAAACTTTGGAACTCTCTACCGATTGAGATCAGGCAAGCCAAATCTTTTGGAATTTTTAAATCTCAGCTTAAAACTCATTTTTTTAGGTTAGCTTTTAATTGATTTATTGTCTTTTATGGTTATGTTTATTTTTTTTATTGTGTATTCTGTCTCTTTGTGTGTCGAATCTTTGCAATTTTAATTGTTTTTGTACAGCGCTTTGAGATGTACATTTAAAGGCGCTATAGAAAATAAAGGTTATTATTATTATTATTATTTAGAGGGTCCGAGCGCACTCAACAAGGAGTATTGATCGTATTAGATCGTACTTATCAGACCGTTACCATTTTGTCTGTTTAAATGGGGAAAAATCGAAGATAACGTCAGTAGACTATGGAGTGCCACAAGGATCTGTGTTAGGCCCTCTATTATTCTCAATATATATGCTGCCACTTGGTAAAATTATAAGAAAACATGGAATTAATTTCCACTGTTATGCTGATGACACTCAATTATATATCTCATCACGACCAGATGAAAACACTAACTTATCTAACTTGACAGAGTGTCTTAAAGATATAAAATGCTGGATGACGCGTAATTTCCTGTTATTAAATTCCGATAAAACGGAGGTATTACTTATTGGTTCAAAAAACTACCCACAAAATCCCTTACAATACAACTTTAATTTAGAAGGATGTCCTGTTACATTATCCACTACAGTAAAAGACCTGGGTGTTATACTAGACCGCAACTTGACTTTCGAAAATCATATTTCATCTGTTACGAGAACAGCCCTTTTCCACCTTAGAAACATTGCTAAGCTACGTAACATGCTATCTGTTTCTGATGCAGAAAAGTTAGTTCATGCATTCATGACCTCGAGACTAGATTACTGTAATGCTTTATTAGCTGGTTGCCCTGCATCCTCAATAAACAAGCCACAGTTAGTCCAAAATGCAGCCGCTAGAGTTCTTACTAGGTCAAGAAAATATGATCATATAACACCGATTTTATCATCTCTACACTGGCTACCTATTAAGTTCTGTATCAATTACTACTGACCTATAAAGCCCTAAATGGTTTAGCTCCTGTGTATTTAACGGATCTTCTATCGCCATACAATCCATCGCGCTCTTTAAGATCACTAAATTCGAGGCTTCTGGTCATACCTAGGATATCTAAGTCCACTAATGGAGGGAGGGCGTTCTCACATTTAGCTCCTAAACTCTGGAATAGCCTTCCTGATATTGTTCGAGGCTCAGACTCGCTGTCCCAGTTTAAAACTAGATTAAAGACGCATCTCTTTAACCAAGCATTCACATAAATGCTTACTTTTTATACTACTGCTGAATCAGTTATAATGCATTAATATTATGAACATCAGCTATGCTAATTATTTCCCATCTGTTTTTCTGCTGTTATCTCGGGACGCCAGTCCCGAGGTAAATAGCGTTCGTCAGCTCCAGTTTGTATCCAGCCTCTCACGGAGACTTCAGATGCCCCATCACCATGGACTACGATCTTGAAATGGGATACATAGACTAACTATTGCCAACAAAAGCCTTCATCAGCCAAACAAGGACAATTGCATCTAAGTGAACTTCTGGAATTTAATCAAGGATGGACTTCAAAGACACTGGTCACTAATCTTGCAGTTCAAACACAATCACTGTCTAAATACTGACCCTTAACACTTAATAAGTTTAATAAATTTTTAAATCACATTTTTTAACTATAAATAATTCTTATTTACATTATTCATGATGTTAGCCAGAGGGGAACTGGCCCCCCACAGTGAGTCTGGTTTCTCCCAAGGTTATTTTTCTCCATTAACCATCATCTTTTGGAGTTTTGTGTTCCTTGCCACAGTCGCCTTCGGCTTGCTCACTGGGATTATTAACACAATTATTATTTAATTATTTTTAAACACGATAAAGAATCATATCTTATCTAATTCCACAACAGGGCTCCAAACAAAAAATCAATTAAGGAGCCACTGGCTCCTATAGGGGGAAAAACAGGCACCAAATATTTTCATTTTTAACTCCTTCCATTCCTTTTCGTCCCGCAGCTCGCATGCAAGAAAAACTGCACGTGCTAACAGTGTAGTCTGTGGAGCATTCTTCGCAATTATGTGATCACGTGCATTTTTTTATGCTTGTTACTGTCACCGTGTTTTCTCACAGTCTCTTTTTTGAAATGGTTAGTTCCTGCAATGAACTCTGTTTTCTCCGCTATTTCTTTGATATAAACTTTTGTAATGTATTTCGGGAAATGTAATGCAAATTTTAAAATCAAAGGGAGTAAATTTTTACTGTCGCCAATGGCGACCTTGACAGAAATTACACTCGCAAATAAATTTATTTGGTCGCAAATGCGACCATTTTTTAGTCGCAGTTTGGAGCCCTGCACAATGATGATGATTTATCGACTTTATAGACATTACATTTTTATCGTCTGTTAATGCTGAACTTCTGTAAAGCTGCTTTGAAACGATGTGTGTTGTGAAAGGCGCTATACAAATAAAATTGACTTGACTTGACTTGACTTATTGCATCCTCGTGGGCACTGGCTACGGGCACCTCCCCAGCAGACATTTGTAGAGCAGCGGGTTGGGCAACACCTAACACCTTTGCAAGATTTTACAATCTCAGGGTCTCGTCCTGTGTTTTCTCAGGTCCGAGCCGGTAGAACTCTGTACATGCTGACGGTCTGACCGGGTGAATTGCTTGCATCCAGCGCCCTTTCCCTCGGCCGAGGTAAAACAGTGCACCTTCTTTCCCAGGAGATCCCACCCACCCGGGTCCCTGGTCAATTCCTCCCTAGTCCTTTTGTGTCCGCAGTTCAGCGGAGGAACTTGCCGACCCAGTCCACTACGGGTACCCTAGGCTACCCTGTACTGGAATAGGTGCTCCACAGGTCAGGCCTCCTATGCAGACTCCTCCTGCGTGTATTTACACGGTACGGTCAACTTACGAGCTGACCCGCGTCTCCCTTAGGCAGTTTTTGCTGCCCTCTGGTCGCCGTGTCGTAGCAACTCCCCCCTCCTCGAGGCTGGATCTACCACTGCGCCATTCTTTCCCACATGTGACTGAAGAGGCCATGTGATGTATTTCGCCACCTTACCTTCCCTTTTCGGGAAGGTGTGGCCTCCGCAGGGTCTTTTCCCCCTGAAAGAATAGGAAACTGGGTAAGACCCCCTTCCCACAATGCGGTAAGTGCCCTGGCTTCTCTTGCTCTATGCCGAGAAACATAGAGAGAAAAGAGGCCCAGCCAGGCTTGGCCTGTTCCCAGGTTGGCAAGCGTCGCCTTGTTCCCCTCTAGGGTAACCAGAAGGATTCCGACAACTTTTTTAGGGCATTGGGGAAGGGTACGTGCAGTCTGAAACACAGTGCACGTGAAATACTTGCCCACTCCTGTGTCAGCAGTACACGTACACGGCTCAGCGCATGGCATGATTTAAAGTGGACCCATAGTGTCGCTTCTTCGACATGACGTCGAAGTGAGCGACAGACGGGGAAAGTCTCGATTACGTATGTAACCCCTGTTCCCTGATGGAGGGAACGAGACGTCGTGTCCTCCTGGCCACGTCGCTGAGCCGAGCCACTGCAGTGGCCGGACCATTTCCGGCTCCTCAGAAAAATCCTGAATGAACTTGTAGTATTTCCTCGCCTTTAAACCCGTATGTCCAGGGGCGGGGTATGCAAATACTATCTGCCAACTTCTCATTGGCCTTTTTTCATAGATCAGAGGCATATTCGGCGCTCAAGAGAGACCCCTAGTGTTGCTTCTTCGACACGATGTCTCGAGTACATAACCGAGACATTCCCTGATGGAGGGAACAAGACGATGTGTCCCTCTTGCCACAACGCTGTACTACCCACTGAAATGTCCGGGACCTCGTCTTGGCTCCTCAGCACAAAACATGAATGAGTGGATGCATTCCAGCTCATTTTATACCCATATGTCTGGGAGAGGGACAAGCAAATTCCACTTGCCAATTCTCATTGGCCTTTTCTCAAAGATCTGAGGTGTTTGGGGCTCCCTGTAGTGACCCCTAGTGTCACTACATCGATACAACGCCTCGTTCCCTCCATCAGGGAATGGAGGTTAGGACAATAACTGAGACGATTTCTGGTCATGAAGCATTAAGATTTTTTTCTTCAAAGAGTAGGACATGAGTGTTTGCTGCAGTCATTTCTCAGACTTGTTAAGTGTTTAAGCACTAGTTTACCTAACTTTCTAAAACCAATAGTTCATACTCTAAATTCTGATTTTATAAGCCGCATTTAAAGTGATTTGAAAAAGGCCGATAAATGCACACCCGTAACACTACATTGAATATTAATGTGCCAAATCACTGCGTATTGGCAACTGTGAACAGCCGACAGTTAGATTAATGAACTACTGTACATTACTTGATGGAAGAATTATTTTGATTACATTAATAATAAATTAAGCTATTTTTTGAACATTGGTGTCTTTTATCTTATTGCAGCCTCTTGCTTCCATTTTATACACTAGAAGCAAAAAGTAACTCGAGACTGTGCGTTAACCATGGTTAAGGGGTGGATTTGTGTCATACCCAAGAACACCTCTTAACCGTGGTTAAATCTAAGTCTGAAGTGGCTTATTACCTTAATTACTACTTATAGAGTAAATCATTTATTTGAATTTCTGTCCTATTATTCCCTCAGATCAACATCCGCCCAAGGTCCATTCAAGGGTTAATCATTCATAAAGTTAAACTTTAAAAAACAATGAAATGTTAATTGTTAATGCCTGCCCATTAAGTTGTGCAGCAATTCAGTTTGGGTGTGAGCAAACCCTCCTTTAGTATAAGTAACAAACTAAAGCCAAATTAAATAAATCAGATTGCAATCTAATATTACAATCCAAGGTTCAATTAAGAAACATATCTAAAATACAGTATTTTCTTCCATTTTAAAGAAGCACATGACTTCCATTCAAACTTCACTTGATGATGAACACAGTCTTGTTTTTTTTTTTCTAGATTAGATTAAAAAAAGTTATTTAGACACTTAAGCCACACTTACAAATATACAAATTTTAGTACATACAGTAAATCATCTAAAATATTAAAACAAAGTGACATCTGCAAACAAATGATGCTAGGCCTAGTTGATGTGTCATTTCAAATTCACAGAGGTGTCCAAGCAGAGTGAATAATGTACTCCTTTTTTTTTTTACAGTTCTCAAGGTTGTGATTTCTGAGGGAGATCTGAAACAGCCTTGGAAAATCCTTTTACAAGACCACGTCACAGACAAAGGTTAGTGGTTCAGAACCAAAATACAGGAAGTATTGAATCTGTAGTGTACAACGGTTGTATTATAGTAGTGCTTCTAAACTGGTTTAGCTATAGGACACAGATTTTGCATTGGACTTTAAGTGGTTATCCAACATTGTACAAAATGTGCTTAGCGTATATGAAACAAAGCCTACACAAAAGAAAACAAAAACAAAATTTGTTAATTTAGCACAAACCAAATTCATTGTGGTTTGCACAAACCATGTTTTCCCCGGTTACAAGTTAACCAATATTAATGTAGTCTGGGTCATATTTTCTTTTACTTTGCATATATTTGTTCATGGTTTTAGAGTATGAGGGCATGTCACACGACATATACATGTTGGCATCTGCTTAATTTGACTATTTTCTAACAAGTGACAGATGAATTTGTGCCACAGCATTTGATGTCAACAACAAAAGATATTGGAGGCATTTTTGTCTTCCTATTAAAAGTTGATGAGACTGTTTGTTTTGCTATTCTAAGAATAAAATAGTTTTTAAATAGTTTGTTGCATTTTATTATTTGCATTTAGCACAACATTTTCCCTCCTGTCCGCAACCCAATCATAACAGACCTACGATCCATTTTTTGTCACAACTGACCTTGAGAATTACTGTATAAAAAAAAAAACATTGCTTTTATGGAACAATATACATAGAATTTTAAAAGTCAGTATATTATTTGGCTATACTTTTATATGCATTCCCATGGTATCATCTGTTTGCCTCATTGCCTGCAATTGCAGCTGTAGTTGCTGAAGGTTCGGTAAGGGTTCATTTAAAAATCTTTCACCAAATTACCATTTTTGCATAACCTTTGTTTCCCCACAAATTCAACACATCCATCTCACATGGGCTAAAACAAGTTAAATGCGGGTCAAATTAGTACAATACACTGTAAAAAACGTATTTTCCTGTATAATTAATGGTAAAAAATATACATTATGTTTAACAAGTGAGTATATGTACTTTTTACAGTAAATTATTGTTAAAATTACAGGCGGGCATTCCCAAAATTCCCTGCATGACCCATCATATTTCATTATTTTTTAAGGGAATAGTTATGTTTGTTCTTATTTTTAATATCAGTTACGTACATTGGGGTGTTCTGTTTTATATTTTATGTAGTTTAGTTCATGTTTACTGCATTATTTTAATTTCACATGTTTTACCCTGTTTAGTGTTTGTGTGAGTGACGCTGAGCATGTCTCTACATGTTTATAGGTCATTGCTCCTGGAAGAGCCACTATTGGTGAACATCATGTCCTCTTGTGCTCTTCTGTAATTTTGCGGTGATTAACAATACCTTATAAAGTAAAAAGCACATTTTTACAGATTCAGAAGGTTAATATCAAGTTTATGACGTTTATTTACTGTAAATTTAACAGACTTTTTTCCATCTTGGTCATGTAAATTACTTCAGTTTAAACTGTAAAATGTACAGGTTGTTCTTTAAAGTTGTTTGCATTTTTACAGTATTTTTTACATAATTATTCTGGCAACCACAGCTGACAGTTTGTTTGTTTTTTGTAAAAACAAAAGGATTTTTGTTTTTGTTTTTTGTGTACAACAAAACACAAACACACATCCCTCCCACTCTTGTGCTGGCTGCTCCACATCTGGTAGTGGTTTTCAGCAGTGAGGTATCCGGACTGAGACCCCCCCCTCCCCCCACCCAGGCTGAGGCCTAATCCTGGCCCAAGAGTCTTTGTGTGACTGACAGAGCCTGTGTTTTCTCAAGCCGACCTCTGGAACTGTTCTGTTTCCTTTATCCTGTCACTGGTCAGAAACTCAACCCCCACCGACCCTCCTTAACCCAACGAACCCCCTTCTCCATCGGCTTTCTATGCAAGCGCTCGCTTCATTCGCCCCTTATATCCTATATGGGCCCCTTCTGAAACAGACACTTTCTAAATAGAGAATTCTGAGCAAATTTATATCAGGGGCTACATCCTCAAGAACCAAACTTTAAAATCACTGTATTGTATGACAAGCAAGTTACAAAAATATATATGTAGACAAGTCAAAATGCCCAATTTCCAGTTAATATTCCAGTTTTTGATGGTTTGAGGGAAAAATACATAACTACACATAATTCTCATTAACAAAAATTGCCATGGTAAATGTACGCTTTTCTATGAAGTACCGTGATGTACCATGTACAGTAAATACCAAGTCATTCAGTATCATAATATATATAAAAGTACCATGATGTTACTATCTGATACCATCACTGTACCATGGTAACACCACAATAAAATTTTAAATCAGTTTGAGACACTGTTATAGGTTTAATTTAATAATTGCATTAATTAAAAACAGAGTCAAAGTCAAGTAAGAGCTTCAAAATTGCCAGACGTGTAAGTCATGGTAATTTATCCATTAGCACTCATAAGTACTGAAGACAGCTCTTCATGTTAACCTAAAACCAAATGCCAATGTGTGTCCTTGAGCTTATTCGGTGATGTTTTATGCTTGTCTGTCTCGACACTGACAACATGTTAACAAGTTGGTCACCGAAAATAGCAAGGAGTGCACAGAGGTGCCACATAGCTGTCTGTGGTGTTGGGAATGCTGGAGTCTCTACCAGCAACAGAGAAGTTAGAAAGAAATAGAGCAACATAAATAAAGCTTATTATAAAGCTGTAAAGTTTATAAATCGCCATGTGGATTTAATGTTTTTAAGTATTTATTTCTTCTGACCCAAGTTTGATATGATATTGCAAGAATGTTCTGTTCCTTGGCTGGTCATCCAGGATAGAGGAAAATTCTAGATCTAGACAATCACTTTGAATTGCACACATTTATTGCTGTAACATAACAGTTCAAAATGCCAAAAAAAAAAAAATGTAAAGGGCCTGATCAGAATTAGCAGAATTTACTGCCCTCTAATGGACATTTACTATGAGAACTCTCAAAATATCAGAGTGATGAAATAAAAGCAGAATGAAATCAAATGAGATCTAACAGCGAACAGAAATTTAAAATAGTCTGTCTCATTTTTAACAATGAATAGGTGTGGAATCCATATTCTTAGATTAATGTAAGAATATTCCAGTAAAAATATCTAAATATCATTAAATCCAGATAACCAGCAAAAATGCATAAGATGAAAATTTCATATTTATTATTAATTGTAATACATTTATGCTGGAAAACAAGACAAAAATACAAAAATAGAAGATTTTTTCTTTGTAACTTTATTATGTGGTTGGGATAAGTCGGGTGACTAACATTGGCATTAGATTGTTTATAGAGGTTGTGTTTGATTGGGAGGAAATGTATATGTGAAATATATAGTATAAATCACCAGTCTAGGTTAAAAAGATATTGTGCCCTACATTCCAGTCAGTTCAGCCGAGCTCTCACAGAAAAAGAAAGTTCAAGTGAGACAGAGCTATACTTCGAAAGAGAGAGAGTGCGGAAAAGAGAGAAAGCAAGAAGAAAAGCGGTTTTGTGTCATGCGGGATGAATAATGGCTGTGGTCGGGTGGGTAAGATCAGAGGGCGTGGAGGGGTGAGTGGGGCGTGGGGAGGCAGAGCAGAGGTCTCACAGTGTACACCAAGAATGTGGAACAAAATGCAGCCCTTCTCTCATGAGGATGAGGTCACTACTACGTTCAGAGTGCCTTACAGGGGAAAGTGTGAGGGTCTTTTACTGCCCCCACCCCTAGCTCTCTCCCCTGGTGTCTATCTCCTTTACACACCCGTTTCTTTGCCTCATTAACATCAAAGCAGTGCTGGAACCCATTAAAACAGACAGACTTTCCAAAAAATAAACCATCACTGGCTGGAGCAGGGTGCAAAATAACTGGCCGCTCTGTGTCCAGACTTGAGACTGCAGTTCACTGGCTGCACAGGCTCATATGCAGTGAGAGGCACAAAGACAACACAACAGATTCTACAGCAAGACACTGAACATGGTTTAACGCAGATGTTTCAAACATATGTGTGAGAATATCTGTGCGTGTGAGACAAATACATTAAACAAACTGATTAGGTACAGTACCTATTCTACAACCTGAATCAGTGTCCTTAGCAACAAAGCAAATAACAGTCCTTTCAAAAAAAAATTTTTTGTTGTTGTTTTTTTTTTAGAACAGATTTGACTAAGAAATGGGTCGACATGTAAATATACTATTATAAATAAATATAAAAAAAAAAAAATTAATGAACTGCAGTCATGTGCTGTTGAGGATTTTGGAGGTAAACATGCATTGGATAGTACTACTTCTGCCCCCTTGTGGCAAAAGCACGTTTAATTTTTTCACTTTTTTTCATGTATGCACAAAAAACCAGTCTTATTTCCATTTTACTGAAGACAGATACTCACAACAGCTTTTTCATATTTAAAATTTAATTTAGTGGTCCAAAGATGTTTCTTGTCTCACATGGAATATGTTTTAATCTACTATTTAAAGGTGAAATGTGTAATAGTAATGAAATTGCACAAATAATGACCATTTAAAAAAATAAATAATAATAATTCCCCAAACCCACCCCCGCCCCCCTAATGTTGCTGTGCTCGCCCAGATGCTCACATAAATGGAGCAATGTTTTGAAAGCACCACAGAGCCACCTTGTTTACACCGTGTTTATATTTTGGGGAAATATAACCCATGAATGGCTTACTTACAATTGCCTCTCCATATTAAACAGACATAAGAATTTCCTTAACAAAAATGCAATCACTGTTAAGGTCAGAGTTCTAAGTTATCTACTGTAGAAATGTAGCACAAACTTGTGATTTCTGTTTGCAGGTTAATCACCACACATAATACTGAAGCAACTACTTCTAAAAAGGCACAGCTTGACTCTAGCAATGAGGTATGAACTTTAACAAACCTTTCCATCCTACCCAGAGCACCAAATGTCCTATATCTACTGAGAGTGAGGGACACTTTTATAATCTATTATAAAATATTTCTCAGAGAAAGAGAGAGAGAAGTAATGAACCATGAAGCAAGTATCAGTGCTTCCCACCTCATTATTGCAAACTGAGATAACTCCCCTTGAATCGTGGCCATTTTTGTTCCCAATTTTTAATTTTTTTTGGTCACTCTTGTTTAGAAAATGCAATTACACTGACTAAGCCAGCATGCTTTTCTTTTCAAATAATTGTCTTCATATTAGTCATGTTTGGAACACAGTATGTGCACGTCATGTCACAATTGTTATTAACTGATCAAAATGCACAGTACAATGCAAAGTCTATCATTACATTTCTTTTTTTTTTTAGAATTCAAGGGCACCATTAAGTGCTTTTTTGGCACCAGTAATATTTCCCTTCTCTGTGATCCTTAACATTGTGCAGAGCTATGGCAAAATAACAAGAACTTTGCACCGTAACCTGAATTGAACATTTTCTGTAGGGTTTGACCTTTACTTAAAATGATGTGCCAGACAGCCTTGATGATCTATGAGCCTAAACAAAAGTATTAACCTCTGGGAATTCTTCAGCATAATTGGTGATGTGAAAATCACAACGTAACTGTTTAAGGACAATAAACCTGCAGAGCAGACTAATGCCAGGAAGAGACAGGAGGTTTTAGGTTCCTACAATACAAAAATTCAGGAGGACATGGGTGAGGCTTCCTCTACCACACCTATCCATGAACATAATAATATCAGAATGATTCATTTAAACTTCAGTGGCCAGGAAGAGATTTTCATTTTAACTGATTTTGTGAAAATCACAAAAAAAAAAAAAAAAAAAAAAAAAAAAATTGAGGTGCCATTTTCTGTGTTTAAGGTAAACAAATGAGACTAATGAAGAGGATTAGGAGGATGATTGTTTCAATCTGAGAGTAAAATCATCTACAAGTCAAAAGCGAGACTTTTCCTTTAGCTTCTGTACTATTTAACATAATATTATGACTGCAACTTCTGAGAAGCTTCTGAGTCTAAACCATCTTGCAACCTTCTAAGAGTTGACATCTGTGAATTCTCAGGAAATGGTACCGCTTCTCACTAAAAATTTCAGGATTTATTTTTTTTATCATTTTATTTGAAAACTTCACTGCTGAACTTCCTCATAACCCAATATTCAGACAGACTAATTCTTAAGACTTTTCCCCCCAATCCTAAATAAGTGGTGGTTACAGCCTTACAAAGTACTTAGTTCTTTATTGTTACTAACCCTAGCTCTAAAATGCTACATTATTTCAACTTTTTGGAATTCAAAACCTGCAACAGGAGACACAGGTTAATCTTCATTTTTTACTTGTATACTGTTTAGCATGCTATTATGAGTGATCCATTAACAGCCGTTTTAATCTGACTGAGTTTTAGTCCATCTCTCTCAAGGTCTGTTTGCCTGAAGAGAGATTAGGAGGAACAAAAAAGCTCTTCAACTCACCAGCCCAGCATAACAGGTAAACGCAGCAACTGGGTTACTACTCAACAGAGTAACACAATGAATTTTGATGCTGATCCAATATAAAGCTCTAAATGGTGTTACACAGTTTGTTCCAGTCCATTAATCTGATTGGACAAACACGTTTCAAACACTGTTTATCTCACTCCATTCACTGTAGGTCTATGAGCTGCTCATGAAAACTATGTGACTGTGGCACCATTTTTGCAAAATGATATTACGTGGCTCATGCTGCGGTTCAAAGTTTAAATGTGTGGCACTTAAAGCAATACAATATTATCCCAAACAGACAAGGTTAAAAGGAATATTCTGTGTTCAATACAAGTTAAGATCAATCGACAGCATTTGTGGCATAATGTTGATAACCACAACAAATAATTGACTCATCACTCCTTTTCTTTTAAAAAGCAAAAATCGAGGTTACAGTGAGGGACTACAATGGACGTGGGTGTCAGGATACAGCCTTCTCTATGTAGTCTTGTTTTTTACTGTTGTGGCAGGATCCTGACAGTCTTGTCTCTGTATTGTTTAGCTTTCTGTTGTGCCTTGTCTCTTGTTGTGTGAGTGCAATTGACTGTTTTTTGTTCATGTCCATGTGCACTTGTGTCTTTTGTGATTACCCTGCCCCCTTGTTTGCTTGGTTATCTGTCTGATTATTAGATGATTGTCCCCACTCTTGGGCTCTTGTGCCAGTTCGTCATCTTTATTCTCTTGGACAGGGATGTTTGTATCTTGTTGGTCTAGTTTCTCACCCTTGTGAGAGTTTTTGTTTCTAGTCTAGTAAGTCTAGTTTCTCTAGTTGGTTTTGGTCTTGTTCTATCTGTTTATCTCCTTTGTGAGAGCTTTGTATTGTATTTTTTGTCTTATTTTCAAATAAAAGCCCATTTACTGACATCCTGCATCTGGGTCCTCATCTCTTTGTCTAACAAACCCTGACAGAACAAACTGGCCAGTACTGGAACCAGCTGAGGCTTAATGGCATCCATCTCCCAGCCAGCAAAGCTCCAGCAGCCAGCTGTTGATCCAGCTCAACCAGCTCTACTCCCTCCACGATGGGGAAGGTGATGTCAGAGATTTCGCCTGCGACTTCATCATTGCAGCAGATGGGCTGGATTTCAGCAAAGCTCAGCTTACATTTTCAACACCTGCTTAAGGACCCCCTCGGCCCCTGGGAGATGGGAAGTCTGGAGATTCTTTCATTTTGGGAGTTTGTGAGCTACATGCACCATCGCAAGGAGAGGATAGCAGCTGACTATGGGCAGACTACCTCCTGTGACATCTCCATTCTCCTAACTTGCCAAATTCCCAGTCCTCCGATGACCTGTAAGAGGAGGAGGAAGAACAGCAATGCCTCTTTCTGCCCAGCAGTTCCCCAGAAGGCAGCCGATGCCGCTGTAGCCCGCAGTAAGTGGCCAAGCCCTCTGTTGTCATTTCACCCACACTCAAAAGAGGAGGAAGAGACGATTCTCAGCCACTGCGGCCACCCAGCCTGGTCCCTTGCCAGTGGTCGCCACACAGTCTGGTCTTATAACCGTCCTGCCACCAGTGGTCCCACCACGGAGGCCGTTCCCCTGCTGCCGCTGGTGCTCCCAGCCACGGAGGCTGTTCCTCTGCCACCACCAGTGCTCCCGACTATGAGAGGCCGTTCCCCTGCCACCGCCAACACTCCTGGCTCAGTGCCCGCTGCCCAGACTGACCACTGTAAAGCAGCCACCGCTGTTCTTCTCCTCAACCCTGTCCTGGAGCAGCCTGGCCTCATTCCCAGTCCTGGTCTGCCCAGCCCTGTCTCTGTCATATGGCTGCCTGACCTTATCCAGTCTCTGGATCAGACAGACACTGTCTCCTTCCTGTAGCCTCCTCCCCAGCCGCCAGACCCCGCTCCCATCTTGAAGCCACCTTCCCGGCCACCAGACCCCATCATCTTCCTGGAGCCATCTCCATGGCCGCCAGGCCCCACCCCCTTCCTGGATCCTCCCTATCATCTGTCAGACCCTGTCCCCTTCCTGAAGCCTCCTCCCTGGCCACCGGAAATCCACCCCCTTACTATACCCTCCCCCTGGGTTTCCCCCACCCTCCCTCCCTTGGCTGGTACTGCCTATGCAGTCCAGTTTGTTTTGTTTATTTTGTCTTTGTTTCTGTTTCTTGTCTAGTTAGTTTTGTTTATCAAGTTGGATTTGTTCATATTTTTTTCTGTTTTATCTGCATCTTGAGAGATTTTTTTTGCATCTGGGTCCTCATATCTTGGTCTGACAAACCCTGACAGTGTTTTTTTTAGAGGCTTTAAAAGGCAGAAATGTGAAGCTTATAATTTTATAAAAGCACTTGCATTAATTCTTCTGCCAAAACTCATGTATTATTTGAGCAGTAAAGTTGTTTAAATTGTAATTTTTAAAGTCATTTTAGGGTTTTAGGTTTTGTTGAGATTACATTGTCATGGCAACAGAGTTGTAAAATTGGTTTTAGCTTTACACAGAAAAGGTTAGCAAGCTTTATTAGCTTCTTTTACACACTAAAATCATATTTACATGCACATTGTTGATGTATTGTGGCTATACTTTTTAAACAGTGAAGTATTTTTGGCCCCATTCACTTTCATTTTAAGTGAGAAAAGGAGGGGCAAGTCAAAATATTTTTTTTGTGGTAATCAACATAGTGCCACAAATGCTGTCGATTGAGCTAAACTTGTATTGAACCAGGAATATTTCTTTAAGGTTAATGCTTTATCCCTACCCTACACCTTAAACCTTACCATTATTGTCATAAAAAGCAAATGTGAGATTAAAAATGCAATTACTGAGGCGACCAAATCATTTTGCAGTGCTTCTATGACACTTTCAACTCACATGTTGAGACTCACACCCCGATCCTTTGCATCGCAAGTGTAACACTAATGTATGGTCATGTATGTACAAGCTTCTAAATGTAGTTGGTTATGTAACTCAAACATTAAAATGTATCGTCTTACAAGACATATACTATAGTAAAAGTGTTTAGATGTGTTTAGATTATCAGGGATAGTAATGTTTCTATGAGACCAGGTTGATTGCACAGCAACTCGGTTGATCCCGCTTTGGCTTCCTTTAGAACTATTTTAATTAGCTGAGAAAAAACAGACAACATAACTGAAGTAAATCATTATTAACTTTTAGTTTTAATAATTGTTTTATAATAGCAATATCACTCTCAAATTCATGCTGCTGTACTAAATATTAGCACGGCTAATTGAACATGTATTTTGTGAGTTCCAAGTAAGTTAGGTGTACAAAACTAAAAGTAACAGACACCCAGCACCTCTTTACACAACTCCTATTTTACTTACAACTCACTTGCTCCAAATCCCTTTTTCAAAGCTTTACTTAAACATTATCTACTGTGAATTCTTGATAAATGTGATTCTGTCTTCAGGAGAGGGGGCTGCTGGTGTGCAAAGAAGCAGAAAAGTAAAGAGAACAACTTTACAGCCGGAAACGTGGGTGACATCTGGGTCAAGGAAATCCAAAGGTGCAGCGCTTGCTATCAGTCCTAAATCAACACACTTCACTCCCCGAGCACATTCAACAGGGGAGTCGACAGAAATTCAGACAGGATTACCAAATAGAGGCAGAGTGAGTCTCTAGTTCATGAAATGTTGCTGTTCTTATGTTTGTGTTTATGAAATCTGACCTGATGTGTAGGATTGGTAAGAATGATTGACATGGTTGTGTATTTGGATTTCAAATGCCAATAAATTCCATGAAAAATGCTCCCAGTGTGCACATGTAAAACTTCTTTCCAAATAAATTATGGATAAGGGATTGCGTTTTGTTGAAACTGTTTATATTATTTTACTTAATTAAATTAACAAAGGTCTTATCTTGTCCCTCATCAAGTCTTACCCTTCCGGCCCCCTCTCGCTTTCCGCCACTTCATCGGTTCTTACCTCTTCAATCATCAACCTCTTGCATTCCTGTTGTGTTTTGGGTATGCACAAAGCAGGTTGCGACTTCAGGTCAGAGGTCAGGCAGAGGTCAACCTGACTGGCTCCAAAGTTTTTGAGACTCATTAATATCCTGTCTAATCACTGTTTGCATTCCATCTCTCGCCCCGTCTTGTCACTCCATCTCTCGCCCCGTCTTGTCACCCCATCCACCCCGGTCTAAAGCACTCTTTGATTGCAGCTCAAATTTCAGCCAAAACCCTTCTCAGCCCCCTGTGAAAGGTGAGAAAGCAGAGAAGAGATTATGGTATCTCTCCAGATTTGAGCTCTGATCAGTGAATCTTTCTCATTCCTCCTCTCTCCAGAAAGGCTATATCTTTTTTTGGCACTCTATGCAGGTTGATTCTGATTCATATTTGACATGCTTTGTTGTTAGTCTTGACAGCAAAGACAGCAAGGGTCATTAAAAGAACAAAGGTGGACAGAAGATGCAGAACACACATTGTTGGAAAAAATGCATATTTGCCTTTATCTCCTGGTTGCGGTCTGCACATATGTCATTAATTTCCCCTTGAAAAGTTAGTGAAGTACCACACTGCCTACATACGTAGCATTCTTAAGGCCTAAACATACTCCACGAAAGTACGTGAATGCAGACGCATCTTGCTATGCAAGCTTGATTTCACACATCGCTGCGTTGTGAATTGTGTGTCAGAGCGCAATTTATAACCAACCTGTATTCTCAGCATTGCCGCAAAGGATGCTACAGCAGATTTTCTTTCTCAATCAACAACTGTCATAGCAGAGCAGCAATTTGGGGAGAGTCTAACCAAACCAGTTAGATTATACAAACATATTTTTCTGTTGTCTTTTCAACAATTACAAAAGCACACACTCTTCAATTGTAGACATGTTGACTCCACCACATCTTGTTTTGTGGTGCCTAAAAACTCTTTTGCCCCCTTGTGGTCTGAGGTTTGTAACAGTCAGAGCATCGCAAGAGCGCACGTAATGTATGTAAAATGGGACCACACGCTGGCCATGTGTTTGCAAAGCACTCACGTCTGCATTTGTGTACTTGCATGAAGTATGTTTGGGCCCTAAGGCAGCTTCCAAGCTATCATGGAAACTCATAATTGACATATTTGGCACACTCTACTTAGGCAGCTGAAGTGTGTCATTTCTGCGACACTAGTATCCCCAAAAGTAATTTTATTTTGTATAATTTAACACTTTCAAACCGATAACCCCTCTGTATGTCATTGGTCGGAAAAACAGTTAGTCCCGCCCCAAACTCATGCCATTGGTTGAGCCAATTTTGCTCTGTCAAGCTGGCCAAACTGCTTAAAAAACAAACAGATCTCAATTTTGGAAAGCTCCACAGTGACACAGTATTTATACTTTTGGGGGAAATTAACCCACTAATGGCTCACTTATAATTGTCTCTGCATATTAAGATAGAATAGGAGAGGGGCCTGGGTAGCTCAGCGAGAATTAATGCTGACTACCACCCCTGGAGTCGCAAGTTCAAATCCAGGGCATGCTGAGTGACTCCAACCAGGTCTCCTAAGCAACCAAATTGGGCCGGTTGCTAGGGAGGGTAGAGTCACATGGTATAACCCTTCTGGGGGTTGCTATTATGTGTGGTTCTTGCTCTCGATGGGGAGGGTGGTGAGTTGTGTGCGGATGCTGTGGAGAATAGCATGGGTCTCCACATGCGCTACATCTCCGCAGTAACACACTCAACAAGCCATGTGATAAGATGTGAAGATTGACGGTCTCAGAAGCAACTGAGATTCGTCCTCCGCCACCTGCATTGAGGCAAGTGACTACGCCACTATGAAGACTTAGAGCGCATTGGGAATTGGGCATTCCAAATTGGGGAGAAAAAAAAGATGGAATAGGAGAAAGTATTTATACATCTAAAAATTGGTCAGCTTTAATTTCACTACAGTTTAACGTTAGCATGTTGCTAAGCTAATAATGCTAATATACAAAGCAAAGAAGCTTTGAAAGAAAATATCATTTAAATTAATTAACATCAACTGTTTAAGGAAAACCTCAGCCACAGGCAGTAGAATGGATAGCAAATCAAAAGGATGAGCATGATAGACCAATGATGACTCATGAGAGAGGTGATGACGCCCCCCGACAAAAGGTTGACAAACTAGAGAATAGTGATTCATAGGAATACACCTACATGGATGCTGATTCAGACTCGAAGACATGTGAAGGAGAGAACTCAAATATTACAGCACAATCAGATCCCAGCACTCACAGACTCTCACAGATCCACCTAAGAGGGGGTGGCGGCCCACCCTGTGCAACCTTGCATCCCTTCTCTCATTCACCGGCCCCCTCAGCCAGCACACCATCCTGCCTCAGACTCATCCAAATCTGATTCAGATTTAATAGCTAGCTTTTTTCTTTTTTAGAATCTATACAATGAGACACAAAGACTGATTATTGATAAGCAATGGTAAAGCAATTATACGGCTGCTCAGAGAGTGTAATATATGGAATTTTTAAGTCTACACTGCAGTTTTTCATAAGATTTTGATTATTACAACAATTGTATAAATAATCTATGGTTCAGGGGTCTGTTGCTTCAGCTCTGCATAAAATAAAACTTACCCTAGTTACAGGTTACAACTTACGCACAACTAAATATTTAAGTGTTGCACCATTAAACTTTGAAACACAACTACATTTTTTAAATATTTCTTATTTTTAACCTTATTTTTCACTTACCCATAAGCATTACCACCTATCATATTTCAACAGTTACTCCTGGTCGGAGGCTTCCATACATATTTTGTTCATATGTGGAGCTGTGTTTCAAAGTATAATGGTGCAACACTTAATTATTTAGTTCTATGAAGGATGCTTAAACAGTGGTGTAAAATTTTTTTCTACAGAGAAAAGTGTTTTATAAGAGTTAAAAACATCTTGTACATGTTGTAACTGTACACTTGTCTTAGCTTACCTGTTCTCCTTTTTAAAAGAAAGACAAAGGGCTTCCATGAAACTGCCATTTTTGAAAGTCAGCAAAACTTTTGAAAAATTTTCATGTGAACATTAGTGAACAAGTCAACCCATCTCTAAAGTCCGACAGAACCTGTTTGCTGCAACAGGTGAATTTAGTGGAGAGAGAGAGAGAGAGAGAGAGAGAGAGAGAGCGCACGCACGCTTAATGTTGCCAGATTGCACAATGAAAGCGTCAAACTGGCAGAATATTTCGAAACAGTGCAAGTACAACGATCTGATTGGGGAAATTCACATTTTGAAATCTGGCAACCCCACATGTGTTTAAATCTATTCTGATCGGCTAATCGCCATTATCTGTAATTAATCAGACATAGAGAATTAAATATTTGACTTGCATGATTAGTTAGTAATACATAATACTGTTGATCTAAAGTGGATGGTAGTTATACAACAGGGATGTTTTTGTTGTTGTTGTTGTTGTTTGTTTGTTTTGCTACAAGGGGGATGGCATCGCCTGGCATCCCACCTCAGCTCAAGCCCATCTTGTCACACATTTTAACAGGTGTTGCACTAGAAGCACGAGACTGCTTTGGTGGCTTTTCATGCCTGTAAGATTATGCATAGCATGAGCCAATCCCATTCGAGTGCATGCTGTTAAAGAGAATTTCATTGGTTCCACACGCTGAACGAATATGCCCCTTTACTGAAGTTCGAGTCGTTTGAGTCTGAACGAGACAAGGCATCATATCTTATTCATGAAGAAACGGAAACTGGTAAACTTGTTCACTAACGAAATGCATGAATCAGTCATCGTTAAGGAGGATCTGCAGAACAAATAAAGGAGAGGAAGAGGCAAGTCTTTTGTTCAAATCTCGTTCAATAAGAAAATGGCTCAGATTAATTGTGAAAAAAATAGCGTGATAAACAAGTTATTACAATGGCCTATGGACTTCATTGAAAGTCATAATTATTTAATTAGGCTAGTATTTTCTATTTTTGTATAACTTGATAAAAAGTCATGCTCAGGATTTCAAAGTATGATAGATATGCTTTGTTGACATTTGTGATGAAACATTTATGATGCTTAAACTCTGCAGTGCTGAAGTCACTTGGTAGAATTACTGAGAGGCAAATTTTAATAAATTATAATTAGACTTTCTGATTGGGAATAACTGCTTTTTCCTCGTTCAATGCATAAAAGACTGCAATTTGGTGCCATCTACTGACACAATAGTATAATTTGCAGAAATGGCCATGAAAGAATAAGTACTTTTAGCCAATGGATGGATCCAATGATGTAAGTTAAAGTAGGCTAAAATGTCAAATTTCACAGATATTAAGATTTTTACTGTTAGCCTACAATAGATCAATGTAATATCTTGACATACACACATCAGTGTACAGAGATAGCATAGCAAGACATGTACACATACAATAAAGTTGCCCATATTAAAATAATGTTCTGTGAATGGATTTTTATTGTAAAATGAATTTATGTAATGAAAGCAGAAGAATCATTTCTGTGACAAAAATAATGTAGGCTCGCTCCGGCCCCTCTTGAAAACATAACAGAGTGACCTGGACCTGGCAACAGAAAGTTTGGGGACCCCTGATTTAGGTTGTCTCAATTGCTTCTGTCTCTTCATGTAATCCAAGACTGACTCAATGATGTTAAGATCTGGGCTCTGTGAGGGCCAGTGCTTCAGACTTTTACTTGCCCTTTCAAAATTTTCACTGGCGCCAAAACAAAAAGCTGATACATCATGGCTTAAAAATATTGTCTAAAGCTAAATATTTCATGGTGCACTCAGTATTTTTTCCCCCCATTAAAAAGGTTTCACTCCTAAAGAAATGAATTGTAATTTTGAAACATATGTATTAAATCATGAGCACTCACATAAGATGAGGACTCTAGTCATATCTGTAACCTTAAGCTATTTAATTCTACATGGGACAGGGAGATGCCATTTTAGAATCACATGACCAGCTGAATACTACTCGCTTAATCTCAGTAAACATCTTGTTATTGGACACTTTCAGTCTTGGATTACATTAATCATGGCTGATTGTGAATAGTGAATTTCTATAATGGCATCTGTTTCAGAGTGCATCTTTAAGTTTTTACAATAAATTCTCCTCTCTGCTCAGACTATCTCCACTTTAACTTTCACATTATTTTTTTTGTGTTTTTGGTTTTTGGTATTCATGCATATCACCCTCTACTGTGCATGGAAAAGAATTTCTAGCAAAAAAATTAAATGCAATTTAAATATTGATCTGTTTCTCTCTCACACCTATCATATCACTTCTGAAGATATGGATTAAAACAACGTCATATGAGTTACTTTTATGCTGAATTTATGTGCTTTTTGGAGCTATAAATGTCTGATCACCATGCACTGTATGGACCTACAGAGCTGAAATATTCTTCTAAAAATCATAATTTGTGTTCTGCAGAAGAAAGATAGTCATACACATCTTGGATGCCAGGAAGGGAAGTAAATGATGAGATGTTTTTAGTTTTAGGTGAACTATTCATTTAACAAATATAGTGCACGGATCAATCCACCACCCCACAAAACCTCAAACCTCATAAAACTGGAATCAATTCGAGCAATGGCGACCCAAAAAGTTGAATGAAAAATTATCGATTTCAGTATTGCTTTTAATGACAGTGTGTACTCGAGCTGGCGTGGAAAGTTTGTGCAAAACCTGATGATCCATGTTATACAGCTTGATTTAACAATGTTGCAAAGAGCATTTTGTGTCCTTCAATGGACGCAAGGAAATATGACTTTGCATTCAAATATGTTTATTTAATTAATGACCTAGAAATAGTGCAGAATTTAAAATATTTATTTCTAAAAATATAAATGCTAAAACATCTGTTCATCTCCAAATTTAAATTAGATTTTAAACCCCACTGTATTATTAGGTCCAGTTACTGTCATATTCATAGCAATGCAAGCTATTAATCTAACTATCAGGTTAAAAGCAGTGAGGAGCCAATTAACCAAATAGACAGAAAAAGCAGCTGCACTAGCTGAGAAGGTAGAGCGCCATCATGTGGAGGTGGAGAGGAAACGAAGAGAGAGAGGAGGAAAAGAAGAGACAGCAAGAAATAGAGGCAAGAGAAGATGGAATAACAATAGAGCTGGAAGAAGAACAGAGAAGAAGAGAAGAGGAAGCGAGGTAAAACGTGCCACGAATGAAACAAACACTGAAACTACAACTCTATCACACAGACAAGAAACAATTGGCAATAAACAATCATTGTCTTGTATATAGATTACGGATGATTAGAGAAGAGGACAAGAAGTGGCAAAGACAAGAAGAGGAGATAGAGAGACAGAGGAGAGAACAGGCAGAGAAAGAGAAAGAAGAGGACAGCTGAAAAGGAGGCTGCTGGAACAATTCCAGAGAGAAAGACAAGAGGAGAAACGACAAGCTGGTAAATGCATGTTCAGTCAGGGTTTCTGATTGGTAGAGGCGCTTATGTGACAGTCTCGATTTTATACAGCATCTATGACTCAGACTACCTCTATGAGGGGTCAAGGTTAGACTGCATGGCCTGTGTGAAGATCATTATACATTAATACTTCAACGATTAATAATTAAATAGATAGCAAATACTCTGTAATGATTTATTATTACAGTAAGTGACCCAGTGATTCATCAGCTATACTTATTTGTATTCAACCAGTAAGTAGTGTTGCTACTCATTTCACATGTGAAGAGTTTAGTCAATCAATGTCATTTAAGGTCTTAAATCTTAAGGGTGCCTTTTTAGTTCTAAGGGTCAAATCTTTGGTGCTAGAAATCTTGACTGACATTTTGGTGGGCTTAATAAAAATATGACCATTTTATAAGAAAAAGACAATTCAAGATGAAAAAAAAAGATCAAACAGCGATGATGTAGTACACAGTTCCATGTGCTAAATTGGAGATAATGTTCTAGATAAATAAATTGTAGTTGATTAAATAAAATGCAATATATTTAAGTAAAGAAAATAGTTTAGACAACTATATAAAATATCCAAATTCACATCTGACTTTAGAGATGAACAATGGCTTTGTTCACACCGCAACTGAATGTGTTTTTTGTTTGGTTGTTTACATGACATTTTAAATGTAGACTATATCAGACACTGGTCTGAACAGCCAACACTCCTAAATGGGCCCGTATGTGTGTAGCACTCCTTGAGCATGCGTACAACAAATTCCGGCATGTTCATCATTATAGTATGAATAATTCATTAAATTATAAATAAAAATGTAATTATCAGTTTTTAACACAGATAGGACTCATGCCTATCTGATAATATGTCCACAAGTGATGGAGAAAGACAGTTGATGGATAACGTACGTTTCTGTAATCATTTGCTTTTGTATAGTGGAAGTTAAATAATAATCGAAGTTCAAGTTTAGTATTACCTATGAGCGAAACACCATAAAATCGAAAGGCAGCAGGAAAAACAGCATTACATAGAGTTGAAGTTAGAAGTTTACATACACTTAGGTTATTAAGTCATTAAAACAAATTTTTTAACCACTCCACAGATTTAATAATAGCAAACTATAGTTTTGGCAAGTCATTTAGGACATCTACTTTGTGCATGACACAAGTAATTTTTCCAACAATTGTTTACAGACAGATCACATTTAATTGACACATTTAATATCACAATTTCAGTGGGTCAGAAGTTTACATACACTAAGTTAACTGTGCCTTTAAGCAGCTTGGAAAATTCCAGAAAATAATATCAAGCCTTTAGACAATTAGTCAATAATTTTCTGATAGGAGGTGTACTGAATTGGAGGTCCTGTGGATGTGTTTTAAGGCCTAACTTCAAACTCCTTCCTTGCATCTTTGCTTGACATTGGAAAATCAAAAGAAATCAGCCAAGACTTTATAAAAAAAAAATTGTGGACCTCCACAAGTCTGGTTCATTCTTGGGAAAAATTTCCAAATGCCTGAAGGTACCACGTACATCTGTACAAACAATAGTATGCAAGTATAAACACCATGGGACCATGCAGCCATCATACCGCTCAGGAAGAAGATGCATTCTGTCTCATGGAGATTAACATAGTTTGGTGCGAACAGCGCAAATAAATCCCAAAACAACAGCTAAGGACCATGTGAAGATGTTGGAGGAAACAGGTAGAAAAGTATCTATATCCACAGTAAAACGAACCCTATATTGTCATAACCTGAAAGGCTGCTCAGCAAGAAAGAGGCCACTGCTCAAAAACTGCCATAGAAAAGCCACTTTTTGACTACAGTTTGCAAGTGCACATGGAAACAAAAATCCTACTTTTTGGAGAAATGTCCTCTGGTCTAATGAAACAAAAATGTAACTGTTTGGCCATAATAACCATTGTTATCTTTGGAGGAAAAAGGATGAGGCTTGCAAGCCGAAGAACACCATCCCAGCCGTGAAGCATGAGGGTGGCAGCATCATTTTGTGGGGATGCTTTACTGCAGCAGTTACTGGTGAACTTCACAAAATAGATAGCATCATGAGGAAGGTAAATTAAGTGGATATATTGAAGGAACATCTCAAGACATCACCCAGGAAGTTAATGCTCGGTCGCAAATGGACAATGACCCCAAGGATACCTCCAAAGTTGTGGCAAAATGGCTTAAGGACAACAAAGGTATTTGAGTGGCCATCACAAAGCCCTGACTTCAATCCAATAGAAAAGGTGTGGGCAGAACTGAAAAAGCGTGTGTGAGTAAGGAGGCCTACAAACCTGACTCGGTTATGCCAGTTCTGTTTAGAGAAATGGGCCAAAATTCCAGCAATTTATTGTGAGAAGATTGTGGAAGGCTTCCCAAAATGGCTAAGGTGTAGTCTTCAACTATTTATGTAAGGCAAGAATAGTTTTTATTAATTTCATATTTTAATTGACTGGCTTGCATTTGTATTTTGATGCAGTTTGAGAAATAGAGAAATGTCTCTGGTTACACATGTAACCTTGTTTCCCTGAGTTGAATGGAATGAGACATTGCCATGAGTTTTGCCATGTCTGGTTCCCTTCATCTCAGGGAACCGAGGTTACATGAGTAACCGGAGACGTTCCCTATCGATTTAGTTCAATCAACATTGTATTCGAACTCTATGGGGAACGGAGTCCCATCACGTCACATTGAATAGCATCATACCTTAAGATGAACCAGAGTAGAAACACTTAGAAGATGTGTATGAGGTCACAGGCCCATCGGCCGTGACTTATTATTATGTCTTCAAGTGTGTATGAAAATTAATAACCCTGGTGGTGAAAACCAGATAGTAAATTAATCTTAATTTGAGGATCTATATGAGTCATATAATACACACAGAATAAAAAGAGGTAGGGAGGGAGGTTTTATTCTATTGGAAGTGCTTGTGTGTTCTAGTGGGAGTAAATCGGATTGCGGCCTACACAAGTGGCTGTATTAAAATTATAACATGTAGCCCACCCGTAATATGGAGCTAGGGCTCACCTGCTGGGTGATGGAATAGTAGCTAATAGTAGGTTATAAAACCTCGCAAAGGTGTTCTGCAAAGACAATCCTGCTGCAAAGCATATATCCTGTAGGGATATACCGTTTGTCCTTGCCCACGAGGAAGCCGTGCCTCTAGTTGAATGTGCCTTTCCAATAGCGTATCTCATGCCCTGTGATTCATAAGCAAGTGTGATCGCATCAACGATCCAGTGGTAGAGCCTTTGTTTGGAGACGGACATGCCTTTTGTTGCTCTGACAGTCTAAACTGTTAAGTGCACTCTGCATACATGTGCAATGCCTCCACGGGGCATAATAAATGTGCTAACTACTTCTCATAGGAATTACAGCTGTGGCCAAAAGTATTGGCAGTGACATACATTTTGTGTTTTCTGCTTCAGTTGTTGTGGTGTTGATACATATTGTTTCTAGTTTATTGTGCAGAATGATCAGATGCATTTTAAATAATAGCAAAAAGCTTCATTGGCCAAAAAAATGAAACCCAAATTTCACGTTTTTTTTTTTTGGCCCTGGCACAAAATGACCAGCTAACATCATTTCACTCATCATATCAGCAGCACCTGGGAAAGTGTGAACGAGTAATAGTCAGGTGAAATCACTCTATCATTCTGATTGGATTATAAGAGCAGACTTATTGCTATGAAAGTAGGGAAGAAGTGCTTCCAATCATTGTGTTCTTGTTAGCGATGGTTACATCTAAAGATAGACGTGCAGCTATCATCACTTTGCATCAAAATGGCCTCACATGCATGGAAATTGCTGCAAAGAATATTGCACCTGAAAGAACCATTTATCAGATCATCAAGAACTTCAAGGAGAGAGGTTCAACTGCAGTGAAGAAGGCTTCAGAACGTCCAAGAGTGTCCAGCATGCGCCAGGACCGTCTCCTCCTGAGGATTCAGCTACGGAATCATGTCGCCACCAGTGCAGAGCTCGCTCAATGTTGGCAGCAGTTTGGTGTGAGTGCATCTGCACGCACAGTGAGGCGAAGACTTTTGGACAATGGCCTGGAGTCAAGAAGGGCAGCAAAGAAGACACTTCTCTCCAAGAAAACATCAAGGACAGACTGAAATTCTGCAGGAAGTACAAGGATTGGACAGCAGAAAACTGGTGCAAAGTTATTTTAGAAGAAAGGGTGAATGCTACCATGAGTCCTGTGCTGTGCCAACAGTGAAGCATCCTGAGACCTTCCATGTGTGGGGTTGCTTTTCATCCAAGGGAGTGGGCTCACTCACAATTCTGCCCAAAAACACTGCCATGAATAAAGAATGGTATCAAAATGTCCTGCAAGAGCAACTTCTCCCAATGATCAAGGAGCAATTTGGTTATAATCCGTGCATTTTCCAGCATGATGGTGCACTATGTCACAAGGCAAGAGTGATAATGAAGTGGCTCTGAGATCATTACATTAGAATTTTGGATCCGTGGCAAGGTATCTCCCTGGATCTTAATCCCATTGAGAACCTGTGGTCAATCCTCAAATGGCGAGTGGACAAGCAGAAGCCCACAAATTGTGATAAACTCCGAGCACTAATAAGGCAAGAATGGATCGCCATCAGCCAGGATTTGGCCAGAAGCTGATATCCAGCATGCCAGAGCGAATTGCAGAGGTTATGAAGAACAAGGGTCAACACTGTAAATATTGACTCTTTGCAAATATTGAAAGTTTTTGCCAATAAAAGCCTTTCAAACGTATGAAATGCTTATCATTGTTTTCCAGTATACCATAGAAACATGTTAAAAATATTCTACAAATACTGAAGCAGCAAACTTTGCAAAACACAAAATTTATGTCACTGCCAATAATTTTGGCCACGGCTGTAGATAGTGGAGAAGAGAAAGCTTGTAGTTGCACCTTTTTTGGGTTTGATGGTGGCTTTTGAAAGCCCCAGACCAAATTCCAGACATGAACTGTCAACCATCAGCACCTGTATATCACCAACCCGTTTGACTGAAGCCAGAGCCAACAGCAGTGCGGTTTTTACAGTGAGCACACATAATTCAATGGATTCCAATGGTTCGAATGGGGGGCTCGTGAGTGCCCTCAGCACCGAATTTAAGTCTCACGTTGGAACCGTAGCATGGTGAGGGGGGGTTCAAGTGTCTTGCTCCCCTGAGGAACTTTATGATCAGATAATATATGGATATAGAGAAGCCAACCTCTGGGGTGTGAAATACAGAGATGGTCACAACATAGACCTTAAGAGCTGATGGAGTAAGACCAGCGTCCAACCGCTCTAGAAGGACTGTAAGGATCTCTGTTATGGAGCAATCCACAAATACACCATTTTAGTGCATAGAAGTGTCTTGTAGATGGCATCTACCCTGCAATATGGTGTTCATAACAGAATGAGCCAATTCAGACTTGTTTGCTGTGCTCCATTCAGGGGCCATACGTGTAGGTTCCACAACTCCGGCTGGGGATGCCAAATTGTGCCCTGCGCTTGAGAGAGCAGATCCCTCCTCAGTGGTATTTCCTATGGAGGGCTGCATAATATCTACATCATTTCCAGATACCATGCATAGTTGGGCCATTTTGGCGCAACCAACAGAACCATTTCCTTGTCTTTTCTGACTTTGCTGATGACAGAGTGGAGAAGATTTACCGGGGAAACATATATTTGCGTTTTGTAGGCCACATGTGGGCCAAGGCGTCCACTCCCAGCTGGGCTTGGGACATGGAGTACCTAAGAGGGCAGTGGGCTGTCTCTGCAGAGGCAAATAGGTCAACTTCCACCCTGCTGAACATTTCCCAAATCCTCAGAACCATCTGAGGATGAAGTCTCCATTCCCCTGCCATCAGTCCCTGGTGCGACAGCACGTCCGCTCTGCAGTTGAGACAGTCCGGTACATATGTCCTGTGTAGGGAGAGGAGATGGTGCACATCCCACACAAGAAGGCGTTGCGCCAGGCTCATCATTGGTAGCGATCGAGTACCACCCTGGTGATTTATGTACGCTACCACTGACATATTGTCTGAGCAAATCAGAACATGGTGATTCACTGTCCAAATGCCAAAAGCCAGGCATCCATCGCACAGTATGCCCCAACCCGTGTTGGACGCATTCGTGGTCACCACTTTTTATCTGGAAACCTGACCCAGCATCACACCCTTCTGATAAAGGTTTGGAGCTGTCCATGTTTCTAGAGCAGCCAGGCAGCGGCAAGTCACTGTGAAGCGCATGCACACCTGAAGCAAGGTGTGACTCGGTACATAGTGTTTAAGCCAGCACTAGAGAGGTCTCATGTTTAAAAGACTTAACGGTATGACAGCAGATGCTTCCGCCATAAAACCCAGCACTTTCTGAAAAGACTTCAGTGTAAATGCTTCCCCAGTTTGAACTGAGAGAGACACTGATGAATGGTCTGGATGCGCTCGTTCGTGAGGTGCACACACATGCTTATGGAGTAGAGCAGAACCCCCAAAAAGGAGATTTGTTTGCTGGGAGAATGTGGCTTTTAATCCAGCTGACATTGAGACTTGAAGGTGAAGTATTAAGCACCTGTGCTTGCATAGCAGAGACTCTGATCGGGCCAGTAATAGCCAATTGTTGAAGTAATTCATAATGCGCATGCCGTTTATCTTCAAAGGGGTGAGCACCGCATCAACACATTTTGTGAATGTGCGCTGGGCCAGACACAATCCAAAGGGAAGGACTTTGAATTGATATGTCATCCCTTCAAACGTAAATGTCAAGAATAGCCTGTGATATGGTACAATTCGGATATGAAAGAATGCATCCTTTAGATCTATTGACACAAGCCAGTCCTGTGGGCGGATGTGTGATAACTTCTGTTTCTGAGTTATCTTTTTGAATGGGCATTTTGCAAGCTCGCTCCTCAAGTGTTTCAGATCTAAAATCGGCCAAAGCCCGCAGCCTTTCTTCGCAAAATAAAAGGTAGCAGCTGTAAAACCTTTTGCGGGAGTGGCAGCTCAGAACAATCTCTATCGCATCTTTTACTATTGTGAATTTATGCACGTAATAAAGGCGGAACCATCGAGGACAAAACGCTGTTGAAGTGAGGCAGTCTGCATGTGAATTGGATCAAATACCCTTGTTCAATAAATTTTGGCACCCAATCTGACATGCCCATGAGTGCCCGCCACGTGTTCACATAACAGAATAGCAGGCGCTTTATATTTGACACTAATTTTGATAGCACGCTGCTCACCATTGGGAAATGGTTGTTCAAAGTGTGTGAAATGGGGAAGCAAGCCAAATTCGAGAGCCAAATCTAATAAGTACACTAAGGTATGGTTTATGAGCATGCAAATTTAAGAGAGAGAATTGTTTGTATGAGATCATAATGAACAGAACCCAAAGAGGGCTCAATTCAAATATCACAGATGCAGACAGGCCGGAGGCCACCGTCTTCTGCATTTTGATGAGATAATAGCGGCTGTGACATTCTCTCTGTGCACTGAACGGGGAACAACCTCTATTGCATCTCTCACAAGCAGATTTACTACGGCGAAGCGCAGAATGGAAGTGTCCTGCACTGTAATGTGGAGGATAGAACGCTGTTGAAGCAGGCTGCCATGACGTGAACTGGAATGTATAACCACACACTACTGTTTTTTTAACACCCTGAGAAATGCTCGGTAAAACCTGCCACGTGACCTCGTAATGCACGGGTGGGCGACGAGTTTCACGCGTGTGTTGTGGGGAGCTGCCATTTATTGCGGTTTGATTTTCCTCTAAGATGTCCGCATGTCTCAAGCATGCCACACGAACGCAAAATGCGTAGATAATGGGCATTATCAGGGTAAATTAATTACCACTATACCACCCAGTCAGACTCCTTACCAGTGCTGATTGATGTACTGTTCCACTGACTTATAAAATCCCATGACCGACAATAGCACACATAGAGATGACGTTTTCATTTTTATTATGTGAAATATTTATTTTAGAGTTTGAATTGACCATCTAAAATTATTATTTTTCAAAACAGACTGTAAAAAGCTCTTCGTTCGGGGCAATGGAGGAGTCAGGAGACAGCGAAGCAAGTTCGGTTTTTAAAGGGTTTTTAATTTTCAGTTTCACACACATACACATAATCGACGGTTACCGTCAATACACGTGAAGCTTTACAAATAAATGAAAAAGCACTCTCTCTCTAGTAGCTGTTGTGCTTTCTTGTTTACTCTCTCTAGTGTCTTTGGACACTTGGCATGCCTTTTATGTCTCCCTCCTAACATCACTATAACAAGAGACATGTGTTAGGGTTAATTATGAACCAGGTGACAAGCCTTACTGCTCTCTCTCTCCCGCAGACGTCCCCACACCACACAGACCATTTAAAATCATGCTGTGCGACTTCAAACGCTGTGTATATTCTATAGAATTTAGTGAGATTGATGAAAGAGGGATCCCTTATAGACACGACCACTCTGCACGGAACGTAGCCTACATATTTCCGGTCAAACCTCTTCAGGTAAAATATAGCTAACGCGAAAGTGTCAATCATTCTAGCAAACTACTATTCTTTCCCAAATAAAGTGATTTATCAAAACAAATGTGATTTTATTTAGTAAAAGTATAAAAAAATTATCTCAGTAATGAGCTCCAAAAGTGTAAATACATATGTTTTTAAGCTTACAGAATGGCCGTGCACTGCTATTCTGTTGTGTAAGGCTTCCACTGTGTCCAAAGTATTAACAGCAGCGATTGTACAGAGATTTACAAGTGAGAAATACAGCAACACAAGAGATTTGAGAGCACAAACTATCACCAGAAGACGATGTGGGATAGTTGCTCAGTTACCCAGCTAAGGTTTTAGCGCCATCCACAGGACACCGAAACATCACTGAGAACACTACACATAGGACTGATTTGTTTTGTAAATTATTAGGCTATATTTTCCCCCTAGTCAAAACATGAGATTACATGAGTAAAGCACTACTGAGAAACATTTTTAATTTACAGTTGAGGACTGATTAGATTATATTCATATAATCTGTAATATCACACTACAATATTCATAAATAAAAGTAATGATACAATAACACAATTGGTAACACTTGAATTAAGGTTATATGTTAACATTAGTTGATATCAATTAACAATGAACTATACTTTTACAGCATTTATTAATGCTGTAAAATGTTTATTTGATTTATTTCAACATACTAATAGATTTTAAATATCAAAAGTTACATTAGATAATGCATTATGAACTAACAAAGAACAATTCTATTTTTACTAACTATTATTGACAAAGGTTAATAAATACTGTAATATATATATATATATATATATATATATATATATATATATATATATATATATATATATATATATATATATTCTGTTCAATCATGATCCCTAATACATTAATGCATATTAACGAACGGAACCTTATTGTAAAGTGATAACACACAATTGAATCTATATTTACTCTGTCAAATTACTGCTAATTACTTTTTGCAAATAAAAGACAAAAAGGAGAAAGGTTCACTTCTCAAAAGCATTTGTCCATCATCAGTGCTCTCTTCTGCACACCCACATGGCAAATCTCTTAGAAAAGTGACGATTTCTATTAACGCAAATTTTACTGAAAGTGAAAATTAGATTATACTGCATAAATACAATACAATAAACTAATATTGACCACTATTAGACAAATTGAATGGTTAAAGTAAGTCACTGCGTTAAGAAATATATTATTGTTCAATCCAGCATTTGAGGTGAAGCTGAAGTAGCATCAATTATCATATTACATTAACTTATAATATCATAGAGGGCTATACTAAATAATTGCATGTGTAATGCAGTCAGAAACAGGGACCTTGCTAAGCCAGTGCTGGTCTATTGCTTGTGAATATTCACCCTCATTGTGATCAAAATATCTTAAAATACATGTTGTTAAACAACATCTTTTTACTGGATGGAGCAACAGCCCCGTGCCTCAATGTGTGATGGATATTGTCCAATGTCATCCGCAGAAACTTGTGTAAGTAGCACGTGTGAAAATAATTTTCCCTCGAGCCGTCTCGACAGCATTTATCGACATAGGAAGAAATAGTTTGCGGCGCTAAGAAGTTTATACCTTTCAACCCCTCCAACATCCCATGAACTCTTCTTGAGGCAGATAAAGGCTTTCTCCTGCTCTTGGCGCACTACCATCTTTGCTGCTTTAGAATCTGTTGGAACCTTGTACTCTGGGAATTTTCATACTTTCTTAATATATATCCTGAGAGAGTAACAGTGCCTGTTTAGTAATAAGCACCCTGTGTATAAACAATGTAAATAAACACACATCTGGCTGTTGTGTTTGCACATCTGTAGCTTGTGTACCTGGCAGGGCAGGTTGCTTTGTATTGGATACTTTGATTCGTTTCTTGCTCAGACCCTTTTTAGGTTGGATACCCTTCCTCCGTGGACCAAACTGGCATTCCATCACAATGGCTCTGCGCCCTTAAAAAAAAGATTTACTCCATGAACATATTGCAAAAATATGACTTTATCTCCAACAACAACATTAGATCTATGTACATGAACCATAAATAATCAATCACAATAGCAATGCATAGTTTTAAAGACCCAATGAAACGGCTTGATGACTGCAGATTTATTTCCTGCGTTGACACATTTTTCCATTGAAACAGGAAGTTGGGGCAGTACATACACATTTTTAAATAGCCAATAACCTTTAGTTAACTAGTATAGTTAATACTTATTTATGACAGCCGTGAACTATGATTTTCTACTTAATATTGCTAGTCAGAGGCAGGTGGTATTAGCGGGAGGGACATTCTCTTTCTAGATAACATTTGATTACATTTTGAATATGTCTGTGAGTGCAAGATAGGTCATCAATATTTTCTATCCATTTTATAGTAAAAGAAAGACTACATTTTAAATGTGTATATCTGCTAAATATAAATTTTGTAAACTTCTACAACCAGCATATAAATGGCCTCCAAGCTTAGAGACAGACTAAAAGCTACAAAAGTCCAATTTATAATTTTATAGGATTTGTAACTTTTCAAACATCATTACATTAGTTTCTAAAACTTAATATGGCGTTAAATTTGCACTCAGTACGTTTTTGTTCACTTCGTCTTGGACTTACACTGACACCTAGTGGCATGGATACAGCACTATTCAAACACAATACAGTAGTTTTCTATTTTTTAAAAGATGCCATTGTAGAAATTCATTATTCACCGTCAGCCATAATTAATTTAATCCATGAGTGAAAGTGTCTAAAAAGAGGGTGGTTACTGAGCTTAAGCAAGTAGTTTTCAGCTAGTCATGTGGAAGACTCCATGTGGAAGAAAACAGCTTTTATAAGGTTACTAATATGACTGGAGTCTTCATCTTATGTGAGTGCTAATAATTATATATGTTTCAAAATTGCAATTGATTTATTTAGGAGTAGAACTTTTTTATTGAGGAAAGAAATAGTTTGTGCACCTTTAACAAAGACTTACAACACTGATTACCTGCATTAACAAAAGGAATGCCATCAAAGGCCACATACAGTGATTTCCACATGAGTCGGGTGGCAGGTTTTGCAGGTGATGGTGACTGACGGGTGTTGAACACAGTGTGAGTCTGCTGCTTGTGTTGAAGCAAAACAGCCTCCAGCTCAGCCTCTGAGTAGCAGTAACCACGATACGACTCTCCGATCTTCTGCTCCCATTGAGATGATTATAAAGAAAACAGATTTAACAGCCATAATTAACTTGGCATAAATAATTGGGTCTGTTTGACTGAAGGCTGTTTTTGGCTCTACACTCACCAAAAAAATCAAGCATTTGAGGTACACATTAACTTTATTGTCTAAATAAATGTTTCCCAAACTGGGGTATGCATACACCTGGGGGTACGTGAGGTGACAGTGGGGGTACTCTGAAAAAAATCGGAAGTGTATCATTCTTTTAATTTCATTCCAGTCTAAAATGCACATACTGATTAGTTGTGTGTGAGTGCGCAACATATGTGATGCAAGTAGGCTTTTATCTTTTTTAACCAGCCCAGCACACTGCTAGGTGATGTAGCTAAGTGAAAGCCAGTAAAATGGAAACATTGCTGTTTTACCAGTCAGTCATCCACAATTTAATGAACATTTTTTATTGCAGTTTGAAACTGAATTTGTATATAAGGTGAAATGCATAGGAACGTATATATATGATTTATTACAAAATAAATATATTTTTCTTTTGTTGTAGGGGTGAAATATGACTGGAAGTTTATTAAAATGTGTTGATTTTTGAGCTTAAAGTGAAGACTGGATCTTATCAAGTATTATTAAATAGTGGAAAAAAGTCTTTACCAGTCTTGCTCCAGTCTTTTCAGGTTGTGAATCTGCGTCATCTCTCTCTTCAGACTTGACAGCATTCTCCACATCTCTCACTTCCTCCTCCATTTATTTTCAATCTATCAGATATACACACCAGTCTAAATCAAGACAGAAAGTCAGAGATACAGTTGAGTTGTGCATGATTTAAAAAAGAACATGTGTGTGGAGTCATGCATTTAGTCAATATGAATTTAGTAACTATTTCTGTAAAGCTGCTTTGGACATGTATATATCAAGCGTGCCGCACAAGCCCTCAAAAGTGAAGCCAAAACGTCTCGATCGCCCCCCAGAGGCCGGTCCTAGTATAGGTCATAAACCCCGCCTCCCCATGTTATTCAACGGGACGTGAGACCAACTAAACAATTAAATTACACTTCACATATCTTTTTTCCAAAGACAGTTTCTGTCATTTACTGTAGTTTTTATCACGCTGATGTAATTTCAAGTGTTTGTTTTTAAAATAAGTTTGTTTTTAGTTAGTTATTTGATGCTATAAAAACGGTGCTGTTACGTCATGATTGACAGCTGTGATTGACAGGTTCTCTGAGCGAAGTAGTCACTGAAGCACCAACGGACTCGTATTTTACAGTATAGGATATATTAATGTGTTACTTTTTAAATATGTGGTTAGTAGTTGTATTTACCTTATTTTAACGAGGTACTGCAATCAGCGGACATCAAAATTGAATTTTGGCGCAGAACGGAGCAGACAGAGGCCACTTAAAAAAAAGTGCAGGGGCGTGTGCTTGCGATTGATTCTGCGAGAGTGAGGGCGGGGCCTTGTTTTCACGGCTTTACTTCCTGCTCACTACTGCGCATGACTGGTCCCGAAAACGCAAGTGCGCAGACTCAAGTTCCAAGATGTCAGCGCCATATCGGGACACTGGCGGCTTCAGTTCTCTCCGATGGAAAAGAGCGAAGGGGCGTCGTCCATCTTTTTTTACAGTCTATGGTATATATTGCATTAAAAAGAGCTATAAAAATAAAGTGAATTGACAGTTATTACGAAACCCTTCTGTAATGCACGAACATTTAAATGGGAATGTTAGTATTAACTATACAAGGCAACACATTTTTTTGCTTTGCAAATGATAAACAAGAGTTACACACACGTAATTAATTAACATAATTTTAGTTATAAACGAGCCCGAGCTTTATGCAGAAGGAAGTACCTAAAATTCAAAACGAGTCTCCTCAACCTCGTCTTCGTCCAGGATTCCTCAAGCTGAAAAACGCGGGTGCATACGTCAACTGCCAGGGGTTTTGATGCTTCGCGGCTACCGTAGAAACGTTATAATTTTTTTATTAAAAAAAAATGCAGAAGATACCCCATACACAACAAACAATGTGCTCGTGGTAAAATAAATTTCTTTAATTGTATGCATTACTTTGAATCATATATAAACCTGTTGGGATAAAAAAGAAGAAGAAAAAAAAAACAATAGAAAAAGCAGCGACAGCATGTAAAGTTTTTAAAGTTTTAAAGGAGCCGCAATTTATGTAAAAGTATTTTGTCTGTCAACGTTGATTATGTTATTAATGTGACTAGGCACAAAAATAGTACCTGTTGTTCTTATGCCATTGAATATATATATATATATATATATATATATATATATATATATATATATATATATATATATATATATATATAATTTGTGTCTCAATTGTTTAGAAAGAAAAGAGAGACTTTAATCTTGCGTTTGCAAAATAATCGTACGAACATAGTAACAGTTTGCTTGCAATATGATTCTGTTTACGTTATTAAATAAAGCAGCATTCAGGTGACTGAGATACATTTATTGTATTTATATTTAATGTTGTTTTTTTGTGGGGAAACTCCTATCAGAAACTATTTAGCAACGTCAATAACTTGAGAGTTTAAAACATTTATTGAACAAATATCAATATTCTTCAATCAATGCATTCAGTGGTTGATTCTGCACAACATAAAACTTGCGATACATATTTCTCACCGATAAGGGGCGCTACATATTAAAGAACAAAGCCAGTCTCAGTCCCATCTTTAAATATTTTGAAATGAACGTGTTTATTAAATATTCTGCATTTGCTTAATTCAATGGAAGACTTTAATTACCACTCTCAAATGTTAAGCACATGAATGCCATCTCTAGAAAGAAAAAACAACACTGGACAAGATGTGTGTGTGCGCTGGACCTGGAGGAGACTGTCTGTAGGACTGTGTTGAAACAGCTGATCCTTTGTCAGATCTAAACTAACAGCACAGTGTTTGAGCTGAGCCTGTAACAATGAGTATTGCACGCTCAAAGTGGAGAGAAAACGTTAGGAATCTGGGCCTATCATCCCAGGCTGGGAGTGAACCTGGCCCGGATTGCCCCACAGTCACAGAGATTAGAGCCTGGGCTGCCCCAGGGACTCCACAGGGGAGCACAGCAAGTTCACACGTAGGCTCAGAGTCTCACACTGAGGTTTTCATAGAAGATATCAACAGGTCCATTTTGAGCCCAAGAAAAGAAAATGAGAACAGAGAAACAGATTCATGGAGAGAACAAATTGTTGTGTGCAATTTGTTGTGTTATAAGAGATCTGGCACTGGGAAGGATTAGAGTTATACAATATTATACAATCAAGGCATTTTGAAAAAGGGAGATATTTCTTGGTTAATTCAAAAAGAAACCCCTAACTATGCTAAAAACAGGCTACCTCCAATTATGTGGGCTCCTCCTTGAATTGCAAGAATGCTGTCGTGTGCCTACAATAATTATTTTCTAGGATCATCCATTTCAGATTGTACAGTAAAGTCGACCCTAAGGTATTTGGGCTCACAAAGGAACAGATCACTGAAATATTAAAATTGTCTCATCCTTTACTCACCCTCATGATAATCTGTGTATTACTGTCTTTTTCTGATGAACAAAAAATAAGATTTTTCAAAGAATATTTCAGCTCTGTAGGTCCATACAATGCAAGTGAAAGGTAACAAAAACTTTGAAGCTCCAAAAGGCACATTCAGGCAGCAAAAAAGTAATCCATAAGAGACCTGTGGTTAAGTCCATGTCCTCAGAAGTGATATAATAAGTGAGAAACAGATCAATATTTAAGTCCTTTTTTACTATGAATATAAAGCGACAGCACCCGTTCAATAATACTCTGGCACTGATGGGTTCATTGATATGAACTCAAAAACTCCACAAAAAATGAATAAGAACACCACTATGAAGGCCAAATAAAACAAGATTTGCTATAAGAACATTTATGATCACTGATAACATTTCATGTTAAATGCACTCACATTAGTTTTTATGAATTTTCATGAACTGTCCGCTTAAACGTCAGCTCTAATCAATTGAGTTGGGGTGATGTAAAGCAATGAAGACAAATTTTATGTAAATCAGAGTGGAACACGTTAAAGTGTCTTTAGCCGAGGTAAGGATGCTCTGTGACTATCAAAATTTTGTGTAAAGATGCAATGCTGTATAAAAGGTTCTAAGTATTAAACTATATTTAACTTGACACAGTGAACTGAACATTTGATATTTATGATCCAATGCACCCGAGAAGCTACACAAGCATGTCTGACGCGGGGTGTGGCTGGATTTCCAAAATTGGGAAGTTACTCATAAATATTTAATCATTAATAAAATCAAAGAAATTTCCTTCAAACTTATTTATAAGTACTACCTCACTAATTATTTTCTTGTAGAGAGATTTAATTGTGATGGTTGATATATTCTGTACATTTTGTGGTCTGCAGGTGGAAACATTTTTGCATTTATTTTGGAGTTGTCCCGACTCGACTTGTTTTTGGTCTGATTTCCGCAAGATTGTTAGAGATCATATCATTCCCAGCTTTCAACTTTGTTTTGAAAATGTTTTATTCGTTTTTTTTTTTTTTTAGCTATGATGTCTCTTCATAAGGAATATTATTTGATTAATGTTCTCCTTTCATTGGCAAAATTTACTATTCATAAATGTAAGTATGGTGGTTATAAACCATTAGTTTTCAATTTTAATTCAGAGGTTCAGCAATACCCAAGAACAATTTCCAATTTGAGTAACAAGAAAGCTGTAAAGTGTATTGCAGTATGTAAACAATTTGATATTTTTATTTAAACTGTTTATTTATTTTCCTTTTTGTTGTTGTTTGTTTTAATATACGTCTTGGCTCTAGATGTAAAAGTTTTGTAAGCATTAATAAAAAAAAATAAAAATAAATGTCTGACGCAGGTGTACATTGACAGGTCCTTAAACAAGCCCTCATAATAAATCTCCAACTGATTGACAAATTCATTTGTGAAATGGATTGCTGTGAACTGTATGCCAATGATTGACTTATGATCAATAATATGGTAGTAAACAATACATTGTATTCTAAAGCTGTTTTGTATGGCCTTATCAATGATTAACTCTTCTGCCACAAGAATGTAATGCATTTTAATTATCTGAATATTTTTTTTATATATAATTTTTAAATATTTACATATAACTATGTATAAATATATATTGATATAAATATGTATGATCGTTATATATTGAATTATTGTTATATAAGGGGCTTTCTCAGCAAATATTTGTATATGAGATTAATTAATCGGGACACCATGTAATTAATTCAATTAAATTTTTTTAGCAATTGACAGCCCTAAATTTAATATTTAAAACATTAATCTCATAACATTATTTGTGCATTTACATTTGCTGTGTGCTACAGTAAATAGCCAGATGCAGCTTTTGTGCCATCTTCAGAGTACAGATGGCTTTAGGCACTAGAATATTGATGAACACTTTGCAAAAAGCTTCTATTCATTATTATAATAGTAAAGCACATGAACTAACAAAGCATAATACTTTTACAGCAATTATAAATATTGGTTACTGTTCATTTCTTCATATACACTTACATTTAGCAGATATTTTTATCTAATGTGACTTTATTTTACAGTACTTGTACTTTTGGCATACTTAAGGTGTACTTACCCATGAAAGTACTGAGTAATATAACTACATGTACTTAATATGGGTTAATATTAGGGTTATTACATAGTAATTGCTGTAGTTGTTGTAATTATATACATGCAGTAAGTAAATGTAGAACAATACTGTAAAACAAAGTGCTAATAAACATTGAAATGGTAATGTGTGCATGTGAGCTCATCCTAAATATGTTAGAGAGCCAAAGAAAAAATATAGATTAAGTACTCCTCGTTTCTGTTCTCAATGGGAGGGATGAAACACATTTCTAATGACACTCAAGGTTGAAAGATTTTGTTTAATATTCTTGGGCTCTCTTTGATATTAGCAATAAATAATGAACAAACTTTACATCATCCAACAAAGACAAATCATTACTGGAACAACAGTTGACCCCAAACTCAACTCAAACTTCAAATAACACATTCAGACATTTGGAGAGAGTGCAACTTTATTTTGTTGAGTCTTATATGGGCATAACACTGGAGACTTCATGGTGTAAAATGAAAAACATCTGACAAATCCTGAAAAATCCATCGAGACAGACAGCATAAAACACTGTATTCAAACATACATCATTGATCAATAAGTTGTACTCTACCTATGGATTGGTAATATTTGACAGCAGCACTGCCACTTCACTGATTCTCCTTTCCCTCTTATGGACTACATGCCATACTTATTTGAAAGAGAAAATGAAGGCCACTTCCATATAAAAGTTTATTAATAGTGGCCCTTCGGCATCCTCTACTTCAATACATATCCTAAGGAGATATACAAAGCAGCTGATAAATCGATCAATTTGTGTTCAAGCGAGAAATGCTCAAATTCTTGTGCTGTTGCCAGAAGAGATAACTGCTTTTCCATTCCTGAGATCTGATCTACGATAGGTTGTGAGCTTTTTTTCAGTCCAAAGACAGAGGCTATGAGAAGATGCCCTAACTGAATTGTAAAAGTGCTAAAATATTGCAGCTTCATGTTGTAATTTGTCTAAAGCTCAAAATAATACCTACAACGTTGAACAAAAGAACAGGAACTCTGCAAAAATGCACCCCACCCTGCATACAGCTCACAGAACATGAGTGAGATGTCACAAGCCAAGCTGCTAGTGGGAAATGCAGGCAGACTATCTTGTGGCCTGTAAACAACTCTGACAACTGTCCAAAAGCACTTCTGAGATTTAAGCTGAAAGGCCTAACTTTATTACTCCTGTAAACGAATAACTCAACATTCTGTTGGCTCTGTTGTTTTGTTTAAAAGGGGTCATGACATGAGGAATCACATTTTCCTTGATCTTTAAAACATAAGATTTCATTGTACTATAAAAGTATACTGTAAGTTTCAGAACTCAAAACTTCCTCATCACTACAAAAAGAGCATTTGTTGAAATCAAGCTGTCAAAATGACTCATTCTCTACCTCCTTCACATTGTGATGTCACACTGTGGTAGACATTTGCATCTGAACGCCTACTTTACCTTATTATGCCTGAGCCAAGCAGTGAGATGGTAAGAGGAGGAGCAGGTCAATCAAGAGCAGAGAGCCAATCATAACAGTGGGCGTTTACTGTCATGTCTGAAAAGAGAACCAGCACTAAAACAGAGCGTTTTTCTGGAAGATGGTCAGAATGAGGGTGGAAAATTATCATGTTTTACAAATATATGACTGTATTAATATATGAATATATTTTTTTTGTGGCAAAAAAACTTTACTGATATTATAAGTGAACCTCAAATATTAAAATAATTAAAAAAGGCACAAGTTAAAGCCCTCTTTCAGTGTCTTTCATCTACAATGACCATCACTGACCCGTATGAGCAGCATAAAGCAGCAATCTCTTATCAGACAGTACTGACATCACATTTTTTGTACTTCCAATAAATCTGCAAAAAGCTTAAATGCTCTTAAGGAGTGTTTGGAAAGGATAGCAATACAAAAGGTAAATTAAAATGGAAAAATTAAAGGACCCTAGACACCTCAAATAACATTTAGACACTGAAACGGAGAGAAAACCAGAGCAATTTTTATTTGAGTGAATCTTGGTGACATACACAGAATGCCCCAGAATGCACACACAGAGACAAATCATTATAATGACAAATGTGACAATACTTTGCTCTGCCTTTGTAAACTATTTCAATGGATATCATGGGAAACATTACATTAATGTTCGGATATATATCTGAATGGTTAACTAGCATTTAAAGGCCAGGTCTCTGGACATTTATTTATAATTTTTTTTCTTTTGCCATGCCCTTTTTTCAAACATTCCTCAAGCTAAATCTGCTTAATCATTGTGCGAGGTGAGAAAACATCTAATCTGTCCACGCCTCCTCTACCTCTCTCACTTTTTCCCTGCTGGGTTTGAAGTTCAGAGTTTGGACCCATATGCATTTGTAATTCATTTTACAGCTATGCAAACAAAAGAATCATGTTTGCAGGACACTTATCCTGTAGTCGACTGGCAGTCTTCAATGGTGATCCGTTAAGCAGATCTCTCTCACTCTCAATTCTTATCTTTAGGACCTTTCTGTCTCCTCACTGCAAGGAAAAGGAGAAAGGCAGAGAACTGGTCTCTCCTGTTGTCGCCATTGTCTGGACTGAACTGAAAAAAGAAGACCGGCAACTATGAAAATGATTCAGAGAGACCTTCATCAATCCAGACTCAAAATACAAGGTCTCTTGGTCTCTATTTTATGATTAAGGAATCATCATTTGTATTAAATGATGTGCTGGTCCAATAAGATAAAAGCGATCCACTGCAAACTATTATAACATACACATCAATGTCTCACAAAAACTAATCTATGTAGCCAACTCGCTATCGAATATTTAACAAAGCAATTCAGATCAGATTCCTAAGAGTTTGTGTGTGTATTCTGTGATCTGAGACACATTCTTAGTTTCACTCTTATCTATGAAAGGTAGAGGAATAATAAAAAGCTAAATATGTTTTTTTACAAAACCAAACCCCAACAACGGCCTGCATGTTCTTACAAATCAAGATCATACTTAAAAAGCTGCATAGGAAAAGGCAACCATTTCATATTCTCATCAAATATAAGCAGGCGTCAGCCAACAAAAGCCATTGGTTATTAATAATTGTTTTGTTCTCTGAGAGTCAACCACATTTTGTCATGTGCGATTTTTAAAAATGTGCTGAGTTTGTGGAGACTTGTTTGAGGGGGCATGTCTAACTCTCTGACAGGCAGGAGGAGGGCGAGGAGCCAGAGGATTGATGCGAAAGCATGCAACTTCTTAGTGAGACTCGGTGCTCAGGTTCTGGCGTGAGGTGGGCGCTGGCCTGATTCTTGACGTTGTTGAGTTCCTGTGTGGGCATCAGTTGTTTGGTAATGCTGACCAGGCAGAAGGCCGAGCCACTCTTGGGGATGAAGTTGACCTTGTTTCTATCTGGGCACAGGAACTGTGGGATCTCTCGTGGAGGCCTGGCCCTGAGGACATGAAAAACAAGAAGGAGAGATAAGAGAGTGAGAATCAGCTGAGAACTGACTCTGCTTTGAAGACAAGTGTAAATGTTACGCTTTCATAATTTCAAGGCTTGACTTGGCTAAAAGCAGAACACAACAGTGGAGAACAGTGTGTACAGAGAACAGATAAAAGCACTGACTGTGTTTCTTCTGTGAAGACCTTGACTCGCTCACAGCCCTCAGGTGGCTCGCGTTTGAACATGTAGCTGTTGTTTGGCTTCGGGGATGAGGCGTATTTGGGTAGTGGTGAGCTGGGGGCCAAATCTGTGGAAATGGTACAAGAAACAATTAGTATATGAAAGTAAAACTTGACGTATTAGTGTAGTTTATGCAATAAGTAAGTTCAACACATTCTTAACCCCTTACTAGGGATGCAAAAATACCTGTAAACAAAATAGACTATTCAGTGGTTTGTCCACTCTTAATAAATAGTTGACTAATTGGTCTTAAAGGAATGTTCCGGGTTCAATACAAGTTAAGCTCAATCAACAGTATTTGTGGCATAATGTTGATTACCACAAAAATTAATTTTGACTCATTCCACCTTTTCTTTAAAAAAAAAAAAAAGCAAAAATCTGGGTTACAGTGAGGCACTTATAGTAAAAAACGACTCCCACACATATCATAACGCTTCTGAAGATATGGATTTATCCACTGGAGTCATATGGATTACTTTTATGCTGCCTTTATGTGCTTTTTGAAACTTAAAGTTCAGGCCACCATTCACTTGCATTGAATGTACTAACAGAGCTGAGATGGTCTTCTAAAAATCTTTGTGTTCTGCAGAGGAAAGAAAGTCATACACATCTGTAATGTCATGAGGGTGAGTAGAAGATGAATGTTCATTTTTGGGTGAACTATTCTTTTAATTCACATTTTACTAAATTCCATTAACATGCTTTTTATGTTGACTTCCAATTTTATTGAAGTTTACTTCATGGCTTGAAAAACAAAAAACAAACATTTAAAATACAGTTGAAGTCAGAAGTTTACATACACCTTAGCCACATACATTTAAACTGAAATCATTCCCTGTATTAGATCAGTTAGGATCACTACTTTATTTTAAGAATGTGAAATGTCTATAATAGTAGAGTTAATGATTTATTTCAACTTTTATTTCTTTCGTCACATTCCCAGTGGGTCAGAAGTTTACATAAACTTTATTCATATTTGGTAGCATTACCTTTAAATTGTTTAACATGGGTCAAACGTTTTGGGAAGCCTTCCACAAGCTTCTCACAATAAGTTGCTGGAATTTTGGCCCATTCCTCCAGACAGAACTGGTGTAACTGAGTCAGGTTTATAGGCCTCCTTACTCGCACATGCTTTTTCAGTTCTGCCCATAAATGTTCTATCGGATTGAGATCAGAGATTAGTGATGGCCACTCCAATACCTTGACTTTGTTGTCCTTAAGCCATTTTGCCACAACTTTGGAGACATGCTTGCGGTCATTGTCCATTTGGAAGACCTATTTGTGACTGAACTTTAATTTTCTGGCTGATGTCTTTACATTTTGCTTCAATATATCAACATCATTTTCCTTCCTGATGCAATCTATTTTGTGAAGTGCACCAGTCCCTCCTGCAGCAAAGCACCCCCACAACATAATGCTGCCACCCCCATGCTTCACAGTTGTGATGGTGTTCTTCAGCTTGCAAGTCTCACGATGGTCATTATGGCCAAAAGATTCAATTGTTGCTTCATGCCATCATGCCTCATGCCATCGCAAATGTGTATGACTTTTTCTTCTTCAGAAAACAAATTACACAAAAACACATTTATTTGTGTTCAGCACAAAGGTGAAAAAAAGTGTGCAGATTTTGTGTGGGCCTAATGATACATGTAGAGCCTTGAGTGAGTATGTGTGTGGGAAATTATGCGTGTCGTACCTTTCTCACGGCCATCAGTCAGTGTCTCGTCCTCGTTGGGAGATGGACTATCGCTGAAGGGCTCGCTGGGCACATTCAGGAACATGGGTGAGATAGACGGAGAACGGCTGCTGCTGTTGCTATGGTTACTGCCCGCTGAGATGCCCAGTGGTGTCTGTGTGTCGATGCTGCGGGAGCTGGGGCTAAGTTGGCAAAGGGGAGGAGGAGCCCGGTGCCCGTCTGGAGCCTCCGGAGGCTGAGGGAATAGGTGCAAAGATCATATAAGGCTACAGCAAAACAGAACAGAAAAAGTATACAGTTGGGCCAAAAGGTATTGCACATTTAAGCCATGCATGAAACATATAAATGTCTTTATATAACATAAAATATCAAACCAAGTGGCATTTCATTAAAAAAACAAAAAACATGCAAAACATTTAACATTTTTAAAGTCTGCCAAGTTTAATTTTGGGTTTCAAAACAATAGATGTATGGCTCAAAATGTAAGACAAAAAGCATTTAGAGATCTTTGTTTTTTGTTTTAATGTCCATTAAGCTAAACTGATTAACTACATCTGCGGTTAGATAGACATCTGTGTGAACTTTAGGGGAAGTGACGCACATCGACTAAAAATCACAGTGAGACCAATTATGTAAAAAAAAAAAAAAAAAAAAAAAAAAAAGGGGGGGAAGAAACATGAAGTTAGTCCCGATAAAAGCTCTACAGTAGCATCATATATTTGCAGATGGCTTGTCATTTTGTTTTTATGATGCAATGAAATGTATATATTTTTACGATTAATGTCCAAAAGTATCCAAAAAACAACAGTGTTTTTGCAGAATCAGGTCAAGTTCACTCACAATAAGCTGCTCTTCTCTGTCTCCTGTATCTCGTATAACGATGCGCTCGATCTCCTGATTCAGTCCTTCCACGCTGTTCCGGAAACGAGAGACGGAAGACTTAGAGATGGGGATTGAGATCAGGACACTCTTTGGAATAGGAGCCTGGTGAAAGAGAGAATGACAAGTGTGAGTATTAGGGCTTCAAAGAATCTGGATCTTTATTTGTACGATCCAGATAGAGTCTTAAAAATCAAAAGATTTAATCTTTTTCTTTTACTTCAAAGTTTCTTTCAGTTTTGTTTGTGTTGTTTATTATACATGTTTAATAAATAGCTATTGAACTGGATGGTTTGGGCCCTGATGTTAAATTCTTAAAAACATTTTCATAATATCAGGGGTGTAAAAGTACACAAAAATTATACTTAATTGAAAGTCTGGATACTGAGTGAAACTTTTATTCAATTAAAAGTCCAAGTATCTAGCAAGAAACATTCTTGAGTGAAAGTAAAAAAAATACCACATTGAATTGCACTTAAGTATTAAAAAAGTAAAAGTCACATAGGCCTATGGATACCTTTAACGGTTTTACACCGTTACGGTTTTATTTGTCTCATGCACAGGTCAAGGTGCTGTGCATTGTGGTAATTGATGAGACATGATGTCGCTTCTCAATGACCAATGACCAAATGTTGTGGCCAATAACATTTTATGTTAAAACGGATCTACCTGATGGACTTAATAACATTTGACTTAAACTGGGCATCAGTGCAATTCGATTGGTTTGTTAGTATTGAGTTTGTTAGTATTCTTTGAAAATGTAATTAAGTTAAAGTACAAGTATTCAGTTTAAATTGCACTTGAGTAAAGTACAAATCCACTTCAGTATAGTAATAAAGTATAATGTGGACCATTTCATATTTAAGCAAAATGGACATTACAACTGAAATGAATCAGAACAGAATCAAATTAGATTGAAACAAATTCAGATCAAATTGGGAAACCTTCATCAATACCCAGCCCAAGTGATTATTTGTTGCACGTTATGTTAAAGCAGAAATAGTTGGATTCACGACCTAGTGGTTAGGTTAAATGCTATGACACACTGAGCCATAGTGCTCATGTGGGAGAAGCGGGTTCAAGTCCGGGCCTCTCTCTTTCCTCATGATTACCGGTCCTACCACTACCATCTTTATAATGAAAAAAATTGTATGCAAGCTTATAGGTTTGATACTAACATGCTGGTTTTTGCTTTTTTCCACAAGATTGTGAGAGCATTAGAACAGGAATTGGGCTTCCCACAACTTGAAATGTAACTTAAAATAAATGTCTGACTTTTACAGTGCCTTGTGATACTGGATAAGGATTTTTTAAAAAGCATTCACAAAGAACAATTCTTAGCCAAGAGAATATTGCAGAGCTTAGCATAACTAGAAACATTTATATTCACTATAGAAATATGATTTTTCCAATAGTTAAGAATTCCATAATTTTCCAGGCATGGAAATCACAATTTTAATGTTCCCTGATATTTCTAAGTAAGTATTCCATGACTGTTGGAACCTCCAATGAATGTAGGTAAATTAAAATATGTTGGTTGGTGTGTGTGTGTGGGGTCTAACCTCAAAATTAGACCAGATATGAATCACTAAAGAAAAAGCAGCCTGCACATTGAAACTCAGCAGCTGAATCAAGCCCTGCATATTCACACACTGTCAGCAGACACATTTCCATTTGACACCAACACTAACAGGGGTATATCTTATCGGTCCCACAACACACATACAGACAACACTGCAAGCTAGCGTGCTTGTCTGCAGTTATGTAACTTGGTCTCCCAGGCAGATTTTATATTCTCACCTGCGATTGGCTGTGATGCACAACTCATGACTATACTGGGATTCTGTGGAAGAAGGAGGGTGTGGCTTGGCCGTGAGGGTGCACAGCCGGCACAGAGTCAACTGATCAGCAGGAGAGCGAGATAAAGGGGAGCTGGAGATGCCAGGTCAAGAGAGAGAGAGAGAGAGAGAGAGAGAGAGAGGCACGTGGCTGCTGTGTGTGTGTGTGTGTGTGTGTGTGTCTCTCTTATGTTTTATGTTGTTTTAAGCAGAGTTTGTCATTAAAGTTTACACTGCTGTTCAGCCAGTTCCCACCTCCTCCTTGTCCATCCCATCCATTGCAGACTCATAGCGAGATAAAGTGAAGGATAAAATGACACTGGATTAAGATGTGTTTTACCATGACATTTTTTAAAAACATGGCACTCATGACATGATGTCACAACAGTCAGTACATTTACATGTACTTTAAAAGTTTGATTTCTACTCAATTTGTCTTTTTAAAATGTCACGTAAATGGTTTAGTCTGAAATTGTACGCAGTCTGACTAACAGACCTTGATAATGTGATTGCAGCTCGGCTTCATCCAGCATACACGTTAATCAGGCCGCAATTGGCCTCGACGTTGTGCGCGTGTTCTGAAAGACTTCTGAAAGAGGTGCCATGCAAAGTGAACTTCCTCAGTGGACACCCTTCCTTCAAATATTTGATTGCACATCGTGCCATGTACACTTTGACAGACAGATGAAGACTGTAACTTGACTATGCAAAAGCCTGCTGTAGCTCCAATACAACTCAATAAGGTCCGTCTAGTGCATATGCATATATATATATATATATATATATATATATATATATATATATATATATATATATATATATATATATATATATGCATATGCATATATAGTGAAATAACTTTGTGTAGACGAATGCAAAAGCATGTCCTGTGAACAGCACATTACTGTTAAATCTTTATGTGCCATCTATGCTAAAGGCTGCACTGTTTGTGATGTCTTTTATAACATTCAGATGAGGCACTAAAAAAACTTCATTCCTGAGAGCCCACTTTCTGTCATTCTGACAGAGGGGTCATCCTCAGATTCTACCAGCCTCTCTCCATCTTCCTCTTTTCTGCTCTATCTGGCTCTCAAAACTCATGATCAGGATTTCTGTTGTCTCAGCACCCCCTGTGTCTCTTCATCATCACCCTCTCTTTTCTGATTTTTACTCTTCAAGTGTATTTCTCAATTCCACACCCTTTTTGAAAACATCTGCTGCCACTCTAGCTGTCCGGCCCTCCCCCTCCTCTTTCTCAGAGTATGAGGGAACAATGTGAGAGCAATAGTAGAATGTTACAGAGAGTTGTGTGGCCCTGCAGTTGTTAAAGCACAATACAGTACACAATACATGTCAATACAGCGTCCCTGGCACTACATTCACATACACCATCAAACCATCCCTGTCGTCACAGAGCCTAGTATGCAAGTATGAAATCATTATTTCAAAGTCTCACGATATTGCTCATAAAACTATATCGATATTCAAATGCTAATAACCTATATTTTTTAGATAGTTTTTACATTAATATTCTAAAATATAACTTTGTAAAATGTGACTGACCACCACTCAAAGCAAGTGTGCGTTTGAATTTGAATTTTCTATTCAAAATGAGCTAGGAATAAAAGACTAACCTCTACAACTTTGAAAATAACACCGTTTCAACATAAAAGTCCTTCAAATCCTTTCGTCTGGATGTTTGGTTGTTATCTGCTCATCAGTATAGATAGAGGAAAACATTAACTGCGAAAATTCCTGACCCTTAAGGTCAGTGCAAAACAATACGCTGGTTAAGTGATTTTGTCTATTTCCTAGCAACTTCCTAGCGAGCAGTCGCTAGGAGCTAAATATTTGTTTACATATCAGATTTTCAGTGGCATGCTGTGACATTAAACAAAATAATATATAGCCTGACTGCAATGAAGGATGACATGGACCCTTGGGTCATTCCCACACTATCAACTCCACTGATCTGGTCATGGACGTCTTTAGTTAGAAGACAAATGGGTCAGCACTTTGGGGGCATCTAGAGACCACATATGACAGCGAACTCATCCTGACCACTTGACCACAGATACTAGTCTCTGGGGACCAGAATAAGGTGCATTAACTTAAGGAATGGAAAAATTGGACAACAGCAGGCAGAGGGTGGACAAAAAAGGAGGAGCATGAAAAATTATAATAATTATGATAATATAAATGAAACTTTAGCATTACTACAAAACCTAGTGAGCTGCCTACCTACACAGCATTTAAAGACATCATAGGCATGCTCCCGACACAAACACTGGGTATGTTCCAAAACTTTGTGAGCTGGCTTGCTGTCTTCCTGCCTACTTCGGCAGCTGTCTGCTATGGCAGCATCCTGAACTGAAATGGAGCCTCATAAGAGACCAATTTGGAACATAGGTCACTCCTTGCATCATTCAAATATCGCTCCTCATGCACCGTGCACACGAGACTCGACTCGCAAATTTCATTTCTAGTGATGCCAGAGGAACGACGTGATACTTGAACGAGCATAAATATGCATAGCACACACACATTTTGGGTTTTCTATCAAATGTAACTGTTTTTACAATACTTTCCAGTATTGAATGGACTTTATGTACTGTAAATTTATCTCACTTCGTCTACCATTTTGTATTTATTTTTCCCACTGAGCTCAGCAAGGATCACCTATTTGGGGAAGGATACATATGATGCTATCTTAGAATTTGGCCAAAACAAGACATCTTAGGAGGCAGCATAATTAAGATACCTACCTTTGGGAACAGCCATTGTGTCAGGAGTGAAGCTATATTGTCTTAAAAGTGCTACCTTTGGAGGCAGCTCACTAAGTTTTGGAACAGACCCACTAGTGGTGCCCTAGGTGACCACCTACTTTGCCCATACCTTGAAATGGCCCTGGTTCCAGAGGTATGTAGTTATTTGTTTGATGTTTTTAAAGCTTTAAGTACCCATTTCAAGTGATTTTAACATTTCCCCAAACAATTTGAACAAATTAGCTTAAAAAAGGGTGACTTTTTGCCAAGAGGTGAGTAGTTTTACAGTTATAATGCTGCCTGTGAAGGAAGCTGCCTACGAAGAGAGTATGGATGCACCGATACCACTTTTTTCTCTTCCGATCCAATTCCGATATCTGAAATCTTAGTATCGGCCAAAAACAATCCCGATCCGATACCAGTGTTGTTTTTTTGCATAATCAATTTGAAATATATTTACATCATTGTATGGAACTACCTGAGAGTACTCTGTAATATGTAAAGAAACACAAACCTCTAACTACATATTATTTCAATATAAATGAAATATTACTTTGGATCCCATTCAACTTAAATATTGTTATAATTTGTAAACAAATAATAATCCTAATTTATTTTTATTATTATTGACATTTAGAATATAAAATTCAACAGTTAAATTTCTCAATCATGCATCTTTAACTTTAAAACCCTCAGGCTTTTATTTTGATATTCTGAACTCTCCAGGGAGTTCTGTATGTGTCTGTCTGTAGGCAAGTTCACAGTAGTTTAATTTGCTTCTTATTCAAATTCTGGTAAAATGCACCTCCGTTGCCATTCTAAATATTATAATATGATATTATATGTGAACCGAACTATTGAGCATCTACATCTGAGTTGTTGTTCGTGAGTAGCGTTCAAATATTGCACACCGCGTGAAGGCTAGCAATAGCCACGAGTGTGTGTAAACAGAGCAGCGCCATTTAATAATGCGCTGGCGTTGTGCATCCATATTATATATTTACTTATTAAACACAGCCTTTTGTGATTCACAGAGCTATTGCACGTCTTCAAGTGGCTTTGAATAAAATGCACGAGTCATTAACTACTTTAACCCTCTGGGGTCACCGGACGCGCCGGCACGTCCTGCTGGATTATTTTCATCATTACAGTGGAAACAACATAAAATTCTCCATCATTTTTGGGCATACAGATAAGTGCAAGACATCATTAGAGACCATAAAGGGTCTACTTTTATTTGTGCACAATAATACTTGAAAAGGAGGTTTTAAAAAGGAATATTATGGGATGAATACAAGTTAAGCTCTATCAAACAGTTCTTTTACCAGCTTAATTCATTTGAGAAGTCTGCTGTCGCAAAGTAGAAATAATGTTCTGTGGTAATCAACAGCATAAATCAAACCACAGAAAATAATTTAGTTTTAATAAGTTACTCAAATAAAACTCCGATGTTAAAAGAATAATTTGATTGACACTAATGATTCCCCTGATCCATTCTTCAATTTGTAACCACAAACAAAAATTGCCTCTGCACTCCTCATTTCTGACACTAGTAGGTGCTGTGGACTCCACACAGAGAATGTCAAGAATGCAGAGAAGGTCACACTCAATTCCTCAGATATTCTCACAAAAACATAAGCTGTTAAGCAAAGAAAGCAGTCAAAATGGCTAATTATTGGTTATTGGGCAAAGCACATGACAGACAGGATGAGCAGAGGAGATAAGAGAGCAAAGCTATAAGGTGTTTGTTACCGGCCTCTGCTGGATCATTTATCACTGGCCTTTGCCCTGTAATCCATCATACATGATCGTTCAAACTTAATGTCATGGAGATCTGGGTATTACGTATTCCAATATCCAATATCCCTGACATCACTAACAAACCGACAGTACAATGTTCAGATTCAACATTATGTATCTCTATTGTACTGTTAACAAGTGCTCGCTTACTGACTTACTTTAGGCCCATGCAAATACACCTAGCATTGCTAAGGAGTATAAATTGAGGACTAACTTGGAAGTTATTCTAATGGATATTAGTAGAGAGTATACAGTAGGCTTCCAGCTGACAAATGCCCCAAATCCCTCTAAAAACCAGCAGGGAGAAAACCTAAGGACAGCAACCCCTCTTAAGTTAGTTTAAGATGTTTCAGCAGGGAAATGTCCCAGGTCGTTCATTTTCACAACCCACATTTTTCCCCACATTCACACCATGTAAATGACTGACACCTAGGTTTAGAAAGTGTGACATATCAAACCGATATGCTAGAACTAGCCCCATGCTAATACATCTAGCATGGCTAAGCAGTACAACAGAGCACTTTAGAGGGATGGAAGTAAAATCTGTTCAACATCCTGTACAGCCTTAAGGTCAGACCATGTCAAATTTTCACAATCCATGTTTTTTATAGCAACTTTGTCCACTGGAAATTTGTGAAAATCCTTTTTTTTTTTTAACGCCATCTCGTGGTAACAGCCCGAGGACGGGCCTTGAATGTAAAAAAAAAAAACTCTTGTGTGTGTACATTGGTACACATGCCACATATCTTTGGAAACCTAAAATTCTTGTGATTCTATTTATATAAACCATTTTAAGATACAATCACAACAGCAGGTAATCTATATCTTTGTCAGACCACCAACATATAAACAAACAATAACAAAATGTAGGCAACTCACCAATGAAGCCTCATAGCAGTCCTCTGATCCATAACATCCAGACAAAAACGGTGTTGTTACATTGTCAAATGACGATCAAATCAAGTAAAATTTTTAGTCCAAATCACATTATTACATCAATAAATACCCACGGACTCTTGTTGCATCATTTCAAAGTACCCGGCAGCTGTGCCTAATCTTTCACATATTATCGGTCATAACTTCAGTTCAGATGAAAACATTTCCTATATCCGGTTTCAAAATGGATGCCGCACTCTGACCTTTCGATTGACACCTCATTTGATCCAATAGGAGCTTCCATGCCCTGTCCAAAGCCTTCAATAGCCAACCATAGTCTGTGTCAAATGTAAGGGCCTCCCCCCATTCCTTTGTGTAAAGATCGAGCCAATTGCAGCAGAGTTTGCGGACGACTGGCGTATCGTATAGCCAATGAAATTCTGAAAACAATGATATGCGGCTTTAGTGGGAAGTTTAGAGACTGTTTCTGTAATGTGTGTGCGTAAAGCTGTCTTGCCATTACCGAGTGATTTGTGCGTCCGTGTATAAAAGCTGAAGTGTGTCGTTTTGGAACCGTTTACACATTTGGAGATTTAAATATGGCGAAACGGACGAGAAAAACAAGATTTTCGCTCCAGGATGTGATAGAAGAATGCATTCGGCGTGAACGATGAGTATGGAGATGAAATTTCTGAAAACAATACGGATGATTCGTCATATTTTGATTCAGAGGCAAGAGGAAATGTTTATGGAGGGATGAGACATTGCTCTGGACAAGTAAGTGTTTTCTTGTGTTTTATAACATATATTACTGAATATTCCACATAAATAAGCTTTAGTTTGAATAATGAATACACATTTTGTAATTACCTTTTGTCGTGTGTTTCCCCAGTGAGTGTCTTGAACTGTTTGCGGGAGTTGTTTGTATTTGTTTTAGTTCATTGTTTGTTTCAGATTTAACTTTATTGACATGCTATATAGATGTTTTGTATATTTACTGTAAATATATATAAGTTGAAAATAAGAATATATGTTGTGTTTGTTTGTGTGTCTTGGTTTCAATACTGACCTTTTGGGGGAGGTGTGCGTGTGTGTCTCTTTGTTTCATTGTGTGAATTGCTGAGATGTGAAGAAGCAAGCTGTAAAATGTAGAATACAGAAAAGATGGAAAAGTTTTGTCTAGCTTTGTAAATTACATTTATTTCTTTATTTTGACTATAGGCAATTATCTGATGAATCAGATAGCGATTGGGAGCCGGATACTTCTCCCCCACTCAGCAAGTGGCCACATAGAGTGGAGCAGCAGGACAGCACCTTATCAAGAGAGGAGCCCCATTTAAAAGGAGAGGTCCCTATGAACCAGAAGGCTTTCAGAGAGACCCTTGCTGAGGAGCTGGCAGAGTTGGGGTCTCACTCCACAGCTAGACCCGTATATCCTGCTCCACGAAGAGCACATCACAGGCTGGTGCACATCACCGAATCTATCACCGCTGGTTGTCTGATGTGCAGGCAGTGTCATGCAAAGACACCAGTGAAGTGCTCCTCCTGTGATGTGCCTTTGTACCCAAACGGGACTGCTACAATGACTGGCATGTTGCTAGAAACATGTAAAATTTTCTAATTGTTTGTAAATACTTTGTGTAAAAATGTATGTAAATAGTTTGATGTGTATTTTTTATATAAACAAATTTTCCACCATAGCACTAGTTTTGACTCTTTTATATGCACAACGTTTAGTTTCAAGAAGGGAAAAGGCACTCTAATGTGTTTATGCATCAGTTAGTCTGTGTCAGCAAAACTAATAGTGGATCTTTATATGGATAGCTCTAAGTGTCATCTTTCATTAGAGCCCAAAATTATGACTGTACATTGAAGCGTTCAAAAGTAGTAGCCTTTTTATCCTAGGTATATGGCCATGGTTACCAAGGGTCCTTTGGAGTATCCAAAAGGCACTTTTGTAAAACGCCTGGGTGTACCCTTAGAAAAACAATATTATGAAAATATTCATTTTTAGGGTATTGTTATAAAATTTGAACTTGGACAAGGTAAGGCTTCATGCTGTGATCCAACTGTGTTCTCAAGCTAATAGCTACAAGCTACAAGGCATCTGTATGCAAAAGAAAAATTCAGGCGGAAAAACAAACTTCTAATTCATTGTGTTCAAACTTCTATTACTCAAAATCAGTAGCACATAGGCTACACAGTAATTCTGACTGCCGGGGAAACAACTTCAGAGTGTCACCTTTCAAATGTGTCCAAAACCATGCATGTACTCTAAAAGGTTCGAGAACAGCTGGAATTTACAATATATTGAATGGACTGAACATCTACTCCTCACAGCCTACTTGTCCAGACAAATGTCCAGAGCTTAAAGAAGAGATGCACATATGCATGGACGTTCCCCCAGGTTTCAGTCTCGGAGTCTGATGTTCTCTGCTCTTCTCAAGGAGCTGCTGACCTTATGGCCTGATAATAAAGGTCTTCTTAATGCGGTTTTTATTCCCCCTCTTTCATTCCCACATGCGCTTGTCAATGTTGCCCCCCCCCCCCTCGGAGGTGTTTAGGAAAGTGTTTTACATAGGTGTGCCAAGGCAAATATGAACTAGAAGATTATAGATAGAGATAAAGATAGAGAGAGATAGATAGATGGAGAGAGAGAGATAGATAGAGAGAGAGATAGAGAGATAGATATAGAGAGAGAGAATGAAGTTTACAATAAATATCGAGGGTTGAATTTGAACAGCCTGAAGGTGCAGTCACACTAGACTTTGCATTTCATTCACTTTGATTTATGTGCATGTGAACACAGGAGAGTGGAAATGCACACACATAAACACGTTTTTTCTTTCACTGCACACCAAAGTTAAAGTTTAGTAAACTCTGACCTGCGAATAGTGAAAAGAACAATTAAGGATCTAAACCTCACTGATTGACTTAATTTGGCTCAAAACAAATACTAACTTCAAAGCTGCATGCTTTAAATAGTTGAGGGAAAGTGGAGTAGACAGCATATTTTAACATGTTAAATGTATTTTTATTTATTATGTGTGATTTATGATGTATTAAAAAAAAAATTATCTCTAGAGTGTGTCATCAAATCCTGTTCCTCATATTCTTTGCTGGGTTCTAAGTAATTATGCATGCTTACAGCCTAATGTGACCACAACAAGAAGTGGGTACGGTTACTATACACAAGTTCTGCCTCACACCACAAACACAATCTCTATTCAGCCCTAAACCAAAACCTCATCTGGTTGAAATTAGAGATAATACACATGAACCCTATCAGAAAAAAATAAACCTTCAAAAGACAAATCCAACTCCACCTCGCCTGCTATGAAGAGAACTACAAGAACCTGAAGGGAGAGCGAAATGACAACGACTTATGATACACTGATCAATAAACACTATGTACATCTGCTGGAATAGATGGCACTTGCAGATGCGAGTGTGTGTTTGTGTATGGAACTAAATTATCACATGGTAGACATGGTTCCTGAAATGCAGGTTCCCACTTTCATATGTATTCTCACACCGAGGTTGCGCTGTGAAACCCTCACTGAAAAAAAACAATGAGGTGGAGTGGGGAGAGAACCGTTTTGGTCTTGAGGGGCTGAAAAAAGAACAAATGCCTTACAGCGCTCTTAAAAAAAAAAGGAATTCCATCATCCTTCACACACAAGTTCACAAAATCACATGTTACAGTGTTGCGGGTGAGAGTATGGCTATAATCGGAATTGCATTCTAACATACTACACATTTTCTGAAATTACCTACTACATTTGCCAAAAAGAGCAGTATACAACAGAGCACCCTGCATGGAATAATCTACTGTATCCCACAATGTAACATCTCTTGTTTTGACTGCCAAAAGTGACTAAATTGATAACACGGCACTCACATGGAACGTGATGTCAAGCAAGAACAAAGTGTACGATTTTTTTCAATGTTTATCTTGGAATAATGTGTTAACAATGGCAAACAGCAGTAACTATGCCAATGATGAAACTGGACTTTGCAGTTATTTAAATTTCAAACAAATTTCACAGTCTGTTTTCTCTGAATCTGAGTAGAGTTAAGCCAACAGTCTATGATAGAGCTGATTTAAACATTTCTGTCACAGGACAGACCTGATATTGGTTGTTACTCATTTTTATGAGGAAAAGTTTTTTTTATTTTAAATGTTTTTGTGGGAGCTTAGTTGTTATAAAATAAATCACCTGTTATAATCACCTGTAGTTGTTTTAACACCCTATAACAGTGCATATTCATCCAGAGCCTCTGCTGCTTGCCAATACAAGTAACATTAGCCTAGCTGATAACTCATATGAAAGTATGTAGCATCCGAGAGGAAGTCTCTCACTGTAATGGTGCTGCCCATGGAGAAGTCAGGAAAAAGGTGGATATAAAAGAAAAAAAAAAGAAAAAAAATTTCCAAAGAGGAAAAGGGACCATCCAACCTGTTATCAGCATCAGGTCCAAAAGCTAGTGTCTGTCATGGTATAGGGGCGTGTCAGTGCCTGTTGCATGGGTAACTAGCACATCTGTGAGGGCACCATAAATGCAGAAAGATGTGTAGAAATTTTGGAGCAACATTGTGGCAAAAGTTCTTAATTCTCTTGAGGAAGCGGAAGACGGTGAATCAAACTCAAAAGGTACTTTTATTTTCTCAAACTCAAACGCTCGCTGCACTGACACATGTCCAGCCATGGCTCTCTCTCCCCTCTGGCGGTCTGGATCACCCTTTAAATCACTCTCCACTCTCATAGCAAACACAAAACAGCTGATAGAGGTGATCTTCCACAGGTACCAATCCTTACTGCACTCACTCTCTCGGCCTCACTCCCAACAAACGTTGCTCGGCCACACCCCATCACCACATACCCCCATTGCCCGACTTAGGCCAGGGAGCCATCTGGCCTGTCACTTACTTCTCCCCTCCACACTTGAACACTTCTTAGGTTTTGCCTTGAGTCCCGCCAGACCAACAACATCAGGACCACACTCAGATGCTGCTGCCAAGGATTTGGTCCATGAGCAGCTGAAACATAGCCAGAGCCCCAAACAAACCAAAAGGAAGGGTGAGAAATTGGTGTAAGCCAAACGGTGTGGAAAATGCAGTTTTTTCACAGGACAATGGAGTTAAGGGATCTGCTAATATCCCTAGATTAAATCCAGTGTCGAATAAAAGCGAGCCACACCTAAAAGATCGAACAGCTCATCAATCCAAGGAATTGGGTACATATCAAATTTAGACACTGCAGTGACTTTTATATAATCCACACCGAAACTTACCGAACTGTCACTCTTCAGAATCAACACCACCGGGCTGGCCCAGTCACTGTGGGATTCTTCTATTACCCCCTGTGGTGATTGGGGTATGGTCGTGTGTCTGTCTGTGGGAGAGGGAACGGTGTGGCTTGTCAAGCTGGTTAACATGATTTCTAACAACCGTTTCTCATTACAGTGATAGCAGAGAGAATCCTCATAACAACGGAGCATGCCAGAGAAGGGTGAGTGAGAGAACGAGTGTGCAGTGTTGGCATCGGTTTATATTGTATACTGTTTAATCCATTGAGTATTGTGAAGAAGTTTTTTTATTTTGAGAGTGACTCATTGACTGAGTGAAAAGCCAGCATAAAGTACATACGCTGCACATCAAAGAAAGAGAATAGAAATCTGACCTGAAGTGTGTCACTGCTCCCTGTCTCCTCGTTTCCACACACAAACCCTGATGTGGTGTCACACCCCCATATCTAGCATGGCCTTTAATCCAAACCACTTATTTTTTGTGTTAAGATAATCAGTAGGTACGACTGTGTTGAACTACCCCTGTGGTCATTTCGATATGGTTCTCTATGAGATTCATATGACCGGGATGAGGCAAGAACACATTGGACAATTCTCCTTGCAATCTGGCAACCCTCATGACAGTTGGTCTCCGCAAGTGACGATGTGACACTGTTGGTGACTTAAGTTCACCTCCAGTCCAAGCTCCTCCCTCTCTGGCATCACCACCATCACCACCTCTCTCCATGGTTTTAAGAGATTGAGGTGGTAAATCTGACGTGCTCCACCTCTATCCGTTTGTTTAACCTCATAATCGATTTCCCAGACTCGCCGTGTGACGTCAAAAGGCCCCTTGCCATTTGTTGAGAAATTTAGAGCTCAATGTGAAAATTATCCTGGGTTAATTGACCCAATGTGTGTTTTTAAAAAAAAAAAGAATAAATATTTTTTTTACACAACACATTTTTTTATTGATTCATATATACAAAACAAACAAAGAAATTCACATTCAAACCCCACTAATAACCCTCCCCGACCCCCAAACAACACCTCTGTTGTCCCACATAACACGCACACAACCAAAAAACAAAAACAAAACAGAAAACAAAAAAGAAAATAATAAACATACATAATTAAACTAAACTACACTCTCCACATCCCCTCCCCGAGTCCCCCAAAAATGCTAAATAATTGCCACAGTACTTAACAAATAACTCCCAGCCTTCTACTTGCCACCTCCTCGAAAGCAGCCACCCTCCCCATTTCCACAAACTACTCTGAAAATGAGTTCACGCCATTCAACTTCCATCCCCTTAAAAAAATTTGCCTGCAATCATGTGATTTATGACCACACTATCAGTCTTATTAGAGTCTGGGACAAAGTAAAATTTGAGTGCTCAAAATGTCACACAACTCTGAACTTACAACCAAAATTCTAGGATCTTAACACACCCTCAAAAACTATGGATTGTGTCTCCATCTTCTGATGGGCATCACCAGCAGGTGGGTGTGTCTTTAACCCTCTGAGGTCTGAAGGGATTTTGGGTCCTGGAGAAGTTTTGACATGCCTTGACATTTGTGCTATTTTCAGTTGCTTATAAACCTATTAAATGGCTAAAGTCTGATAACACTCTATTCAGCACAAACTGGGCTACAATAATATGTGAGCAACATGTATGTATATGTTTGTATTTTTTAGAAAATAACGTTTATGGATGGTTTTTGAAAAAAATAAGTTTGTATGTCATTGAAATAAAGCCATATAATGCATACTAAACATTTGTCCACAAGCCTTTGGGGAACTGGATCTTGTAGCCTAGATTTTTTGCAACAAAACGATGTGAAAATCATCCTGATCACTCATTCATACAAACAATATAGTAAATTAACTTCTGTAAGACACTTTTAGTGTTAGAAAGGTCATATGTGAGGAGGCGTGAACTATCATGAATATTGATTGTAATTCACATCAGAGGAGACAAAGACCCCTCCCCTGGGCCTATCACTGAGTAATGTGACAGAAAGAGAATGAATGTGAGGAGACTTTATGAAAAAGTAGTAATCTGACTATACATTTTCTTTACATAAAGAAACTTTACTTTAAACACTTTACTTAATTTTAGACCTACACTACCATTTAAAAAAAGTCTCTTCTGCTCACCAGGACTGCATTTATTGAATCCAGAAATCCAAAAATACAGTAAAAAAAGTGATATTGTAAACAGTTTTCTATTTGAATATATTGCAATTTGTGATCAAAGCTAAATTTTCAGCATCATTACTGCAGTCTTCAGTGTCACATAATCCTTCAGAAAACATTATAAGATTGTGATTTTCTAATATGGGCATATTTAAAGTGCATTTTACTCATTTAACATTAACACATATTTACAAGCACAAGCTTTGTTGATGATAATGAGGCAGCATAAACACTAGTTAAAATATAATCTAAAAATTCATACTATTTTTATATCATATATATTACATATCATATTTATATCATACAGCATACAATTTAAATACCTGCTTTAACCGAAACAACATTTACATGTAACAAACTTATTTGCTTATTAGGACATATTTCAAATGTCAATACTCTGAATCCTGGCTGGCAAGTCTGGAAACAGTCCCACTGGTAAAATATGTACATGTTTATATAAAATAGCATGTCAACTAATAAAAACTAAATGACTTACTCATACGAAATTGTATCCTCAGCTGGATCAAGTCTCTTCAAAATACAAATGTTCATCGGAGTCCCACTCTTCTTCGGAGGAAAATGTTAACTCTTCGTCACTATCCAGGAGTTTTCTCGCTTGTGTTTAGTGCTGTCTTTCAAACGCGCAGAAAAATTAACTAACTTGTTGTTTTTAAGACAAAGTCAGGGGCGTTTATCATTTGCATTGATCGTCTCAGCACATTAGCGTATGAATGGCACGCTCTGCTGGTGGGTGTGATCACATTAGAGATAAATTAGCTGAGCCAGAAAAACACAGTACATCACTTTGTTTCATACATATTACATTGCAGTGATAAGTATTCACAGAGTTTCAGTTAATTTTTGTGACGTGTTTCAGATATATGCTCGGAAACCCAGAGGCTGTTTACAGCTTTCCATTCTTTAATGATTCCGTATAAACTTTCTAACAAAAGTGGAGTCAGATCTATAGCATAAGAGCTAAAAAATTCAGCGGCAAAGCCATTTGCCTGTAGGCAAAGCCTTAATTACCTAGCGAAGCTCCTCCAAAGTTATCTCAGAATCAAGAGAATTTATTTGCTCAATCGTCAGTTTAGGGAAGTTCCAATGGTTCCACAAAGTTCCTAATATCTTTATCAGTAGACAAAGATGTGGAACTATAAAGATCAAGATAAAATCATATAAAAGCATTATTAATATCAATGGCAGAGTTAAATATTTCACCAGCAGATTTCACAGATAGAATGTTAGAAAAAGACTTTCTCTGTTTTATGTATCTAGCCAAAAGGTTCCCTGCTTTATCCCCCGACTCAAAATATGACTGTCTTGCCAAGAATAGCCAGAACTCCACCTTCTGCAACAAAATAGTATTATATCTGTATTTCAAACAGGTCAATTCTCTGAGGCCATCAGACGACATTCTGCAATTCAGCTCTGCCTCAGCACTTTTAATATTCCCTTCCAACTATACGAGTCATACTTTATGATCCGACCCCTAAGAACTGCCTTAAGTACCTCCCAAGCCACGCCCACAGAGTATATTGAGGACCAGTTGGTCTCCATATAAACATTGATTTCAGCCTTTAACATATTTTGGAAATCAGATCTTGCAAAAGGGATACATTAAAGCACCAAATATCTGATTTCTTTTTCTCCATATGAAGTAATGGCTCTAAACTCACCAGGGTGTGATCTCAGACTAAGATGTTTCCAATGGAGCAATCAACAATATGTGAAATGAGGGACTTAGGTATATAATTTTTTTTATTCTAGAATAAATCTTATGGACTGATGAAAAAAAGTATAGTCCCTACCAGATGGGTTTAAAGTCTGCAAATATCTGTAAGACCAAGATTTTTACACATCCTGTGAAGCGTCACTGTTGCTCTAGGGGGCTTACACACTTTTTCTTTACTATGATCAAGGACTGAGTCCTTCAAAAGATAAAAGTCTCCTCCCAATATTATATAATGAAGAGAGCCAGTGGTTTGCAACATCCCTTTAAGATCTATTAAAAAGTCCTGATTTTCACCGTTAGGTGCGTAAATATTAGCCAAAATCAACCTTTGCCCCTGAATTTCTGCTAAAACAATAATGATTGTATATATCTGAATTTATTTATCCTCCTAATTTATCTTTAATTTGTTTGAGACATTTGAATTGTAGATGTTTACTTATCAATGTAATTACTCAAACAGTCAAACCCCGAACTTCCCTCTCATACAAAGAGAAAAAAAAAATTTGCGCATTAACCCCATGTACGACAGCGCCAAACAGCGTCCATCCCTCTAAACTCAAACAGTCTGTGTATGCCTACAAGTGTCCTGTGACAACTTTGCCAATGGATTGCTTAAGTCCAGTGCTTCTGTACAAATGTTGTGAGACAGAATAACATAATAGAAGAAAATCTATAATACAAACTCCAGCTAAGTAATTAAACACAAAGAATGTATAGATTCCTTTGCATAACAGTCCTGAAGGTGCTTCAAAAAACTCCAGCCTGTAGCGGAAGCAGCACAAACAAAATCTGTTAATTTTCCTTGGACAGTCAAACGAATGTTCAGTGATCCAGCTGTTCATGAGTACAGTAGACAGTGACCTAATCCCTCCAATGTTCTGCAAAGAATACTCCACAAAAAAGAACTTCAGGCAAGAGGAAGCATAAACACAAAGAACGAGGAGATTCACCCGCACACTGTGCCACCCCACAAAACAAACTCCAGCTGCTAGGCGGAACCAGCAAAAAAAGAAACAAAAAATGATGCCCAGTTTCCTCAGCCATTAAAGTGTATGTTCAGCGATTCAGGTCCACTAGGCAGCAACATGAAAATTGCCAAATGGCTTACTCACCCCATTGTCTCTATGAAGGACAATGCTTGTTGTGGGCATGTACATATTTTACGGCAATCTTTAGTATCTATTATCAATTTGGCCGGAATCATCAGTGCAAAAGTGAACTTCCATTGATGTAAGAGTTTCTTGCATTCCTTGAATCGATCATGTTTCTCTCATGTCGAATTTGCAAAGTCTGGGAACAAGAAAATGTTATGGTTCTTCCAAGAAAGCCTTCCTTTACATCTCACCTCGTGTAACACGAGATCTTTATCTGATAATTTCAGAAATTTGTCGAGAATTGATAGGGGCCTGTCTCCTTCAGTGGAACTCTGTGAGCTCACTCAATTTCTAGCTTATGGCCTATTATTTCGAGCAGACTCAAAGAGCTGGTCTAGGAATTTTACCATATCGCAGCCTTCCTCATGCTTAGGAATTCCAACAATTCAGACTTTGTTTTGCCGATCACGATTCGCAAAGTCATCCAGCTTTTCCCAAACACATTCCAAATCTACTATGGCCGCTAGCGGATTAGCAGCTAATTCCCTCTCTGATGACTTCAGATAATCTGTTTCTTGACATCCCTGACTCTTGTAACCAACACAGAGAATTTCGTCTCCATCACAGTGAACGATCAACGTATTACAGCAAGATCCTCCAAGTCTGCCACTACCTTTCCCAGCATTACAGACATGCTCGACAGCTGACATTGAGTTTCTCCTGCCGCATCATCCAAACTGAGTTCCTGGTCTGTGGCCCTGTCTGGAGTATCACCTTGAGCATGTAAGTGTCTCCAAGAGCCCAAGATTTTTTAATTCTTTGACATGTTGACTCAAATCTCACCGGTTTAAGACACAAAAAGAATTAAAAACTAGAAGTGCGCAGAGCTTGGTGTACACACATCCGACCACCACGTAGTGCCACGCGACTCTCCAATGTGTGGAGTTTTGCTCTCAGCTCAAGAACGTATTGAATTTCGATTTTGCTGTTTGAAGGTCCTTCCTCACAATTTTCCTGTAGGACATCGGCATGCCACACGGTCGATACCCATACAATAATTTGAATAGGGAGAACACATATATATATATATATATATATATATATACATATATATATATATATATATATATATATATATATATATATATATATATATATATATATATATATATATATATATGAGCCCCTATTATATATACATATATATATATATATAAATAATAGGGGCTCAAGCCACTTTTCAAGCATCTTCATGCACAAACTTACGAATCATACTCTTTAGTATCTGATTATATCGTTCGACCAAGCCGACTGTTTGGGAGGTGATTAATGCTGGTCTGAATACATTTTTAATCCCCAATAATTTGTGTACATGGCATAAACGTTGTGACCTCCACTCGGGAGATAATTTTGTAGAGTACCTCCGCAACACTATGTGCTGAGATGTTGCGCAGAGGCACTGCTTCCAGATATTATGTTGCGTAGTCCACCAGAACCAACACAAAGCGATGCCTGTGTGCTGTCTGCTCTAATGGACCAACAAGGTCCATGTCAATTCCCTCGAAGGGGACCTCGATCAAGGGTAGTTGGTGCAATGATGCTCTTGGGGTGACCGGTGGATTCACCAGCAGACACTCACGGCATGCCGCACACCATCTACGAACGTCCCTGTGAATGCCAGGCTAATAGAAATGGGCCATTCGATGGTTCAGTGATTTTTCCTGTCCCAAGTGACCCATCATTGGATTATAATGAGCTGTCTCGAAATAAAATTTCCCAACAGCTCTTCGGTACTAACAATTGGGTTGTATTTTTCTTTGTCTGACCATCCCGTCAATCGATACAACCGATCCTTGATAACTGAAAAATAAGGATAAGCGAGTGCAATGTCTGGCTGGAGATGTTGACCATCAATCACTTTCACTTGATAAAAGTCATGTCTAATTGTCTAGTCTTGTGTCTGCTCCAGAGGGTAATTCCCTGCAGTGAATCCTCTAAGGGCAGTGGAAGCCAGCACTTCCCTCTCCCTTACGTCATCCTGATGCAGAGCTGACATAGACAGCCCCGGCTCCACCTCCCAAGCCAGTGCATTGCAAACCACACACCAAAACATACACAGGACCCATACACACAGATTTACCTCAAAGCAGTAAATGCTAGCCAATTTGTACCCAAGATTAGTGGATGGGTGAGGTGGGGACTAACCGCAGCCTCTACACTACACTTTTGTCCCTGAAATCGAATGATGATCATCACTAATGAGTAATCGTGAACATCCCTGTGCACACAACTAACCTTCACCCGCTGGCTTGTATCCAAAGCCTTGGATTGAATCGAGCTTTGGTGAAGGGAGGTTTGATTACAACGGGAATCCACCAAGGCTTGATATATACCCCCCTTTATACTCACAGGTATTCGGTACAGTCTTGCTCAATCGGGGGGCGGCCTGTAGCACGTCAGGGACCCAGACCAATGTTTCCACCTGTCAATGTCAAAGAGGGAGGGAGAGAGAGAGAGAATGGCTCACCGTCCCCTGGATATGCCGCTTTATGGTCCTCAGCCAACTGGATTGCCTCCTTCAGTGATGCTGGATGGTGGCACTGGACCCACTCTGCCATCCCCTTTAGCAGCTGGGAAACTAACTATTCCAGTACCACGATGTTGATCGCCAGCAGGCGTCGTGGAGCTGTTGTGTGAAGGCGAATGGGCGGCTGACCTCTCTCAGCGTCAGTGTGGAACCGCTGGCGATGCTGTTCTCTGGGCTGCGGCTGACCTGTTGCACAATGGCTTTCTTCAAATCGGAATACCCAAGGAGGTTGGCCACCGGAAGTTGGCGTGCCATGAGTTAGGCTTCCACAGATAGTAGTGGTAGGGGATGGACCACCCACTGTGAGTGCGGCCACTTCAGGGCTCTGGCTCTGTGCTCGAAGATCTCTATGAAAGCCTCCAGGTCGTCCTGTGGAGTCATTTTAGCTTGCTTCACATGAGGTCCTGCTACTGCTGGTGCTATGGCAAATTCAAAAGCTTAAAACTCAAATGCTCGCTGCACACACACTCATGCAGCCTCAGCTCTCTCCCCCCTCTGGTGGTTTGGATCACTCTTTAAATCACTCTGCTCTCTCTACAAACACAAAACAGCTGTTAGAGGTGATCTTCCACAGGTGCCAACCCTTAACTCACTCACTCTCTCGGCCTCGCTCTCCACAGACGTCGCTCGGCCACAAAGTCAAGGGACATCCCTGTATTTTCCAGCAAGACAATGACAATCCACATAATGCCTGGATTACAAGTGCATGGCTGCATAGCAGAGAGAGCGAGTGTTAGATTGGCCTGCCTCAAAAAGTTCGGCGTTGATCCCAAATCAGTATTCCGGTCCAATTCGGGTCAAGCTGTGAATAGTTTGCTGTTTTGTGCAACAGAGGGGCAGAGTCTGAGTACAGTTCAGAGGATTAAATACAAAAGATGAATATAGTGAGACGACAGATGGTGCTTGAGCCTGCCACATGCTCTTTAAAAAAAAGAAAAGAAATAAGCCCCAGCCTCACAACGGGCCTGCAACACACAGAGCAGGCTGGACAGAGTGTGGTCTTTAATTGACTGGCTGGCAGCTATAGTACAGTAAAGAGCAGGCGTGCAGCACATTCACCACATGCTGGACTAATTCATGGACAAACACAAAACAGAGTGATCGAGTGAGAGAAATATGGAGGCATAGAGGGAGGGTGGGTGAGAGCAGAGACAGAGGGGCAAAACAAAGTGAGTGAGGGAGACACGGCCGAGCGAGCGGCCGCAGTAATTTATTCACTGTTTCTGTTTTCATGAACAGGAGGTCTTTCACTCAGAAACAGCATCCAAGCTTGCACCTGGCCCTGCCAATTAAGACCAGTGTTTAAGTACTCACACATGCACACACCATGGCACACTTTCACTCACTCAATCGCACATGCTTTCAAAATGAAAAAAGAAAAAAGGACTGGGGAAAAAGGGGGTTCTCTCTATGGAGGGAAAAAAATCCATCCATCTATTTATCTATGATGAGTAAATGGGCCATTTACACATCTGCACAGTTTTTAAAATGATTTTCTTAAGTAAACGTGCATTTGACAGATGTCTTTGATCAGCCCAATGTGTATTGCTGTGTTTTAGCATTTTGTGTCACACAGACTGAGGTACCAAAGTGTTGTTTCATACTGTTCAAGCGCGGTCTAGCTTTTTTAAATTCAACAATCTTTACTGTGTGAGCAGCCCCTAAAAATTTATATTTGGACCATTGGGAAAGGAAAGCACAAATGAAATAAATTGCAATGCTATAAGGCTCCAAACCGAAATAATGATCAGGCAGAATACTTTTTCACTATCAACAAAGCAGAGACGGATTCTCACCAAATGCAGGCCCAGTGACCTTAGTCTAGCATAGAAAAAAGCAGACATAGATAAACATGGCTTGCAAAAGGAGTCTGTGCTCACTTAACACACAAAGAACAGACAAACTTTCACCTTCACTGTAATAAATGTACCGCTTAAAACTCTAAAACTTCATTCCACATGATTCAAAATTGTCACAAAAATATAAAAGTGCAGATGTGGACACTCATGAATCTATTGAAGAAATGTCTTCTATAACAGTATTCTTCATGTTCATTAATGTCTTGTTGAATGTGTATCTTAGTGTATATCATTGTGCACATTTTTTTAACAATTTGGCCTAGAAACAAAATTCCACCCATTACAGTAACCGCCATCTTGGATTATGACGTTTACAGTCATGCATTTCATGTCCTTCAAACTTCATCTGATTTGCTCAAACAATGGCTCAAAATAATCTTCAGATAGCTGCACAGACTTGACTTCACCACATTTAGATTTACACAACTATTGAAAAGTTACACTAATGTAAAGGATGTGAGCTTGTGTCTCGAAAACACTTTGTCCTATCGAAACAAAATTTGGTATACTTCATAAAGACCATGATCTGGGGGTACTTGCAAAGTTTGGTGAAAGCATCACCTATGGGTCAAGTAATGTCAAAATTTATATTTTTGCTTGTAACTTCTGAACCTTTTGTCCTAAAATCATGACATGTTTTTTTGGACTCCTTGTGCCACATTAAATCCAACAATACCACATTGTCCAATATCACGCATATTGCCTTTCCACCATTTCGAATTTTCATATAAAGTGAATAATCTTTTAAACCCCTTCTTTAATTTACATACAAATGTGTATGCTTTATTCACAACATGTCCTGAGGGTACCTGCTCAGTTTGGAGACTGCATCATCTTTAGTTCAAAAGAAAATGGTCTGTTTGGGATGCAAAGTTATCACACTGCATGCTATGATAGTTTAGCATGCCAACTCTAGGGTATTCTATCTTTTAAGGCTATTTGATCACAATGGAATCTGTAGGCAACAGTTTAGCATGCTAATCATTTAGCATGGTAATTTGCACGATGGGAGAAAGGTGCCTCAGGTTGTTCCTGACAGGGAAAAAGCCTTACAGGCTGCATATGGTTAGGCTTAGGGTGTGGGCGGGGTAAGGGCATCTGCTGCCTGCAGGAACAAACAGAGACACCTTTGTACAATGGGTGGTAATTGGTTACCAGTGGTTAAAGCATTGGAATATGGCTCAAGAGGTTGTGAGTTTGAATCCAGCATTGGACATTGCATGAATTCAGAGAGAGAGAGAGAGAGAGAGAGAGAGAGAGAGAGAGACACACAAAACACACCCTAGTAACCTCCTCCATCAGGTCTGCCAGGATCAGGTGGAAAAAAAAAAAGCTTACCTGTGATTGGTTAATAGCAGCATGGTTGCCATTGAAGTGAGATTTGAGGTCTTTGTCACGGTGGTGACGGCTACTGTGTTTACTGCGTTGGAGTTGCTGCCTCAACTTCACAATCTGAAACATGGAGTGAGAGAGACTGTCAGGATGCAGTTTATTCCCTACTGCAAATCCATTTTTCAAAGATATCTTGCTTATCTGAAATTCTAGAATCCTTTGCCAATTAACACACAAAGACACAAGGTATGTTTGATGATAAATAAAATAAAACAGTGGCTGTGTACAATCACAGTTTAATCAAAGATAAATTGCATATATATTAGGTTTAGGATCACTAGAATTTGTATTTTTATATATATATATATATATATATATATATATATATATATATATATATATATATATATACACACACACACACACACACACACTCACCTAAAGGATTATTAGGAACACCATACTAATACTGTGTTTGACCCCCTTTCGCCTTCAGAACTGCCTTAATTCTACGTGGCATTGATTCAACAAGGTGCTGAAAGCATTCTTTAGAAATGTTGGCCCATATTGATAGGATAGCATCTTGCAGTTGATGGAGATTTGTGGGATGCACATCGAGGGCACGAAGCTCCCGTTCCACCACATCCCAAAGATGCTCTATTGGGTTGAGATCTGGTGACTGTGGGGGCCATTTTAGTACAGTGAACTCATTGTCATGTTCAAGAAACCAATTTGAAATGATTCGAGCTTTGTGACATGGTGCATTATCCTGCTGGAAGTAGCCATCAGAGGATGGGTACATGGTGGCCATAAAGGGATGGACATTGTCAGAAACAATGCTCAGGTAGGCCGTGGCATTTAAACTATGCCCAATTGGCACTAAGGGGCCTAAAGTGTGCCAAGAAAACATCCCCCACACCATTACACCACCACCACCAGCCTGCACAGTGGTAACAAGGCATGATGGATCCATGTTCTCATTCTGTTTCCGCCAAATTCTGACTCTACCATCTGAATGTCTCAACAGAAATCAAGACTCATCAGACCAGGCAACATTTTTCCAGTCTTCAACTGTCCAATTTTGGTGAGCTCTTGCAAATTGTAGCCTCTTTTTCCTATTTGTAGTGGAGATGAGTGGTACCCGGTGGGGTCTTCTGCTGTTGTAGCCCATCCGCCTCAAGGTTGTGCGTGTTGTGGCTTCACAAATGCTTTGCTGCATACCTCGGTTGTAACGAGTGGTTATTTCAGTCAAAGTTGCTCTTCTATCAGCTTGAATCAGTTGGCCCATTCTCCTCTGACCTCTAGCATCAACAAGGCATTTTCGCCCACAGGACTGCCGCATACTGGATGTTTTAACTCTTTTCACACCATTCTTTGTAAACCCCAGAAATGGTTGTGCGTGAAAATCCCAGTAACTGAGCAGATTGTGAAATACTCAGACCGGCCCGTCTGGCACCAACAACCATGCCACGCTCAAAATTGCTTAAATCACCTTTCTTTCCCATTCTGACATTCAGTTTGGAGTTCAGGAGATTGTCTTGACCAGGACCACACCCCTAAATGCATTGAAGCAACTGCCATGTGATTGGTTGATTAGATAATTACATTAATGAGAAATTGAACAGGTGTTCCTAATAATCATTTAGGTGAGTATATATATATATATATATATATATATATATATATATATATATATATATATATATATATATATATATATATATATACACACACTCACCTAAAGGACACTCACCACAGGATTTTCACGCACAACCATTTCTGGGGTTTACAAAGAATGGTGTGAAAAGGGTTAAAACATCCAGTATGCGGCAGTCCTGTGGGCGAAAATGCCTTGTTGATGCTAGAGGTCAGAGGAGAATGGGCCAACTGATTCAAGCTGATAGAAGAGCAACTTTGACTGAAATAACCACTCGTTACAACTGAGGTATGCAGCAAAGCATTTGTGAAGCCACAACACGCACAACCTTGAGGCGGATGGGCTACAACAGCAGAAGACCCCACCGGGTACCACTCATCTCCACTACAAATAGGAAAAAGAGGCTACAATTTGCAAGAGCTCACCAAAATTGGACAGTTGAAGACTGGAAAAATGTTGCCTGGTCTGATGAGTCTCGATTTCTGTTGAGACATTCAGATGGTAGAGTCAGAATTTGGCGTAAACTGAATGAGAACATGGATCCATCATGCCTTGTTACCACTGTGCAGGCTGGTGGTGGTGGTGTAATGGTGTGGGGGATGTTTTCTTGGCACACTTTACGCCCTTTAGTGCCAATTGGGCATCGTTTAAATGCCACGGCCTACCTGAGCATTGTTTCTGACCATGTCCGTCCCTTTATGGCCACCATGTACCCATCCTCTAATGGCTACTTCCAGCAGGATAATGCTCCATGTCACAAAGCTCGAATCATTTCAAATTGGTTTCTTGAACATGACAATGAGTTCACTGTACTAAAATGGCCCCCACAGTCACCAGATCTCAACCCAATAGAGCATCTTTGGGATGTGGTGGAACGGGAGCTTCGTGCCCTGGATGTGCATCCCTATCAATACGGGCCAACATTTCTAAAGAATGCTTTCAGCACCTTGTTGAATCAATGCCACGTAGAATTAAGGCAGTTCTGATGGTGAAAGGGGGTCAATCACAGTATTAGTATGGTGTTCCTAATAATCCTTTAGGTGAGTGTGTATATATATAAAACTTTGTCCATTTTTAACACTAGTTTAAACACTAGTTGAATCAATATATATTGTAATGTAGACACTAGACTATAACTATGCCTTATGAGTGCAGGTCTGTTTTTCGACACATCTCTCTGGAATACTTGATTCTGATTGGTCAATCAAGGCATTCTGTGATCACATATTTTTGCATAATAAGTGCTAACTGCATATTTCACAACTTTTCCAAGAAACAGCTTTCCTACTTCAAAGCATTATTTTCATGTCTCTCATATCACTCAGCACACTCTTTTCTCTCACTTTAAACAATTTAAACTCAAATCAATATTTTATGCCCATTTTTTATTTATTTGGAAGGTGGTCATATAATAAGCTGGATAATACACAGTCAGCCAGTCATCATCATAAAACAAACTGCTTCTGGGTGATAATAGATGGGGTCCTGATCACCCTGTCTGGGTTTATTTTGCAAAAATGACTGGGTGAATGTCTACTATCCCTTAATTATTTAACTTTTTAGTTAGCACTGAGTGAGCCAGAGTACAGAGGCAGATGGGATGGGTGAGACCTCACGGTCTGTGCCTCCTGGCACTGCATCCCTCTGAACTCTCCCTTTACATACACAAACAAATACCCCTACCCTCCCTCCACCCTAAAAACATTTCAGAAAACTCATATGCTCAATTACACTTGCACTCTTATAAACATATATGCTTTAAACAGAAAACAAATACACCCACCCACTATCTCTCTTTTTACCCCCCAGGCCTTTTTCATCAGCCGAGGGCAGAGAAGGGCAGTGCATGTGCATATGGCATAGGGTTTAAGTCCAGCCTAAAGTCAGTAAACACTGGCTATGAGTGAAGCCCCTAAGATGTTAACATAATCTCACCTATAGCATCTAGCAGACAGAATATGACAACATAAATTCCCATAGACATTTCTGAGCAGGGCTTTACGGGTCCGAGTGGGCTTTATCTATATAAGATTGTGATGGAGGTGTGTTTATGACCCATTTAAGAAAGGTACATTATATACCATAGACTACAGCTCTGTTTCAAAGCCTACCTTGCTGCCTCAAGCCACGGTCACACTACACTTAATTTGCTCCCATTTATATGCACCCAAATGTGGGTCACTGGAAATGCAGTGCCTTTAAACTAGTCTACATACTTTAAAGGTTAATTCACACATGCCACACAAATAGGCCTAGTGTTCCTCATGCATACTGCACAAAAGACTTCACTAAATTGTAGAATTGCTGTAATTACACAATTTCAATTATTTAAAAAAAATTCAATTTTGAAACTTACTTTAAGACTTACTTTATAAAGAATTTAATGAAAGTTTTGACATATATTACTTGACCATTTTAAGGTCATTTAAAAACAACAAAATTTCAGCGGCTTTGGCAGTTAAACAGTTAAGGCTAGTTACCTCTAAATATTTCTGTTTCATATTTCCTACAGTTGTACCATTGATAATGTCTGAAGTTAGCATATGTCTAATCTAACAACTTGATACTCTAATCAGCACAAAAAATACACAAATACAAATAATGGGCGTAATTGCGAATTTCTTCATTAGGAACTTATTTCTACCAATACTTTCAGTACTTAATACAAATTTGTTTCCCCTTGACTGTTTGCCACCTTAATTATTTTGCACAGAGATTGCTGCAATTAATTATGGGAATACCTTCACAAAGGATACATGTAATGTTGCTATAACTAGATATAATGCAGTAATTAGAGGAAAAAGAGAGGATGCTTACAGGAGTGGGGATAAAGTCTTGTACAATCAGGCCAGGAACACACTGAAAAAGGAAATCAGAGTGGCTAAAAGAAGTTACTCTGAGAAGCTGAAAAACAAGTTTACAACTGAAAACAAGTTCAGCCAACGACCCTGCATTAGTGTGGAGTGGCATGAAACGTCTCACATATTACAGGACTCCTACCCCCAACCCTTTGGTGGACCAACAACTGGCTGACAACCTGAATGTGTTCTACTGAAGAATTGAAAGGCCCAATCTCACACCCCACATGCACACTGACCTTCACTTCTAACAAACACCACCTCCTGCAACCCGCCTCCTCCCCCCTCCTGCTAGTCAACCTGCACTTAAGATCTGTGATGATGATGTGAGCTGGGTCTTTCGGAAACAAAAGACGATGAAAGCTTCAGGCCCAGATGGTGTCTCACCAGCATGTCTTCGATCCTGTGCTAACCAGCTGGCTCCCATCTTCACACAAATATTCAATAGATCAGTGTGAAATCCCATGCTGCTTCAAACACTCAATCATTATTCCTGTCACAAATAAACCAAAAATCACAGGTCACAATGACTACAGACCTGTCGCCCTGACATCTGTGGTCATGAAATCATTTGAGAGACTGGTGTTGGCCCACCTGAAGGACATCGCTGGACCCTTTCTAGATCCCCTTCAATTTGCTTATCGAGCAAACAGGTCTGTGGATGATGCAGTCAACATGGTATTGCATCATGTCCTGCAACATCTGGGCAGATCAGGGACATATGCAAGGATCCTATCTGTGGACTTCAGTTTGGCTTTCAACACCATCATCCCAGCTATACTCCAGAATAAATTACACTAACTCTCTGTTCCCATGTCTATCTGTCAGTGGATTACCAGCTTTCTGATGGACAGGCAGACAAGGGAAACTCACTTCCAGCACCTGTACAATCAGCACTGGTGCCCCCCAGGGATGTGTGCTCTCCCCACTACTCTTCTCCCTCTACACCAATGACTGCATCGCCAAGGACCCCTCTGTCAAGCTCCTAAACATTGCAGACGACGCCACTGTCACTGTCAGATGAACCGTTGCCTTCTGGACAACAATTCAGAGCTCTGAGCACCACAATAGTCAAGAAAGAGGAACAGTTTTTTCCCCTCAGGCTATCCATCTCATGAACAGTTAAAACTGCCCCACTGAACAATAACTATGTGCAATTCACAGTTCAGACTTTTTTATATTTATCCAACACATCCAACCTCTTCTGCCATTTCATTCCTCTGGGAAAAAATTAAATACATTTGCAATGCACATAACAGATTTGTATTTTGTACAGTACATAACAGATTTGCACTACGTATGTGAATGTATGTATGTATGTATGTGTGTGTATGTATGCATGTGTATAATTATTTTTCATTATTATTATCTATGTATTGCTGCTGTTTTTGTATTGTTTTTGTATTGTTATGCACTGGAAGCTCCTGTCACCAAGACATATTCCTTGTATGTGTAAGCATATTTGGCAATAAAGCGGATTCGGTAAGCTCACTAGGTTTTGAAGCATTCATCTGATTTGCTTACAGCATGTTTGAGCACATATGACCTGCTAACCGTGTACAAAATTATTAACTCTGATGTGAAACACAAGCACACTCACGCACCAAGATGATCCAAGATGGCGGCGCGGTAGCACTAAGGGGCCACTCTGGATCCAAAATGGTGCTATTTTTGCTATTTTTGTCACTTAGCCCAACTTTTACGGCACATGGACATTGGAGCAACCAGTGTTCATGTCTACCATCACCAGACACTGTTAAAATATAAGATTCATGCAACATCCAAGCTGCGTGATGATCTGCAGGAGCTGCTACGCAAACTCTGCTTGCTGCGGAGACCAGGCCTCCAGTCCTCGGCGTCGCCTGATGCCGGTGCCCAAGGGAGGAGATGTCATAAGCGGTGTGTGAGGAAGTGAAAGTGCGGCAAGAGGACGGGGGTCCATGATAGGCTAAAAACAAACCCTAGCCAGCTGGCTCTCCCGCCTATCCTGCTCTCAAATGTTTGCTCCCTGGACAATAAACTGGACTACATCCGACTAAAGCAGACTGCAAATAAGCGTGAGCTTAGAGACTGCTGCATCTTTGTTTTCACGGAGACGGGGCTCAGCAACAGAGTTCCGGACGCCACCATTCAGCTAGACGGGGCTCGCCTCGTTTCGTGCCGACAGAAATGCAGCTCTGTGCAATAAGACTCACAGTGTTGGCTTGTGTACATCAACACGGAATGGTGTAATAACTCTATGCTTGTCTCTATTTACTGCTCATCACTGGTGGAGCTTGTGACTGTTAGATGCAAACCTTTTTATTTACCACAGGAATTCACCACTGTCATTATAACTGGAGTTTACATTCCCCCCAGCGCAAATTCTAAGGAAATGCTCTGTGAACTGTATGGGGCTATGAGCGAACTCATTCAACCATGTGAATCTCAAAACTGTGCTCCCTAAATTCCATCAGTATGTGGACTTTGCAACGAGAGGGGCGAACACGCTTGATCTTGTTTACATGTTACAAAACATTCCCGGTGCGTACCGGGGAGAGCCCCACCCCCACCTTTGCTACTCAGACCACATTTCTGTTATGCTAATTCCAGCACACAGACCACTCGTCAGATGCACAAAACCGCTCCAGAAGCAGGTGAAAACCTGGCCAGCAGGAGCCATCTCTGCTCTTCAGGACAGTTTTGAGTGTACTGACTGGCACATGTTCAGGGAGGCTGCAACATATGGCAACTCTACTTGGAGGAATACACAGCATCAATGACCAGCTACATCAGCAAGAGCATTGATGATGTCACCTTCTCCAAGACCATCACCACACACTCCAACCAGAAGCCGTTGGATGACTGCAGAGGTGCTTGCGCTGCTGAGGACCCGAGACTCCGCCTTCAGAGCAGGCGACAAGGCTGCCCTAAGAACAGCGAGGGCCAAACTGTCCCGGGCCATCAGAGGCAAAGCGCGCAAACGCCCAGAGAATCCAGTCACTTCCAGGACAGCGGCGACACGCGGTGCATGTGGCAGGGCATCCAGGCCATCACTAACTACAAGACAACATCAGTTGCCTGTGACAAAGATGCCTCCCTTCCAGATGCGCTGAATGACTTCTACGCTAGGTTTGAAGCACAGAACGACGTGGTGGCGAGGAAGACCACCCCTCCTCTCAACGACCAGGTGCTCTGTCTTACCACGGCTGATGTGAGGAAAACTCAACGTAGAGTCAACCCACAGAAGGCTGCTGGACCAGACAACATTCCTGGCAGAGTGCTCAGAGGATGTGAAGACTAGCTGGCAGATGTTCTTACCGACATCTTCGACATCTCTCTGAACAGCGCCGTCGTTCCAACATGCTTCAAGGCCACCACCATCGTCCCCATGCCAAAGAAGTCTTCAGTGTCCTGCCTCAACGACTACCGTCCCGTCGCACTCACACCCATCATCATGAAGTGCTTCGAGAGGCTCATCATGAGGCACATTATGACCCAGGTGCCCCCCTCACTAGACCCATTGCAGCTTGCGTATCGTCCAAAGCGTTCAAAAGATGACGCCATCGCCACCACCCTCCATCTGGCCCTCACCCACCTAGATAAAAAGGACTCATACGTTCAAATGCTGTTCATAGACTTCAGCTCAGCATTCAACACAATAATTCCTCAGCACCTGATTGGAAAGCTGAACCTACTGGGCCTGGACACCTCCCTCTGCAACTGGATCCTGGACTTCCTGACTGGGAGACCTCAGTCCGGATCGGGAACAGTATCTCCACCACCACCACACACTGAGCACTGGGGCCCCCCAGGGCAGTGTGATCAGTCCACTGCTGTTCACTCTGCTGACTCAGGCCTGTGCACCACATCATTAAGTTCGCCGATGACACGACCGTGGTGGGTCTCATCAGCAAGAACAACGAGTCAACATACAGAGAGGAGGTTCAGCGGCAAATGGACTGGTGTAGAGCCAACAACCTTTCTCTGAATGTGGACAAAACAAAAGAGATGGTTGTTGACATTAGGAGAGCACAGAGTGACCGCTCTCCACTGAACATCGATGACTCCTATGTAGAGATCGTCAAGAGCACCAAATTCCTTGGTGTTCACCTGGCGGAGAACCTCACCTGGTCCCTCAACACCAGCTCTATTGCCAAGAAAGCCTAGCAGTGTCTTGACTTTCTTCGAAGGCTGAGGAAAGCACATCTCTCACCCCCCATCCTCACTACATTCTATAGAGGGACTATGGAGAGCATCCTGAGACGCTGCATCACTGCCTGGCTTGGGAATTGCACCATTTCAGACTGCAAAGCCCTGCAGAGTATAGTGAGGACAGCTGAGAAGATCATCAGGGTCTCTCTTCCCTCCATCAAAGACATTTACAAAAAAACACTGCATCCGCAAAGCAACCAGCATTGTGGATGACCCCACACACAAATTCTTCACCCTCCTGCCGTCTGGCAAGAGGTACCAAAGCATTCGGGCCCTCATGGCCAGACTGTGTAACAGCTTCTTCCCCCAAGCCATCAGACTCCTCAATACTCAGAGACTGGACTGACACACACACACACACACACACACACACACACACACACACACACACACACACACACACACACACACACACACACACACACACACACACACACACACACACACACACACACACACACACGCGCGCGCACGTCCTGAGTTGCACTTTAATTATTGTCACTTTATACCTGGCTACTACCTCAATAACCGCTATGTGCATAGAACACTCATCTCATAGTACGTTATGTTTAATTTTGGCATTTTTAGAAACTGTCATCTTTTTGCACTACTGTGTACTGGTCGGCGCTGCACTGTCTCTCACTGTGCCTATTGTCCTGTTAATTTGTAGTAATTTATTGTACTGTCCCGTACTTTTTGCCCACATTTGCACATGCACTTTATATAGGTATGTTATTTAGTCTATGTAGTCTCATGTGGTTCTGTGTTTGTCCTATGTTGTTTTATGTAGCACCATGGTCCTGGAGGAACGTCTCGTTTCACTGTGTACTGTACTAACTGTATATGGTTGAACAACAATAAAAACCACTTCACTTGACACACAGTCCTAGAACAGTCAGCTCACCCAGAGTTAAGAGTAGTTATGAGTGATGGCAGTTCTGATAAACTGGCAGGAAGATATTGTATATACAGACACGTGTGAAACTGGAGGCATATTTATCAACACTGACAGAAAGACACAAAGGCTACAGAGAGCTAGATGGGGTAGAGATTAGGGATGTGCGAAACTAAATAATTTTTTTCAACTAGTTTGTTGGTTGACCGAATGACTAGTTGCTAGTTGATCTGTATAAATAGGCAGATTTTAGTCATGTCTACCACACACCGAAGATGCATTCTTGTGTTAAAAAATGCAAGATGGTGCTGCAACATAACTGAGAGAAAATGTTGGGGTTTTTAAATGCATTTTCAATTTTAACATGACAAGCCAGCTTAAAAACACAATGCAACAACCAAACATCTGCATCTGTACATAGTCCAACATTTAAAAAAAAAAAAAAAGAACCAAAATGCTAAATTGTACAGCCGACAACTGACAGATATTCACCATATAAATAAGCCAATAAGTATAATATCTACCTTTTAATTGCACAATACTATCATAGAATTATGTACGATAACTAGAATTTTGTGATTTGAAATCTGAATTAGTTCAAATTAGTAACTCACTTTATTGAGAGAAGTGAGTTTGTTAGACGTGGTGTTTTGAAGGCAGTAGCAAGGATGTTTTAAAGGGGGATGAATTAATAGGAACAACTTTTCAGAAATTTCTAACAGAGTCTAACAGCATGCAAAACAATATGCAATCAGCTCACTAAAACCTTCTTGGATAAGTTGTGTCTCTGAATTAATCCCCTATAAAGGATTAGTTTACCCATAAACATACATTTTGTTGCTATTTGTAGGTTATTCTGAACCCCATAGAACACAATTTTGAAATATATGTTGAAGTGAATGGTGACCGAGGCTGTCAATCTCTCACATTCTACCTAGTCTTCCATTTGAGTTCCATGGAAGCATGAAAGTCATATGGGTTTGGAACACCATGAGGGTTAGTAAACGATTACAGAATTTTAATTTCTGGGTAAACTATACCTTTAAAGCACAAGCAATAGCATTATAAAAGCTAAAACAAAAATGGGAGAAAAACTAGTCAACCTTGCTAATCAACCATCTCTGGTTGAGATAGACTGAAAATAAGTGAAGGAGACATTTGAAGTGGTGGAAGAGAATAAAAAGAAAGGATGAATAGAAAGAACAATTTATAAAGCCACTAGAGGATGTGACCAGGGAAGGAAGGGTTCACACACACACATACACACAAATAGGAGGAAGGGAGGGTGTAATGTGAGGTGACACCAGGCTGCTTCTGGTTCACTAGAGCCTGTCAATAATATGATAATGACAGCGCCTCCATTTCCCTCCTCAACAGCCTGTTGCCCTGTCTCCCCATCTACAATCTCGCATGGTGGGAGAGAAAGACAGCGAGGGGGTCCAGCCCAAGCCCTGCTCCCACAGAATGGAACAAAGCATGGGGGAGGAGAAGAGATCAGGCCCTAAACGAGTCCTGACCTCTTTAAGATGGTCAGTGCTGCCGCAGGAGGCTGAGCGCTTGTGACAGCCCCTCTTCTTCTCTCCACATTCATCCGTCCAAGCGCTGGGGGTCTGTGAGAGACAAACAGACATGAGATTATAAGACACAAAAAGCATCATAGAACTTTACAGACATGCTATCATAGCAAACTTCATATGGTTTGAAAAAGCCTGCCTCGACTCAGAAGTACATGTTGATGTTGACTCTTGACCAGGGTCTAAAAATAACACTCATCAAGTGCTGTATGCAAGTAAAAGTGGCTTTGGCAAGTAACTTGAAACTTCATTAGGAACTGTAACATTACCAGGTTTAAATCTAACAGTAAGAACAATAGTTTGACCCTCACAAAATCAAAACATACAGACCATCTACAACAGAAAACATTATCGCGGTACGCACATATTTTAACGACTTCTACCACAAAGGAAAATTTATCACAAGCTGATCTCCAGAGCTCCATGTGCTAACACATAAATGGACTATTCCTCGCACACAGCCACCAAAACAAAATGATATGAAGATCAAAATCACACTGTCTCACAATGTTTCCCCAGACACCAGCTCATCTTGTACATGATGCAATAAATGGCACAATGACCTGTGCTGTTTCTCAAAAATATATCAGGAAAAAACAGATAAATGAAGGAGTATTTATGGCTGGAACATTTCCTCAATTCACCAACCACTTGCAGGTAAGGCATAAAGATAATTTAGAACCCTGCTCTTGATTACATACAGTCATAAAGAGCTGCTATTCTGTTAGAGAATGAGTGAACAAAAAAAATGAGATCTCCCTGCTCTTCATGTTTTATGATCATATCAATGGGCTGTCTAGACTGCCCTTTACAGTCATTCAAGCACAATCTCACAAAAAGACTACTGACAGGAGGGAGGGAGAGAGACCCCCCCCCCCCAAACATCAACACATGACAGATAAATGAAAGATGCTGTGGGAGGGAGAATCTAAATTAATCCTGCAAACAAACCGCTTAAGGCTAATTATTTATAGAGAACTTGGTTGGTGTAACTATCTTTGCAAACTTCCTTCCTAAATGTATGTATAGAGCTGCTGTTGACAAAATGTGTGTGGAAAGGCATGCAGGGTGCAGGGCTGAACTGGTTTTCAGCTTATTTTGAGCCAGTGTGCTGCTTAACAGTACGTTGAAACTCCCTAAAAAGATTTTCATGAAAACAGCAAACACTCCAGTCAGAGCAGAGATCAAGTGTCTTTTTATAAATGTCAGATATTTTTATATGACTGGCCAAAAACGGATATGACTAATCAAATGTAAAAAAAATATTTTGCCTGTAAAAAAAAAATCGTTTAATATCTTTTCTACTATTACACCATTTGAATTGGAGGAAAAAAACCCTGAAATGATCTTATACAGTTGAGTACAGTTTTTGTACTGCCCTTCAGACGCTACATAATAGATATTTTCATATATTCCACAAATTAAGATTTTTAGAAGAATATTTCAGCTCTGTAGGTCCAAACATTGCAAGTGAATGGGTGCCAAAGGAAGCATAAAAGTACACATACGACTCCAGTGTTTTAATCCATATCTTCAGAAGTGATATGACAGATGTGGGTAAGAAACAGATCAATATTTAAGTAATTTTTTGCTAGAAATTCTTCTCCCTGCCAACTAGGGGGCAATATGCATGATGAAAGTGAATAACAAAATACACAAGAAGATTGTGAAAGTGGAGATTGACTGAGCAGGGAGGAGAATTTAAAGTAAAAAAAAGACTTGAATATCGATCTGATTCTCACCCATACCGATCATATCACTTCTGAAATCATGGATTTAACCACTGGAGTCATATGGATTATTTATGTAGACTTTTGTGATTTTTGGAGCTTCAAAATACTAGCACCCATTCACTTGCATTGTATGGACCAAAATAACAGAAATTCTTCTAAAAATCTTCATTTGATACACATCTGGGATGGCATTAGGGTGAATAAATGATGAGAATTATCATTTTGGTTTAAACACTATTCCTAAGTGTTTGGTCTTAAATTCACTTTCCTGTATAAGAGCTGCTGAACTGAAAAATGAGACCCTGAACAAGAGAATGAAAGCTCTGACAAAGTGTCAGGAAAAACATACCTGAGGTACCCTCAGCAGGCCACACTTCTCTCAAAAATAAACTACATCCCTCAAACGTATAATTCTCCTTATCAGACCTCGCCAAAACACTGTATTCCATAAGAGAAGGATCAATAGAGTCTCAAACACAAAATGAGGGACCAGACGAGTGCAAGGTTTGAGAATGTGACTGAAAACAAAAAACAACAAATTCTGTCTGACACTTGACCTACATCTCCCAAACAGTAGATCCACAATGTCAGCTTGGAAAGTTACGGGAATTGCTCAGTTGTGACAATACACTGTACCATGGCCAACTTCCAAGTACTCACTCAAAAATTTTACAGTATGAGAACAAACAATAATATTATGATGGATGAGTGGGCATCGCCAAAAACAGACTTGCACGCACTCACACAAAGATTTGTTTGGAAACCTCTTGATCTTGGCTTGTATTTGCCCCTCCCTGCCGGCCTTCTTGCCGCCCATAATGAGCAGCCGTTAGTGACAAGACACCAGAGATAGTTTGCACTATAAACAATTCCACATAACCCTTTAGTCACATCCACTCAACATGTCTGTACTAGAAAATTCACAACCTGAAAATTTGCATGGAAAATGTATTACCAGTCAGCTGTAGGCTTTTTTGGATCTGAGTAAAGCATATCTATAACCTGAAAGTATAAGCAGCTATAGAGAAAGACAAAACAGGGAGGGAGGATATCTGGCACACATGAGGTATCTAATATTTAAGATGTATTAAAAAGCAATCTCTCTTTCTCTGCCTCTCTCAATCACTCAAAGGTGAGAGTATAGGATAATACAATCTGTGGTAATGGAGGCTTGGAAACTGCCTGGGGTATTAGATGTGAAATATAACCAATCAAAAACACTTAATATGGGAAGAGTCTCTTTTTAAACTCTGCTTTTTTGATTTCTCAAAATCTTTTATCTGTTCTGTTCCATACTGGTGTCAAAATTCACTGACTGTTAACATGTTTTCATGCGAACAAACATTCTCACTCTTTCCCTCTCTCACACACCATTAATGAACAGCCTCATTCATCAGGGAGACATGTTAACACACTTTGTTTTGGCCTTAAATACAAACTGTGAAAAACACGCAGTGATAACGGTCAACTCCTCTTCTCTCTTGCTCTGTACAGCCCGAGGTTCAGTCTCTCTGTCTATAAACACATAAAAGACTACATGTACCTGATTCACACTACCCCTTGAACAAATACTTAATATCAGCTGACACATGTACATGCATATTATCAAGACCATAAGATCAGAGCTAAACCTTTGCTCTGTAATAGCTTAAAGAAAACATTACACCAAAATCTACCTTATTTATGCCCTCCATGAATGTTCTTGTTCTTAATGTGCATGATTCATTTGTACAATATACACACACACACACACACACACACACACACACTTGAGAATATTTTTAAATATTAATACGTAACTTACTATGCTTCTAAACTGGTAATATCAAAGCCCACTTTTCACTGTCCAATCAAATATAAAGTCCCGCTTTACATAAATATAAATTAAAAATGTTCTGACAAATATTCAATTTCTTTCAGAAATACAGCAGATTAATCAAATTAAATGGAATACCATTTAATTATGTCAAGAAAGTGAAACCCCTTTTACATCCATAATGTGCCAATAAAATGGGAACAAGAAAATAAATGTTGGACAGGACTTACATTTTCTCCATCGGCAATTGACTAGATCATGAGGAGGGCTTTTTTATGAAACACCATGAGCACCCGTTGGATGAATCTTAAGTGACCTCGGTGACATCAGCCAAATAATACAAATAAAGAAATTCAGTTCGAATCAAAGATTAATTTGTTTGTTTGCAAATCTGTTCAATTGAATGATTAGTTTGCAAATCACACATCAAATCACACATGGAAAACAAGAACAGGCAGACAGAGAGAGATAGAGCACGTGTGAGAGTGCACGCGAGAGAGAGAGAGAGAGAAAGAGAGAGAGAGAGAGAGAGAGAGAGAGAGAGAGAGAGAGAGAGAGAGATGGCTAAATAAACCAGTGGGATAAAGTTTCTCATCTTAATTAACTTCATGCAGAGTAAACCTCTCCAAGTCAATCCGGAGAGACCACTTCTGTGCCTGGACATTCCTCTATTACCCCCCTCACAACATTTATTCCTTTAAAGTCCTTTCTTCATTTAATTAATCCATGCATGTGCTTTCTTTGTTCCATCACTTTTTGTTCTTCTCGTTTCCACAAACTCATCTTTCTGATCCCTCTTTTCGTCATTTTTCTTTTTTCTCCTCTTCATTGGCGCCTAATCCCTTTGTATACTTCAGCTTTTTCTACCTCCTCTCTTTCATGCTCACTGCAGGCTTCCTCTTTTTCTGTGTTTGAAGTGAATGGTGACCATGTGCATACCAACATAGTGTCCTAGCTAGATGTGATGCGAAAAATGACAAGGAATTTGTCTGTCCACACTGAATGTGAAGCTGCTGTGCGATATGCAATCATAGACACTGAGATAATATTTTATGTTTAATACACAGCTACTCTATGTGGAGCAGGATTCCACTTCCGTCAATTTCAGAATCAATATGACAATGAGGGCCTAACCTGTTAGTAAATGTGGTTCTAATTCCCAAACATTGACTGAGTAAACTAGGGATGCACTGATTCGGTACAAGGATCGGTATCGGCCCCAATACTGAAGTTTTTAAATGGATCGGGTATCGGTTCAACGAGACCGATCCAAATTCGATACTGTTAGTAATGTTCGTTACTGTCAAGTTCCAAAAATGTCATAAAAACACCATTAAAGTAGTTCATATGACTCGTGCATTTTATTCAAAGACACTTGAAGATGTCAGTGAATGGCACTGCCCTGTTGACACGCATGCGCTTCTATTTTTAGCCTTCACGTGGTGTGCAATATTGGAGCACTACTCATGAACAACATCTCAGATGTAGATGCTCAATAGTTCGCTTCACTTATAATATCATATAATATATAGAATGGCACCAGAGGTGCATTTTACCAGAATTTGAATAAGAAGAAAATTAAACTACTGTGAAATTGCCTACAGACAGACACATACAGGACTTCCTGGAGAGTTCAGAATATCAAAATAAAAGCCTGAGGGTTTTAAAGTTAAAGATGCACGATTGAAAAATATAACAGTTGTATTTAAAATTGAAGAAGTCGATTTTAATAGTAATAATACATTTATTATCATTATTGTTCACAAAAGGTGAATGGGTTCCAAAAAAGAACTGTGAATGAAAAGAAAACTGATATCTTACAACTAAACTGAAAAAAAAGAGATCTGAATCCTTTAAAATCCAGATACAAAATTGAAAACATTTTGTAAAAAAAAAATACTGCCTTCTTTTCCTCTGAACACTAATACTGTAATTAAATGTTAATTTTGCTGCTACACTATCCAGTATACTCGTTAACAATAAAGTTTTTCTCAATTAGCTATACATTTATATTGAAATAATATGTAGTTAGAGGTTTGTGTTTCTTTACATATTACAGAGTACTCCCAGTTAGTTCCATACAATGATGTAAATATATTCTAAACTGATTAAGCAATAAAACAAAACAACACTGGTATGGGATTGGCCAATACTGAGATTTCAGATATCGGAAGAGAAAAAAAGTGGTATCTGTGCATCCCTAGTGTGAACACAGCCATAGATAATACCAAATCCCTCTCTCTTTCAGATTGCGGATTTACTGACCCTGATACCAATTATTTTACCTTTTATCAGGATCTCCGTCACAACTGGCTATATGCAAGCTTTTTGCATACTGTCACTATTAATTGAATCAAGCTTTTTAAAAATAAGACTTTAATATGTGCAATTAAACTTAATGTGACATTATTTCATATAATTATTATTATTATTTCTATTTTATTTTAGCATTATATTTAATACATTATATTATGGCATCTTAACATTGTATAAAGAATTATTATATTTATAAAGTCCTTCCCTGCCTTCTCATTTAGTTGGATAACTGTATTAATAGTTTTTCAGTTGTCGCTGCTTGAACTTTAATGAGGGGAACACAGGCTCTCATGAGGTAAGAGATGACAGGGAAGCGGAGAGAGTGCATGTTTCTGGACTCTACAGGTGCTACTATTGTATATCGTTTCAAAGCAGCTTTGTAGAAAATCATGACTTAATGTTTTAAAGCCCTCAGTGTGCAAGCTAAAGGTGACTGCGGCAAGGAAAAAAAAAAAAATTAAAACATTCAATATTAGCGTAGAGAAAAAAAACTTCAGGAACCTGACCTCTGGCTTTATGATATATGAAAATATGCCAATATTATTTAGTGGTTTGAGCAAAAACCAGAAATCACACGTACTATTTTTTTGCACTTTTTCCCCAATTCCATGTAGTTGTAAACACCTTTACTGGCATTCGTACTGGTTCATCACGTGTTGTGCTCATACCTGTACAGATTTTCGACATCAAAAGCAAAGAACAATAAGTCTCAAGTAAATGTGTTTTTTTTAAGTCAACTTTTTTTTTTAATAAGCTGGATTTGATTGTCATCAGCATCTTGCCGTTTATGTAATCACGTTAAGTGTCGGTTGGGAGAGGCGGTCTGTTAAATGCAGCAGTGATTCAAATGCAGCTGTGTTTCTGCCTCGCACTTTTTGCGAGTTATATAAATAAAAAACAATATATTTGATGTAGCATCGGGACATGACACCATTGTTTGGCTAAATCGAAAAGCTGTAATGTTACAATCTACTGCTCTCAACTCGACTATTTTAGACTAGCTGCTCTGTTTTGCAGTTGAATACTACTGGGCTGCAAGCGTTCATATTAATACTTATATATGCATCGAACGATACATACATTATCTTATTGAGAGCATTGTAACGATATGATAAAATACAATATTTTTTTTACATCCCTAACTCGCGTGGTAGAGAGACTGAAGCTGCATATACAAAAAGGATAGTTAAAAGTTAAATGAATGTGCTTGATTGCATTTGGATTTATCCATCAATGTTTTAAATATTTGTGATATACAAACTCTCTCACCAGACCTCCCTCATGAACTCACAGAGGTTTGCAAACACCCATTTGGGAAACCCTGTGCTATAGCACTTTTCTGAAATCATAGTTTCAAGGGTACATTTTTGTAAGAGAACCATGAGTCTAGTTTTCTGGATCAGGCTCTATGTAGTATAGGTGTATCTGTGCGCGTGCGTGCGTGTGTGCAAGCGAGAGAGAGAGAGAGCCGAAGTTACAGAAGGGCCCGTGATTGGAGTAGATTAACAGAGAAACAAAGGGCTCTTTATAAACAGAGGGGCACGGTGTGTTTGGTCTTGCTTTGAAGCACAAGTCATGAGTGGAGGCCCTGGGTGTGTGATATAACCCCAGTCAGCCCGTGGAAACTCATGAGGGAAGTCACTAGAATTTGGTAGACTATAAAAAAAATGCTAAAAACATGCAAAGCTCTGGACCTAAATATAAGGACCTAAAATACTCTAAAACTCTACTGTGGCAGATGTCAAGAGAAACAAACATCAGGCATTTGAAACATGCACAGGTGTGAAAAGAATGAATGGAAATCCCTGATTTTGCTAAGTAAATAGCAGTATTTGCATTTCCTGCCATACCTGTGCTGGTTGTCATGAATACAGTGGCCCCAAAAAGTATCAGTAAACTTAAAAGGATTGTACACCTGAAGAGGGACGGCTTCATACATCCACTAAAAATCACCTTGAGAACATTAAAAATGGCTAGGAAATCACGTTCTCTTTTTAATTATATATGAGCAAGCTAAAGGTGACTGTGGCAAGAAAATTATGATTTTTTTTATATTTCTCAATAAAATTGAGTGGTGCATGCTCATGCAAAACTTCACAATGCTATGGTGTTCTGGGTGGTTGGCAATGCATTTCAAAGTGATTGCTAAAGTGTTTTGGAAACTGGGTGGTATTCTAGGCTGTGGTTATGTGGTTAGTTACTTGAACAAGTCAAAAGAAACAACCCATTGTCTCAAAAAGATATTCTTATTTCTTGATCATGACAAAGGCTTCAATGCAAGTCTATGGGATTTTTATTGCAAGTTTTGTCACCCGCCAGGCAAAAGTCTGATTATTGATCATTCAGAAAAATATGGTCATAATTCTCCTGAACAAACTGCAGAATTTGACACTGTGGTATTGTTCAATCTCTAACCCCAAATAAAAGCAATTGACCCTCGCTAAAATCCATCCCCCCTTGGCTAATGCTGAGCTCTGACAAGCTCTACAGAACTCTGCATTGGAATGAATGGGAAATTGCTGAGAATGGTGCAGTATTTGGCAAAAATATTCTCATAAATGGAATGGATAATATTATTACGTGGGCTGGATTGAATGAAGAATGACATCATAAAGCATATCTAACGTTTTCTGTAAAATAAATGGTCAAATTACACAGTAATTGGATTAAAAACTGTAGAGACTGAAACAGAATTGAGACAAATAATTATCACATAAATAGTCACATAAAAAGAGAAAAGAGTCACTTGATAGTGATTACAAACCTCATAGTATAAGTGAAAAGAACTGCTTATAATGTCTTAACACACTCATTTTGATGCCGTGAACTCTTATTTACTATAACCTGTACTAAGACATGAATCAATATGTAAATGAAATAATGTTAGGTTGTTAGCTTTAATTTAATGGAGGAAATGTCATGTGTCCTTACTGATGTTATTCATGCTCATTTGGTAATGAGGAATGACACAGCTTAATCCACAGCATGCTCTTCTCATTTAAAGATTTTTTTTTTTTTTTTTTTAAGAAAGAAAAAACACTGCATGTATCCTCTCTAGGTACCTCGTATCACTAACAAAGTTTTTTATTTTATGGATCATTTCGATAAAATTCCACTTGAAGCTACTCACACACATTACTCCCATAGGCTCTCATTATAAAAATGCAAACGCTTGTCAGCGTAATGGCGGCACGGCAACAGTTGCTAAGACAGGATTGGTCGGAAACGCTTTTAAGGCGATAAGTGTTCATTTACTGTATATCCAGCAATTTTGTGTATTTTTTTTCTTTAGTGAATTGCCATCACTAAAGTGTATTATATATATATATATATATATATATACACAGTATCAGCATAATATTGGTCATCTAACACCCTTCTCTCAAGATATCAATATCAGCATCGGCCATGAAAAACCTTAGCAAGCACCACTAATAACTGGTATGACATTAGGCACTTTTAACCATACAGCCTTAATGCCATTTTTTCCATTTAGGAGGTCATGTGTTAACAGCACCCATTGGAAAATACTGGTTAATCGGCTCTGGCAATTTCCCAGAATGAAAAGTTGTAACATTACTGGAAATGTTCAGATGACGCTACGTGTGAAGACATTAACCGTAAAAAGCAATAAGCTGTTCATTGTATGGGCATGTATGAGGTCAGGACATCATGATAAAAAATCTGCACCATTTAACACCTGTGATTGAGTAAAAAGTCAGATAGATTAACTAAATCACTTCTCTTCATCTGAGTGGATAAAGAAATTTGTTGACAGCTTACAGGAAAAGTGAATCCACTACTTATAATAAAATAACTAGCCTCCCTTAGGAACAAAGTATACACAGGACAAAAAGCCTTTCTGGTGACGATGAGTGAATGGTAGCAAAACAGATAATGTGTGCGAATTGCAATTTTTAAGGGTTTCATGTGTGGAAGTGGGTATAGTTGACCCTCACAAATGCCTCTCTTAAGCTGCAAAAATTATCAGTTACATTTTTCCTTAACCCAGACGGCCAGTGTATAAAACATTTGCAATAAAAAGGTTTCAGAAATGTAATTTCAGGGATCTGGGCTCTTCCCCAAGTGTGTGATCTGATGAAATTTCAACCCACATTTATCTTAAATGAGAAAGTTTTAAGGTCTGGCTTATTAGGAGCCATCCTATAAACAGCTTAACATGCATGTCTGATCAGGTTTCTGTATATTGTAATTATGATGCACCATGGCAGAAGGCTCATGTAGTACCCATCTCAATTTCCCCACCCATGACTTTCTCATGGTGCCTGACAAAGCATGAAACATAACCTACAGCCCTGACTCTAGCAGCTACGCCATGTAGTCCATACAAGTATAAAACCGCTACATTACAGAGCGCAGTCTCACACTCCCATTTAACATGTATTGGCTATTAATCTGTTAAAGCTGGTGTACACAGATTCAAACAAAGAGTATTCATACGGGCCGTGTATGTGCGTGCGGCTGCATTTTTGTCTGCTCTATGCAGGAGGCTAGGAGAGCAGCAAAGGGCTTAATTCTGTGTTGTTGTTTGGTCACTAGGTGTGAGCTCAGCTCCCTGGAAACTGACACTGTTGTACGGATCCAAGATCTGGTTATTTTGGCGTGATGGTCCATGGAGAAAAAGCGAGCTCTGCAAATGTCGTCCAAATTCCACACTCGCCCCCAACTCACCAAGTTCCCTTTGCACTTATTGTGAGGCAGGCAGGCTGATGTCAAAAAAAAAAAAAAAAGAGCAGGGTTGAGGCCTGGGATCTCCAGAGGAAAAACACACTCACAGACTCTCAGGCTTCAGTGTGAGAGCCTAAGAAAAGAACCCAGAGACCCATGGATTATAATCTGCAATGCTTTATTTATGGCAGGTCTGAGTCTGAATGAAAAACTTGATGGTGACATCACTTCCTTTTTAATATCTGCCTGCTTGTTCATGATAGCAGACACATGTAAAATCAAATAAATAAATATATTGCTGACATTAGGGAAACTGGCAAGCTGCAAGTGAAACACACAATAAAAACCTTTACATATTAGCTTATAAACCTTATGAAGTTTTGTTAAAAGGAATATTTTTCAAACATATTCCTGAATACTCCCAAGTCTGCTGTTGATTGAGCAAACAGAAAAATGACAACAAAAAAAAGCACCATGAAACTTTCTAAAAAAAGTAGTCAATTTGACACAAAATGCTATTATGACATGCAAAAACAAATAGGACTTCATATGGGATACATTTATGATACTTTTATTGTGCTCTTTTGACATTTTGGAGCTTGGTAATATATTTCACAATCAAAGAGCTTCTCTGAATTTTCTCCTAACATTCCTTGTTGATAAAACATAATAGAGAATTAGAACGACATGATGGTGAGTAAATGATGATAGAATTTGTATTTTTTGGTGAACTATCCATTTAATGTTTAGAAATGGATCTGTGTTGGCAAAAAAAGAAGCTGGAAATATAGCTGCGAGCAGCGATGACGGGCCCAAGCACCATAGGTCCATTTTCACCAGGTGGCTTTTGGAAAACCATACAAGGTGTACGCATTAGGCATTTGACATTATTATTATTTAATTTTTTTAAGCAATTGGGGTAAATATAAGAGGGCTATTTCAAAGTCTGTTGAAAATGTAACACTTCCTGCTGCCAGTTGGTGGCACTATGACCGTGAACCACAATGATCCCTGTGATCAGCTTCCATTACCAAACATGCCATTTTATATCACCAAATGCATGCCGAAGATACGGGACACTTCCTGTATCCCTATTTTTGCCATTAAATTAGTGCCTCACCATGGCAACACCATTCAAAATATAAAAAGTCTGTTTTGCAATTTAGCATCCTCAATGTCTTGGCGTGATGTTGCCTAAGTTTGGTGCCTGCCACATGAATCCCCTAGGAAGAGTATTCAAAAGTTCAGGGCCTGCAATTTTCCAAAAATGCACATTCAATCCAAAATGGCCGACTTCTTGTTGGGTGGAACTAATGACTGTAATTTTGTAAGTTATCTGGCTTGATGAGAACAATATATGTACCAAGTTTGGTGCCCACAGGATAAACTGATCCCACCACTTTAGTCAAAAGATGGCACTACAGAGTCCCCCAACCACATCTGTGTGTTAACTTTTTCCCAGGCATAATTAAGCATGCCAAATACCTCAAAAACATATGAATATATGAAAAAAGGAATGATAACATTTAATGCATTACCATGACAACACTATTTAAGATATCAAGAGTCCCTTCACAATTTTAAACATGCACTATCTTAACATTATTAAAAAAATATTAAAAAGCAATTCAGTTAAACTTTAGAGGGATAATTCAAAGTCTGTTAAAAGTGCCACACTTCCTTCCACCAGTTGGAGGCACTATGACCGTGACCCACAATAGCCACATCAATGTGATCAGCATGCAAGACCAAACCATTTTTATGTAAATAACACGATGCACGTAGAAGATGAGACACTTCCCTTTTCCCATTTTTTGACATTAATTTATCGCGTCGCCATGGCAACACTGTTCGATATATATAAAAAAATCAGTTCTCAATTTAGCATCGCCAAGGTCTTGGCATGATGTCACCCACATTTGGTAGATGCAACATGACATCTCTAGGAGGAGTATTTCAAAATTCAGAGCATGCATTTTAAATATAATGAAAAATGTCTGACTTCCTGCTGGGCGGAGCTTATGACTGTCAAAGCGAAAGTTGTCAGGCTTGATGAGATCTATACATGTACAAAGTTTGGGGACTGTAGCTCAAAAGAGATGTGCTACAGAGGCCCCCGAAGATGCCCATCGACAACTCTGATGTGTGTCCAAACTTTCAAAGAGTTTTGGCGCACAAGTATCCCAAAAGCACCAAAAACCTTGAAAAGAAGAATCATCCTTAGGCGAACAATAGGGCCTCTACACTTTCAGTGCTTGCGCCCTAATAAGAGCCAGCTTCAGGAAAGAATGTAGCTTAATGGTGGACGGTCTGCTTTCACAAGAAATATGCTGTAATTTCCTCTCATCTCTCAACAAACCAGGGAGAGGCTTCCTCCTCTTCTCTCCCTCTATAGACTGGGGCTTTTTATTTGCTCCAATCCTTTTCATTCATAATAAATCAGTCTTTCACATCTCTTATTTTGTATAGTTTAAAATGCCAGGCAGTACTAAATTAACATCTACACAATCTATGAGGTTTGGCCCTGTGGAAAAACAAAACGAATTTCCCACAGAAATAGATGTTAATAGCTGCTCCCAAACAGAGCCAAGCATGTGCATGTGAGGGCATACAGTGAGGGGAAAAAAGTATTTGATCCCCTGCTGATTTTGTATTTTTGCCCACTGACAAAGAAATGATCAGTCTATAATTTTAATGGTATGTTAATTTGAACAGTGAGAGACAGAATAACAACAAAAGAAATCCAGGAAAATGCATGTCAAAAATGTTATGAATTGAATTGCATTTTAATGAGGAAAATAAGTATTCGACCCCCTGTCAATCAGAGATTTCTGGCTCCCAGGTGTCTTTTAAACAGGTAACGAGCTGAAATTAGGAGCACACTCAAGTGCCCCTAATATCATCTTGTTACCTGTATAAAAGCCACCTGTTCACAGAAGCAATCAATCAATCAGATTCCAAACTCTCCATCATGGCCAAGACCAAAGAGCTATCCAAGGATGTCAGGGACACGATTGTAGATCTACAAAAGGCTGGAATGGGCTACAAGACCATCGCCAAGCAGCTTGGTGAGAAGGTGACAACAGTTGGTGCGATTATTTGCAAATGGAAGAAACACAAATTTACTGTCAATCTCCCTCGGTCTGGGGCTCCATGCAAGATCTCACCATGTGAAATTGCAATGATCATGAGAACGGTGATGAATCGGTCCATAACTACATGGGAGGATCTTGTCAATGATCTCAAGGCAGCTGGGACCATAGTCACCAAGAAAACAATTGGTAACACTACACTGTGAAGGACTGAAATCCTGCAGAGCCCGAAAGGACCACCTGCTCAAGAAAGCACATGTACAGGCCCGTCTGAAGTTTGCCAATGAACATCTGAATGATTCAGAGGAGAACTGGGTGAAAGTGTTGTGGTCAGACGAGAACAAAATCGAGCTCTTTGACATCAACTCAACTCGCCGTGTTTGGAGGAGGAGGAATGCTGCCTATGACCCCAAGAACACCATCCTCACCGTCAAACATGGAGGTGGAAACATTATGCTTTGGGGGTGTTTTTCTGCTAAGGGGGATAGGACAACTTCACCGCATCAAAGGGACGATGGACAGGGCCATGTACTGTCAAATCTTGTGTGAGAACCTCCTTCCCTTAGCCAGGGCATAGAAAATGGGTCGTGGATGGGTATTCCAGCATGACAATGACCCAAAACACACGGCCAAGGCAACAAAGGAGTTGCTCAAGAAGCAGCACATTAAGGTCCTGGAGTGGCCTAGCCAGTCTCCAGATCTTAATCCCATAGAAAATCTGTGGAGGGAGCTGAAGGTTCGAGTTGCCAAACGTCAGCCTCGAAACCTTAATGACTAGGAGAAGATCTGCAAAGAGGAGTGGGATCCCTCCTGAGATGTGTGCAAACCTGGTGGCCAACTACAAGAAACGTCTGACCTCTGTGATTGCCAACAAGGGTTTTGCCACAAGTACTAAGTCATGTTTTGCAGAGGGGTCAAATACTTATTTCCCTCATTAAAATGCAATTCAATTTATAACATTTTTGAGATGCGTTTTTCTGGATTTTTTTTTTTTTTGTTATTCTGTCTCTCACTGTTCAAATTAACCTACCATTAAAATTATAGACTGATCATTTGTTTGTCAGTGGGCGAACGTACAATATCAGCAGGGGATAAAATACTTTTTTCCCCCCTCACTGTATTTGTGTGGCCTACACTCCAACCAGGCAACTAACTAGGGCAACTATGCCTCAAGCTTAAAACTTTGATATTTGCTTGTTTGTCTTGGACTGTTTTACAACTTGCAGACAAAATCAGCTGTGAACACAGACCTACTCAGGTCAACTGTAGCCAGAGTTCACTCACTGACCATTTCATGCACATTAAACATAACTGGAAAACATTTGAGAAAATCGCAAGCTCCAGTCAGATTGAGTGAATTGGCATGCTTCCAGGAGTCAAAATAATGTACAGGTTTTTTTATTTTACGCCTGGAAACCAAGTGGTAATGGGTTGCTTCATGTAAGCATACATACAGTCCCGGTACTTTCCCCTCAGGAAATTTCAAAATCTTTCTAGACAACTTGCTTTAACTCTTAAGAAGAACAGCAAACCAGAGGAGAATTTTCCCTCTTGCATTCACACACACAAAAGGAACCCCTGTAAAGAACACATCTATTGTCCACCATATATCTTCTGAAATAATTTGCACACACAATTCAATAGAAAACAACAACAAAATCAACAACCCCAATGGAGGACGCAAGGATCGGTAGTGTACAGTCTTTACACTAGTCCTGTGTGTTGCGGAAGCGGTGCTGCATCCCTGAAGCAGCATTGAGAGGAGAGATGAAGAGTTCAGCCTATTTTTACCACGCATCACATGCTGAACACAGAGGAAAACATGTTGAAAATGAACTATAAACCTTTTTACAATATTTTACAAAAAAGGCTTTTATGACTCAATATTGTATTGAACTATTCACCCATTAACCACAAAGTAACAGGCACACAATTTTCCACATGTAAATTAGATTTCAGGATGGTTACATTTATAATAGATTTCAATTACTCACTTTCAACAAACATCTTATGTCAGTTACCCCAAGAAAAATTTGTTTGGGGGGGTGGGGTGGGTTGTGGTTTTGTGTTTGCGGTCCCCTTCTGTATATCACAGACCCACTTAATCATTTTGCGGCCCACACTGGCATACCGCTGCCCTGTTTTGTGGCTGGCCCACTTCCCCTGTTCACCTGATGGCCAGGCCTATCAGTCCTCAGGCATCCATCTCTCCCGGATCCCAGTGTGGCTGCACACCCTGCACTGCCAGTAGTTACGCCACTGTAGCTGCAACAAGTTTGTTTACTCAAGGCAGTTCTCATTGCTTTGAGCATCATATGAGTTTGACTGATCACTGGTTGCATCACATCCCACAGTCCCTCGTCTTCCAAAAGTCACCTACCCCAGGGGCTAAATAGTCCCTCTAAATGGCTAAGGGGAACAATTGTATGTGCATAATAGTTCTGAGTAAAAGTACCTAAAACAGTCTTTAGTTCATGCAGTGGGAAAGGTCCTTAAGAGCTTTTGAGGAACTATTTAATGTAAATCTGTCCCCAGATGATCTACTCCCATTTAGGTGGGTGGTTGATGTCCAAAGTAAGATGCAAAGTGGACCAGACTTCATGCAGATAGTCAAAAGTCAGGCTACACAACTATATATATATATATATATATATATATATATTTATTTGACTATAGGTCAAATTAGTCTCACAGGTGACAAGTGAGTACAGCATGTACAACAGACAAAAGTGATTTCATGGGTTTGTATTTGATCAGAGCTAGTGTTTCCCGGGTGATTCATGCTGGTGGTTTGCAAAACACATGTCTATGCAAGAAAGTATTTGATGGTTTTTGTGATGGAGAGATTGGAGCAGAATTTTTTTGGAGAAGGGTGAATAGCTGAATGATGGGAAGTGTGTACATGCAATGTTGGGCAATAAACAAATTCTAGGGTTTATACTAGGTATTAAAAGTAGTGGGATCTTGAGTAAGAGGGTGTAACTTACCTGAGTAGATTTATCCCTCATGCACGGGACACAAGGTGCATGGTTGGCATCCCGGGGCCAGTGTCCAGACAGGTAGGGGCCTGTTAGCACATCCAAAGACGAGGTACGATGAATGCTACTGTTGTTGCTGGTGGTAGACCAAGACCCTGCCACAGGAAGTCTAGGCTTTTCTGCAAGAAAGCCAGTACACACAGATGAGAAAAACAAGATGGGAAGGAAGGGGAGGGGGGGGGGGGGGGTAGAGACAGGGGCCAGTTGGAGGTGAAAGATGGATGAGTGAGACATGGGGAGAAAGAACACATGCAGTGGAACAGAAGAAAAAAAAAATTTAAATCGTTCATCTTATGAACCAGTTAATTCACAAACACAATACACCATTATGTTAATTGCTTTTGCCAAAGGTCACACAACAAGACTGAAGCTAGTCTTCCTGCGAACATTGAAAGACTCAAGAGTTTCTTGTATTCTGTTGTGTTGGTGTGCACTTTACATAACTAATCAAAGATAAGGGGCAATGCAGTTTGAGGTTTACTCCATTGTCCTTAGCTTTTGCTCACTGTTGCTCTTCTTGTTGGCACAGTGTGCACACAAGTGGACTAGTCAACCAAATTTCAAACCAGTTGCAAATTTGTTGTAGCCTCGGCTCATTGTCACTGCTTCAGTCCTGTTGTGTGCAACTTGGCTTTAGAGACCATACATTTGCAGAGCATGTGCCCATGTGTAATTACACCAGCTTGAGTGTAAATGTCTGCTGGGCTGATGGTGATGAATGCTAAAGCCCAGCAGATTGAGATGGAATTAGTCTGGTGTCCAGTAGCTCTTTTAATAAAACTCAAGCTGATTAACAGCTAGCTGGCAGTGCCAGACTGGTGTGGAGGAAGCGGCCCGCATGTCTTGACCTACATTTGGTGTCTCTCCACAAGTAATTACCCCCTTCTCACTTTAAACCTAGGTGTGAAATTCTGAAGGATCAAACTCTCAACTCCTTTGAATAAAACGCACAACAGAACGCGTCCCTCAACCATGATCTCACCGATAATACAAATCCCTGGAGATTCCTCCTAAGCTTGCTTCCAGCAACAGAATTCGCCGCATCTAGTTGCAGCCCTGCTGCTCCCAAGTGTAGCCTCACTGCCCAAGGAAGTAACGTACGTACTTGAACTTTGGCCTTACGCTGGATGAGCCGAGATTCTCCATGTTCTACAGAGCATGCAAATGGAGAACGCAGAGCAATCCGTGTCTCACACTTTTGCCTGCAGAAGTGAAGAAAGATTTCTCTTCCTTATTCAACTGTCCCAAGGGCTGGCAAGGGATGTCAGTGCTCGGATTCAAGCATTCATTGTTAATTTTTTTATGTCGATAAATTATTATTTTAATTAATATTAGCGATTATTATTAATTATTGCTAATAATCAAACCCCGCTCCTGAAGCCCCAACAACTGTTTCATTCTCCCTCTCTCTCCTCAACAGTTCCCTGTATCTCTTAATCATCTTGTCTAATGAAAAAAAGGCGAATATCAATACAACTATTGTATACTGTCTGCAAATATGCAGATATCTGATTTAAACAGATGTAATTCACAAACCTCCCATAAATCTAGCATTTTCTTCCCATCCAGCGCTCTTCTAATATCTTCCTCTAAAGAGTGTATTCTATCAGCCAGAATCAAAACTTAAGGATAAGGATGAAATGTTCCTCTAATAATTCACAAACCAAGATGGTCAGTCCATGATAATCCAAGCAGGTTTCACGGCGTTTAAACTCTCAGTAGATTGCTGCTGATCTTGCTGGATCCGCACAAGTTTTACAAAGTAAAAACGCCTCACACTATGAGTAAATCCCATATTCACGGTGTACTGAATATACAATTTGTTTGATTGGGTCTTTTATGTAAAAATTTGATTTGTAATGTGCAAAAGTTTATTCATATTGAAATTGAGTAAATATAGTGCTAAATAATATTTATTAAATTTTGTATACATTTTATGTTTTTTTATTTACTATATTAAATTGATATATATCTGCATTGTATCGGCCTATCGGCCACCCTGCTCTCCGGACATCAGCCATTTAAAAAAAAAACATATAGGTCACCCACTAATTACATCCTCCGCTAACACACGTGTATCTCTCTGTAGATGGACAGGGTTTTACCATCTCTGTAGATGGACAAGTGGTACCATACTGATCAAAATTGATGTTAAAAACATGTTAACATTGGCTTTGCATTAATGACCTGACAATTGAATATTAGTGTTAATTTTGTCAGCTGGTTTTTAATTTAGTTTTAGTATCAAATGTCCTTTTTAGTTTTTATCATATTTAGTCAACCTTATCCTCTTTTTTTTGTTGTTGTTGACAATGTCTAGGCATTTTAATGTAGTTTTTATGAAAATATAAATCAAATAAAAAAATAATAAATAAATAAATAAATATATATATATATATATATATATATATAATTTTTGTGTTAATTTAGGGTTATTTTCACATAAAATTGATCTTATGATGATCTCATCAATGATGCAAACATCTGCAGACAGCGGGGGTGAGAGACGAGTATCTCCGTGTTAGAGTACATATCAGCTGACAGAACTTTAAATCTCTCTGGTCTCGACTCCCGCTCAGATTGGGTTATTTACTTATTTGCTTATTTATATCACGTTCCCATATTAAATTATATGAAAAGATATTTCGCCAAGCTATGATCTGTGTTTCTATCAGACACAACGCTTGTTATTGTTTTCCATGAAGACACCCGCCAGAGTTTTGTAGAGAGCCAGAGGCGGCACGAAATTTGGCGGAGGCAGCCGCCTAGTAATTCTCTATGCAGGAAAAACCCTGATGGACATATGTTCTGCTTGTTTCCTTTGGGTCAACTTTCTACAGAGAGAAGCTGTCCAATTAACTATTAGTATGTTAAATCAGCTGATGACATCACAGTTCTCCATGCATTGGTGTAGTTTAAAGTGGCAAGCAGAGAATACAAGCTGCAGATTGAGAAGATCCCTGCATCATTCAAATCTCCTGTCTGGGAAGGTTTTCTTACTGCAGTCAAACAGCAACGGTTAAAAAAACCATTTACAATACAGATATTGTTTGCAGTCATTGCTCGATAATAACCATGATTTTTCTTAAGTTAATACTGTATTAACCATGATCATGATAATTTTTTGGTTACTGTGATTTTACTACAAATACCATAGTTAAACATGTTTAAAGGGGGGCGGGGGGGGGCACATGAGAACAATGTCCTCTTGGAGATTTTCAAAAGCTTGAACAAAGCCATTCATAATGTCATCAATGTTACTTTGGTGGTAATGATACATTGCTTATGAGCAATAGTGTCATTTTTTTTAACCAATCCTGAGAACAAACAGAAAAATTGTGAAACACAGCTTTATTATTCGTTGAAAATCCTTAATTTCCCTCAGTGAAAGATTTTTACTCTGATATTTAATCGGAAAGTCAATATTGTTTATGGCTGAACAATTTGCGTCGAAAAGGACGTAAAACACGACCAATTGACAACACTCCTGAATCTACCGACATCGACGTGCTAGTAAGCATGGCCGAAGATCTTGAAGGTGAAATATTGTTACAAACTCTTTGGAAGGAGATAAAAGTCAGTAAAGAGGAAATCAGTAATCAAACTGACAAGATAACCAATGACATCCAGACTAAACTGATCCGTATTGAAACCTCCATGTCAACATTATCTGAACAAATGGTCGAGGTGGAAACTAGGGTAAATGCCACAGAGGATGATTTGAGAGACACTCGTTCGACAGATAATTGCTTGGAGAAAGATGTCTCCTACCTTAAAGATAAAGTGCAAGACCTAGAAAACAGAAGCAGGAGGTCTAACATCCGTATTGTTAACTTGACGGAAAATCCGAAGGAGGCAACATGGTTTCATTTCTGGAATGCATTTTCCAAGAAATTCTAGGCCCCAAAAACATTCCTTCTCCTCTGATAATTGAGAGGGCACTATATATATCAATATATCAATATGTAGCAATATATCGTCGGACAGAACAACTCATAGGATAATTGCGGCCAAACTCCTAAACTTCAGAGAAAAGCAGAAGATCCTTCAAATTGTGAGAGAACGCAATGAGGTATACTTCGACAACGCCGCATTAATTTTTTCACGGATTTCAGTGCGGAGCTTCAGAATGCGCGGAAAGCTTATACGGAGGTGAAGAGAATGTTGAAAGATCGGGAAATCTGGTACTTCTTTGTATACTCGAAGCTTCGGATCCTGCACATGGTAAAACAAAGATCTTCTACACTCCAGCAGAAGTTAAGAGCTTTATTGATTCCCACAGCAAGGACACAGATGCTGTTGCTCCTGAATGAGAACTGAGATAATATGATCTAATATCCTTTGTATAAAAGGTAATATTTTGAGATGAGATATACTTTAATTTATCTGTCTTATTCCCTTTTTGACCAAAGGCCATAGCAGGAAACATCACAAAACAATGTTGTCATGTTGCAGTTTACTGGTGTTGATTATTCTTTTAGTTATTAGGTAATAATACTTGAATAGTTCATTTTTTGTTCAGCTTCTAGCACTATAAGCAGCATAATAGCCATAGAAGAGATTAATATCTGACTGTCAGTCACTTTTTTCTTTTCTAATTTTATTCAATTTGATGGGGAGCTTATGATATACCTTGTAAACAAATATATGGTTGGCCAGCTATACATTTTGTAGTAAGTTTATTAATAAGGTTGGCTAATTGCATTGTTCTTTATTTTGGTTGATCTATTTTTTTTTTTTTATTTAAAAAAAAAAAAAAAAAAAAAAAAAAAAAAAAAAGTTAAAAACGTTAGTTAGGGCAATTTTTCTTTTTGTATATTTTTATATTTCACGCAACAGGATGTACAATTTACAATTATACCACGTAAGGTGACAGTACTTTATAATGTGTGCAGTGTTGATTTCCTCTCTGTAACTTTCTGTATTTTGAATTGTGTATCATGGAATGTAAGGGGGTTAAATAATCCAATTAAAATAAAGAAGGTGCTTTCATAATTGAGAAGAGTTAATACTGATATAGCTTTTATTCAGGAGACTAACCTTACAGATCAGGAGCATAGAAAACTCAAAAGAGAATGGGTAGGCCAGGTCGATTACTCATCATTCTCACCCAGTGGTCGAGGTGTAGCATCATAACTCATCATTAACATTAAATTTACAATTGAACCTGATTACTACATACACTGATAATACTGAGTAATATGTAATTGTTGAATGTGAGTTGAACCGGGAACACATAACTTTAGTAAATGTATGTGGATCAAACAATGACGACCAAATATTGTTTAGCAAATTATTATGACTAGCCACTATTGAGGGCAGCTGTATTATTGGAGGTGACATTAATCTTGTATTGGATCATTGTAAGGATAGGTCCTCAAATAAATCTTTTAAGTCAAAATCAGCAACCGTTCTGAGTCAAAGAATGACTGATTTGGGGCTGCACGATATATGGCGGGATCTTTATCCAAATCAAATTGACTACTCCTTTTATTCAAATGTACACAATGCTTATCAAGTGAAGGACTGCAGTTCCCTTCCCCCCTCCATCTCTGATCACAATCGTCTTAAGCTTATGTGGGAGCCAAAAACAGCTTAACACTATTCCAAAAATTGGAGATTTAGAACTTACATGCTAGAAGATCCAGAATTTATTCAGTTTATGTCCACTCAAATTCAAATATTTCTTGAGGGTAATGCTTTCAACAAAAAATATGCTTTCAAACATATGGGAGGTGCTTAAAGCATTCATGAGAGGACATATTCTTTCATACTGGGCATCTAAAAAGAAAAGAAAGCTATTTTAACAAAATTTGAAAAAGAAGATCATTGGAATTAGTACATTCATTGACTAACAAAGATGATTGTTTGACTCATCTTGCTCAAAAACGGATTTTATAAAATAATTTGTGCACCCAGAAATTTGAGTCTAATACGGCAAGAAAAAAATATCATTAGTATGAATTTGTAGATAAGACTAGCAGACTATTGTCATGGCAAATAAAGAAAGAAGAATCAGATAGACATTCACTCCATACAATCGAATGATTGAAACATGTAACAGAACCTAAATATTTTATTCAAGGATTTTTATAAAAATGATCACAGCCAGAAAAATATGGGTGCTAAATTTTTTTTTTGCAAAATAAAACTACCTAAAATTGATGATAAAGATAATGTACTATTAAAATAACAAGGCCCCAGGGCCAGACGGCTTTCCAATTAAGTACTTTAAGGCGTTTTCAAATTTGTTATTAACTACACTAACAAACATGATTAAAGAATCACTTGAGGCAACAGCAGGCAACAGTAATATTACTTCCTAAGCCAGGGATGGACTGGCGGAAATATGGGTCTTATAGGCCATTAAGTCTTCTTAATGCTGACTTAAAGTTGACCAAATTATTTGCCCCAAGACTTGAAACTATTATACCCAAAGTAATACACACAGATCAGACAGGATTTGTTAAGAATAGACACGGCTCCGATAATGTTAGAAGACTTCTACATATAATTGATATTGCTCAGAAGCAAAAATTGTTTATTCTGTCTATGGATGCTGAAAAGGCTTGAGACAGAATTGAGCCTACTTTTCTTTTCGCAAGCCTAGAAGCCATGAGCTTTGGATTTAAGTTCATTGGATATTTAAAAACTATCTTTAACTCCCCGAAAGCATAAAAATTCACCAATGGTGTTATGGCAAGCACTTTCACACTATCTAGAGGCTGTTGACAAGGCTGTCCAATATCCCCCTTATTATTTGCCCTGACAATTGAACCTCTCGCTATTCCAATAAGGTCCCATACAGTAATAAAGGGAATTAAATTTGACACTATAGAACATAAATTATCCCTTTATGTTGATGTCCTGTTAATATCCCTGATCAATCCACAATCCTTTACCCCCCCCTCCCCCTCCCTTATATTTAAAGGAATATAGTAAAATCTCTGGCTATAAATTGAATTATGACAAGAGCAAAGCCCTCCCTATTAATATACCAGATGATTTAAATCATATAGTCAAACCATTAAAACTGTGCCCCAGTGCTTTTAAACATTTAGGTATCCATATTGGTTTAACACATGAAGACAAGTTCCATATAAATTACTCCATACTTTAGGAAAGAGTAAAAGAAGATATGAATAAATGGAAAGAACTACCCTCATCAATAATTGGTAGAGTCAACATTATAAAAATGAACATTTTACCTAAATATATGTATAAATTTCAGTGTCTTCCCTTGAACATTCCGATGTCCTACTTTAAGGAACCCTGTTACATGGGCAAGTAAAGGTATAAAGATGCTTAAGGACTTGTATACTAATGATTCTTTAATGAGCTTTGAGTTGCTATCCCAGAAATATAAAATTCCAAAACATAATTTCTTCAAATATTTGCAAGTCAGACACTGGGTAAAAGAGATCACTTCTCAGACATTCCCTAACATTCCAAAACTATCACCTCTTGAAAATGTTTTATTTAATAAGATGGTGTCATCTCCAAGTGGTATTGCTTCTGTAGTATACAGCTCATTAACAGATAATTTTAAACCATTCGACAACATGGTCTTGAGACAAATGTGGGAGGGAGATCTCGAATGTATATATGACCCTGTAGAGTGGGAGTGTGTTATAGAAAGAATGCAGTCTATGTTAATATCTACCAAACATAGACAAATCCAATTTAATATTATACATCGAACATATTACACTCCTCAAAAACTTCACAAGTTAAATACTGATATTTCTGCAAAATGTCAAAGATGTAAAACATCTGAAGGCAATTTACTTCATATGCTTTGGAATTGCCCTGTTTTAAAATACTTTTGGAAATATATAATTAATGTATCTTCAAAGGTTATAGATATTCCCTTAAGTAATGATCCTAGAATTTGGATATTAGGGGAAACAGATTTATTATTTTCCTCTCATTATAAAAAGTATTTCTCCCTTTTTGGAAAAAAAAAATTATATTAATGAATTGGAAGTCAACTCATCCTCCAAGACGACAATGGCTTAAACAAACTCGTATCGTACTGCACCCCTAAGAAAATTATTTTCAATATTAGGAAAACACCAAAAACTTTTGAAAAAATTTGGAGCTCTTTTCTGGACTGATTACCCTCTCTCATTGCAAATTAACTGCAATGACATTCCTTATTCTGAAAACTAATGATTAGTACAGATAATTATATAAAAATTAGTGGTTGTTATTTTTTTTGGTGAAAGAAAAAAAAATAAAATAAATAAATAAATAAATAAATAAATAAATAAATAAATATATATATATATATATAAAAAAATAAAAGAATCAGAATGTGCATTATTGCAAAGTATGGAAGACATTTTTCTTGGTGACAGAAGCTTCCAGTGCACAAACAATACAGCAAGACGGAGATAAATATAATAATAATAATAATAATAATAAAAAAGATTAGATAATAAAGCGAATAGAAATAAGTATATATATAGTAGACTAAAAACAGTTATCACAAGGGCATTTCAACAGGCAAATACATCTCTGACCTAAAGTGAAATGTTGACCCAGGAAGTTTTCCTTTGTTACAACTGATTATGACATATTGGCCTATAACAAAACGAAGACATAACTTCAAACATAACTGTTTGAGGAGACTCCAAGAAAACCACGGTTTACTACAATGAGAAGTGCTGGGTCTCAGCCAAGACACTGAAGATGACAATTTCACCCCACCACCTCTTTCTTACTCTGGTGTCGAGTGTCATTTTGACAGCTAAGAAAACCTGATCAGCTGTGTCTTACGTGTCAAACCAACCCTGTTTTACCACTTGAGACCAGGGCACGATGGTTGGGTGCAATTTTCATTCCTCTTTTTGATTTGTAACTAGTAGCGAATAATAAACATGCAAAAATTAAATATATAAATAAATACAAATATTTGAGGAGCAAATAGTTTTCCTAAAAATGTATGTCCTCATATGGGGACAGCAGGTCCAAGTTGTGAAATTTTAAATAATACCAAGCTATAGAATATGCATGGATAGTCGACATTTGGTAAACCATTTGCCACACCATCCGGTTATTCTACTTGTGCAATAGAGGTCTTCAACCTGACCTGATCTCGACAAGTTCTGACAAACTGTCAGGTTTGGGTGAGTTTTTCCAAGTATAGGGAGAGTTAGGGGCTGATCAAACATGCTTTTCTGTGCATCTGCAAAGTTTTTCTATATACTGATAACACTTGCTGGACAGGCATCTTTGACTGTTACACTGAATCTCACTGCCTTTCAGCATCTTGTGCAAGATCGCCACATTTTTAGAAACCAAGTTAAAGATAACTTTATAAGTGTATCACAAAAAACATACATTTTTTATAAGTGTATCACAAAACAACTGCGTTGTTTCATTCACTGCACTGCGTTTTGCTGCTTTCAGAAGTACACTATATGGACAAAAGTATTGGGACAAGAGGGCCTAGCTCGCAATCTCCATTCTAGTTCATTCCGAAGACATTCAATAGGGTTGAGGTCAGGGCTCTGTGCGGGCCAGTCAACTTCCTCCACACCAAACTCATCCAACCATGCCTTTATGGACCTTGCTTTGTGCATTGGGGCACAGTCATGCTGGAACAGAAAAGGGCCTTCCCAAACTGTTTCCACAAAGTTGGAAGCATAGAATTTTCCAAAATGTCTCTGTAAGCGGAGGCTTTAACATTTCCCATAAGTGGAACTAAGGGGCCTAGGCCAACCCCAGAAAAACAACCCCATAGCATTATCCCTTCTCCACCAAACTTTACAGTTGGCAAAATGCAGTCAGGCAAGAAACGTTCTCCTGGCATTCGCCAAACCCAGATTCGTCCATCAGACTGCCAGATAGAGAAGCATGATTTGTCACTCCACGGAACACGTTTCACTGCTCCAGTTCCCAGTGGGGCGTGCTTTACACCACTCCATCCGACACTTGGCATTGTGCTTGGTGATGTAAGGCTTGCATACAGCTGCTCGACCATGGAAACCTATGCCATGAAGCTCCCAAAGCACAGTTTTTGTGTTGATGTTAATGCCAGAGGAGGTTTAGAACTCTGCAGTTATTGAGTCAGCAGAGCGTTGGCGACTTTTACGCACTATGCGCCTCAGCAACTTTACGAGGTCTGCCACTTTGTGGCTGAGTTGCTGTGGTTCCTAAACGCTTCCTCTTTGCAATAATACCACTTACAGTTGATCGTGGAATATCTAGGAGGGAAGAAATTTCATAAACTGACTCGTTGCAACGGTAGCATCCTATTACAGTACCACACTCGAATTCAGTGAGCTCTTTAGAACGACCCATTCCTTCACAAAAGTTTGTAAAGGCAGACTGCATGGCTAGGTACTTGATTTTATACACATGTGGCAATGGGACTTAATGAAACACCTGAATTCAATGATTAAGAGGTGTGGGCCAATACTTTTGTCCATATAGTGTAGTTCAGGTTGCAAAGAGGACCTCAAGTGACTTATGTCATTAAACATGATTCCAGGTTGTTTTTCACCAAGGAAAGTTTCAGTGCTTGATAAACAGCAAGACAGTTTTTTCCCTTTTGCTCTGGTGTCCATATTTAGTACAATAATTAGACAAGTTCAAAGCCATTCGATTTGAAGATATATATATATTGTGCTATTTAGACTCATAGCTCACTGTGCACTTTATTTGCTGCTGTTTTGAATAGTGTTTGCGGAAATTCCATTGCAATAAACCAAAGACTTTCTAGCAAGTCAGTCCACTGTCTACCATCTTTGGAATGCTCTCGGGAAGCTATTTCCAGTCATGACAGTGTCACTCCAATATATTTGAATGGAAAATTACCAAAATCTCAAATGCAGTAGGACAAGATTACGATCTAAGAACATATTTAAAATTAAACAGTAAAATCTGACAATACTGGAATCATAAATTGTGCTTCTTTCCTTCATATTACGCTTTAAACGCAATTTCCCGGATTGACAGGCGATGTCTGTCTAAAAGGTGATTGGCTCTTTTTCCTGTAAGGTGGGACTTCCTTTCTACATCCATTGACCATTGGAGCTTAGAGCTCCTTGGTTGGGCATTCCACTTTCTCCCATTCATTTTAATAGAAGTGGCCCATCTACGCTAAGTAGTCTCTGAATAAACATTCTTTATTCCCACGTCCCGACTCCCAACGGAATACAGATTAACAGTTCGTGAAACATTGCGGTTAACCGAATGTTAAAAACAGTATCCGTGCACATCCCTACAATAGAAAGTCAGTTGTTAATCAAAATGTTCTTCTAGGAGTTCTTAAAGCTGCTTTGGAACAATGTATATTGAGAAAAGCACAAATAAAAAACTACACAAACAAAAATTATTTAACTTGATTTGATTTTGGGTTATATGTTGCAATATTTTCTCTACTCTGGCAACAAAATCTCAATTATCAATATTTGCACTGTCAAACAAACAAGTCAAATCCAGTACTGAAGCATTTTACCAATAATTCTGATACAAGTAATGGCAAGCATTATCCAATCACTGCAAACCATGTTAAATTAAAATATCGCCCATTATAAATTCAGAATCAATGTACTGATTACCACTGTCCCATGTCTGCAAACCATGTTGAATGGTGCAAACACCATCTGCAGCCTGAAACTAAAATTGCCTAGAGTGTCCTGAACTGATATAAGATGGCTTCAATTAAATGAGTAGTGGATAAAAAGCCAAAACTCAATGTGCATGAGGATGCCGGATCACAAGAGGCAAATAATAATAAAAAGGCCACAAATCGCAGATTTTTTATTTTTTACATTTTAAATAAATGCGAGTCAAAATCATTTTTAGTGAACCCGAAACATTCTGAAATAGTTTTGCATTCCCTCGCAATAGCTGGCTTTCCCTTACAATAAGATTTGTGTTCCCTCACAATAAATTTACCATTATTTAACCATAATATTCATAGTAAAACCATAGTAGTAACACAGGAAAAAGAAAAGTTTACCCAGTTTAACTTAACTTTAACCTGTTAAGTTTAACCATGGTATTAGTAGCAAATCCATAGTAATGGAATCTATAGTAAAACCGTGGTTACTGTACAGATGCAATACACTGTATTAAAACCATGGTTTCCACCAAAAAAAAAAAAAAACAAGGATAGCCTACTACTAGTCTACAATATTACAATGGCCAATTTCATCCAAAAAACAAACATCCAAAAAAAAAGTTAATACAATAAAGGTTTTACTGTAGTAAAACCGCAGTAAATATATCGCAAGGGAACACAAACTATTGCAAGGGCATGCAAAAAATAAATCCCAAACTGCCCTAAAAGGGGCTCAGTAAATATTCTTTGTCTACTTGTTTATTAAATATTTTGGCTAAATTGATCATTCTTTGAGTTACCAATAAGTTTGTAGAACACTCCTTTTAGAAATGTTACATATTCCATTCTGCAGATTTCCCCCCAATATTAGTGTAGAATATAATAAAAAAGTACAAAAGTAAGATTTCCTCTGGGCCTCTCCGTAAATTAATTTATGAAAAGAAAATGCTGGAAAAATATTTACACACACATCAATCAGCCACAAAATTTTAACCACCTGCCTAATATCGTGTAGGTCCTCCTCGTGCCGACAAAACAGCTCTGACCCATCGAGGCATGGAATCCACAAGACCTCTGAAGGTGTCCTGTGATATCTGGCACCAAGACGCTAGTAGTAGATCCTTGAAGTCCTGCAAGTTGCGAGGTGGGGCCTCCATGGATCGGACTTTTTGGTCCAGCGCATCCCATAGATGCTCAATCGGATTGAGATCTGGGGAATTTGGAGGCCAAGTCAGCACGTTGAACTCTGTCATGTTCATCAAACCATTCCTGAACAATTTTTGCAGTGTGGCAAGGTGCATTATCATGCTGAAAGAGGCCACAACGGAATACCGTTGCCATGAAGGGGTGTAGGTGGTCTGCAACAATGTTTAGGTAGGTGGTACGTGTTAAAGTAACATCCACATGAATGCCAAGACCCAAGGTTTCCCAGCAGAACATTGCCCAGAGGATCACAATGCCTCCGCCTGCCTGCTTTCTTCCCATAGTGCAAGAAAACATGATTCATCAGACCAGACCACCTTCTTCCATTGCTCCATGGTCCAGTTCTGATGCTCACGTGCCAATTGTAGGCACTTTCGGTGGTGGACAGGGGTCAGTCAGCATGGGCACTCTGAACGGTCTGCATCTGCGTTACATTTTTTAGCAATTTGTGCTACAGTAGCTCTTCTGTGGGATCGGACCAGACGGGCTAGGTCCTTTCTCCCCACACGCATCAATGAGCCTTGGACACCCATGACCCTGCCACCGGTTCACCGGTTGTCCTTCCTTGGACCACTTTTGGTAGACACTAAACTCTGCATTCGGGAGGACAAGACCTGCTGTTTTAGAGATGCTCTGACCCAGTCGTCTAGCCATCACAATTTGGCCCTTGTCAAAGTCGCTCAGATCCTTATGCTTGCCCATTTTTCCTGCTTCTAACACATGAAATTCAAAAACTGACTGTTCACTTGCTGACTAATATGTCCCACCCCTTGACAGGTAATATTATTCTTTTCACCTGTCAGTGGTTTTAATGTTGTGGCTAATCAGTGCATGTAGATGTGTTCCCCTTCCATTCTTTGCAGAGATGAGATACCTGACATAAAGCCAGCTCAAACAGTTCGTTACAGTACAGCTGGCAAACTGATCACAAAATACACATTTTTCAGTCAAATGGCCAAACCAACGACTGGCCACCAAACATAAGGATTCTTAACAGTCAGCAACAGAGAAAAGCTTCTTAAGTAGCTAATTCAAACCACAGACTGGCCCCCTCTCCAGCACAGCTTTCCACAAACTACTTTATGAATGAGACATATGAAATACAAAAGTCAAGTATGAAAGTCCAAATCATTTTCCATAAGTGAAATGGGCCAGAGGGGAAAAGAGAAAAAGCGCACCGTCCATCAAGAGTCTCATTACTGTACATGAAATAATGCTTGACAGTTCATCATTAGTCATTTATACATTTGCAGGAACGCAAATTGCGTATCTGTCTAATATTTAATATGTGAATGCACATGAACTAATGACCTGTTGTTAAGTATTGTGCAAAAGTTGGTAAATGACTGCTTACTGAAAGGGTTCGGGTTATTATAAAGTGTTACATTATTCATTTAAATTACATTTTAATATGGTTTGACGTGTGACACGTGGGAAGGTTTAGGTAAATGACTGGCATTGCCCTGCTGTAAAACATTGGAAGGTCTCTAGAAACCACATGGGCTATAAGTGTTTAACAAGTTACCAAAGCGAAAGTGATGACAAATAAACAATATTGAAAAAACAGAAACGATGCTTGACACTGGCTTCAAACAAAATCAAGCATTACAGTCTCATAAATTCATAAAGATGAATGATGGAACAAGTCACAAACTCTAGATTACCTTTGCAAAGAGGCGAGCTGGGACTCAGCCTCTCTGGGGAGAGTCTGTCATGTTCAGGGGGCTGAAGGGGTTTGGGCCGGTGGCCACAGGACCACAACGAGGAGGAAGATGATGAGGAGGAAGAGGAGGATGAAGACGGAGAGGCTGATAAATTATAGGTAAGGGGGCCTGAACTGTCCGTGATGCAGCTGATCTGTTGGGAGGGAGAGTAGCACTGGGGGTTGACATGCACACCTGTGTAAGGTGACGATGATGAGGATGAGGATGATGGTGGTGATGGCACAGGTACCTGCGCATGCGGCGCTCTCGCGTTCGGCGGAGCCACGTGAACAGCGATTATGGGGCTAGTTCTTGAAGCTGATGAGGAGGGAACGGATGATGCCACTGTGGCTGTAGCTGCAGAACTGTTTGAGGCGCTGGAGTAAAGGGATCGCGTGGGGCTCCTGCTGTGGGTTCCGTGTGGATCACATCCGCTGCTGTGGCATTTACCGTTACCGGCGGAGAGCGCCGTCCGTGTCTGTAGAGGGTGCTGTGGCTGCGGTTTCAGCTGGAACGGAACAGTGGCTTTCATGGGCAGCAGGCGACCCAGTAAACTCACTCCAGCGGTGCTGAGCCCCGGGGATCCGGTTGAGCTTCCCGCGGTCACGCCGCTGCAGCTGGACGTCGGAGATACGTTTCTGCGAACTCTTTGAGACATGGCGTTCGCAGGGAAATTACGACAAAACTCAACGTAAACACTTTCAACATACGTTTAAGCGTATCTGAGATGGCGAATGCTCTTTGGCGCTCGTAGTGTCACTCCATATAACGGCTGTTTACGGAGTTTTACCCGTGCAGTCGGTTCTTACAGACACGGCTAAACTATCTCACGACCTCAAGTAAACTGTAAGAGATTCACAGCCACTCACAGTAAACTCGATCCAGAGCTCTGCCCCCTCCCCTCGCAACGTCTGATTGGCCAGAATGTGGATCCCTTTAATTCCATGAAGTGAGATAGTACACACAGTGGATGAGAAATGTTTGATGAGAATTTTATAACGTTTTACTGAGGAGATGAGTTATGATTCTTTCATCATTCATTCATCTTTTAATGACAGCTCTTCTCTTTTTGAGCGATGACGTGTAATAAGTGGTAACTGTACAATAAGGCTGTATTCGTTTACATTAAGAATGAACAATACGTATTAATCTTAATTTTAACATATACTAATATATTCTTAACATTAGTAGTGGTGTACGTTAAAATTAATTAATGAACTATCAATAACCAGTAGTAATATTTATAACTTAACATAAACCAATATTGCTAAATGCTGTTAAATATCATTCATTGTTAGTGCATGATACCGAATGCATTTACAAGTGTTAACAAATAGAACCTTTTTTAAAGAGTTAATTAGTGTACGTGTGTTTAGACACTAGATTTAATACTAAATTATCATTGCATGTGTGCACACACAAAAAAAATCAACTTTTCAAAATGATTTGCACTAATAAATGTGTAAACTCTTTGGTGTGTGTGGGACATGTTTTTGGTCATGATATTGAGATTGCCTTTAACACCCTCATGTGGCCACTCAATAAATTGAACAATCCGAGAAACTTCATTTCAGTTACAAAATTTATCACATTATCCTAGAAATTGTACATTTTAATTCAGACATGTGGAAATAACCGCAAACCTCATATACAGGTTTTCATTAATATAATCTTTCATCAAATGAGTAAAGCAGGGGTGTACAGCAAGCTTTATTTTCTAAATTATATTTTAAAACATTTTTTTCTGAATAGACAAAGCACAAGCTATCATTTGTTCTTTTTCAACAAAGTGCTTACTTTACAAGCTGTAATAGAAAACATGTCAGTGGATTTTCTTTCTTTTTTTTAAATAACCATCTATGCAGGGACTGAATGGAGGTGTCAGCTTTAATATGAATTTGATGGATATAAAACAGAAGAAAAACAGCAGCTCGTCAACACATACCCTTCATTCATTCATTCACTCATACCCCAAAATACACTTGTAAATTTGTTTTCAGGGGGCATGCTGTAAACCGTGTATACTTTTGCCTAGACTGTCATTTTGTGGTTTTGTGAGTCCTTATAGATGTAGAATTCAGTAACATCATTTTTTTTTTAAACTGATGTAGAATTCAGAGTTTGCATGTGTATTATCGTTACATCTTGGTTTACTTAAAACCCTTCTGCAACCTAACAAAATAATAAAAAAATCCAAATTATCAAGGCCTCCTTCAAGAAAAAACATTAAACAAGGCATGTAGGGTTTATGTCTACACATTTTGCTAGAGCAGTATCTGTAAATGGTTCATTATTCCAGCATGCTGTAAATTGGACAACGACTGGTGTAAACGCTTGCATTAGTTCTTGGAAGGTTCCCCTGAGCAAACTACACTTCCAGTGACTCAGCCTTATCCTCCACGTAGACAGCATCTAGCCTCAACACTCTGGTCTAAATCATCTATTTTAGTCATTAATCTTTCCATTTCAATTCACCGATGTTTGTTCATTTCATTCAAATTAGCATTGGAGGTTTACTTTGTCATCCACTGGGTTAACATTTCTCATTTCAGCTCATTATCTTCTCTTCGACTTGAGCTGAACAGCATGTACTTTTGACATACAGTCTGGCATTACTGTGATTATCTGAAGATACATATCACAGTAATTTAGCATTGTTCTTGGTCCCAAAGCGACAGATGAGTCTGTATACGTGCATGCAAATGCACTAGACAGATACTGTTTATTTACACCACAGAGGATAGCCTATATTACATTCATATACAAAAGCCAGACTGAAGCATTGATTTGTTTAGAGAGAGGCCGTGAGGACCAAAACTACACTGATACACCTTATATGCTGACAAAAAATTCAGCATAGGGGGAACAAAATCATATGACTTTTTGAAAGTTCCCTTTCCGGAGTATACAAGTCCAAAGATAATGCTGGCTTGTTCCAAATCCAAATGGTTAATTCCCACACTCATTATGGACAACATAACTGAAATGCAATACAGTACGAGCATGGTATGCACTCTCTGATTACACACTCGTGCTATCTCAGTTTCTTCTTGTTTTTCTTGGGATATAGTGCCTTGGTATAGGAGGGAACATTCCTCATCATGTAATTATCTGAATGGATTTGTCCATTGTTTTCCATGGGAATGCAGAATGCATACCAGGCGTAAAGGCAGAAATTGTGGGGTAAAATATGAGGCCCATCTCATGCATGGTGCACGTATCGACCGCTATCTGACCGCCAAATCCATTTACATTGTAGATTCAAAAAGGAAAATGCAGCACTCAAAATTGACTATTTCAAGTGGCACCAATAATTAGACAAAAACGGTTTTGGAAGTGCATTCTTTGTGTCCATCCCTTCCAGACTGTTAATGATTGGGTGGAAAAGGGTAAAACCACTTGACATGTCCGAAAAGGCTCTAAGCTGCCACTAAAAATAGTATCTGATTAAAGTATAATTCAAATATGAAAATGTTAAGTGATTATTAACATTTTTAACTTTTGATTTCATGACAGTGAACCCCATAAGCAGCTTGAAGACTGGCCCTGGACACTACATAAATTAAAGATTTAGGGGGGGAAAAGTAAGAAATTAACAAAAGAAACAGCTAAAGTGGATGTAGACTCATGATTTCTTATTGTACACTACCATGTCACTTGAGCTCATCTTTAATATAGGCTAACACCAAACTTAAAATATCAGTGAACTTGAGTCTGTACATACTGAATAAATTTTGTTCATGATGTATGTACGTGTTTGTTCCAGGAATATGGTATTTGAAGCACGCAGAGCAATGTCCACTGTATTAACGGAGTAGAAAGTCTCACAAGACTGATGCCTTTTGCACACCCAGCTGTGATCTGAAGAGCTCCATTGAGAAGTCTCTTCATACATCTAGCTTCATGCAAACACACATTGACCCATGCATACACATTTAGATACACTCTCTCCTTAACAACTCACAGAGGTAAAACTGCACAGAGCATTTGCAGAGACTTGATTATTTAGTGTCTTCAGAGAACATGTTTTCCAGCTAACAGTTCTGGTTGTTGCTTGACTTGAGTAAACACCTACTGTTCTTCTGTAAAAGTTGTCCAATATTACGAACATCCAGTACATGAATTGAACATCCCAATATTTACACAACTGTTATCTACCTTTTTCAAGACTGATGGGATTGTTGAAACGATCTGGGATTGCCATCTGTACGATGTTTCAAAAACACAGTCTGGGTAGCTGACTGTACACAGGATTGTTACCGCTAAGTGCAGCCACAGAAATTTTAAACTAAAGAAACGAAACAAATGCAGCAAAAATACATAGCAAATTAAAATTGTCTTATGGAGCACCTCAAAGCTAAAGTCTATTGCACATTTTAAAATGAGAAAAAAAAACACAGTACACAGATATATACAACAAATACAAAACATATGAATGTACTGTGGGTTAAAGGTATTAGCGATGCAGTCAATCCAGTCTTAAAGACCACTGTCATTTTTTCTTTTTTCTTCAAATGGACTTGATTTCAATTCTGTCCACTCTATCATGATTGTAAAATCAACACATTATCATTAAGACTAAAAACTAAAACATTTTGAGTTTTTAGACCAGTCTTTAGCATGGTCAGATGAACCGAGATTAAGATTACTTACAAAAAAGTGCAATAAAAGAAATGATCAAATAGCCATATAAACAATTATTCTTGATTTAAAAAAGGAACGAAAAACAAACAAACAATGGAAGCATTTTATGCCAATGTTGCTGCATAGCTGGGTTTAGTTTAAAGCGATTTCTTCAGAAACTAGTTGAAGTTCGACACTATCACAATGTTAAGTGCTTGCTAAATTACGTCCCTTCAAAAGTCTGCTTTCCAAAAAACGTTTTCCAGTTTTTTTTTTCCATCATTAGCTGGACCATTTCTTGGAGCACAATAGCATAGACAAACTCTCCGGTATCAAAAGTCTGATCTCGGAGGAAAATTGGAGATGAGAGTTCACAGGCAGGTCATATCTGGTGGCTCAGATGTTAGAGTGGCAGTTGTAGTTCCTCCACTGACCAGGAACACAGCGGTACTGGATTTTAATTGGCCAGAACTTGTGTGACCTCCTCCAGCTGCTGCTGTTGCCATTTGCTGGCTGTGCCCATTGTTGTTTACCTCTCCATCCAGTGTATCAGTGGAGATGACCCATGTGGAAGGACGCCACCTTTTCAAAGAATAAGGTGTCTTCACACGTTTCTTAATCTTCTCTGCCGATCCGGCTTTTCCCTCTTGTGACATAGCCTCATCTACAAGAGAGAAGGAGCACATCTTTGAGGAAATATTTAATAAACATCTTTGATTAAAGCTGCACTACATAAGATTTTTTGGTAAAAATGAACAAAATGCAATAGTACATAAAAAGCTGGTGTTCAAAACAATGTTCTTACCTTACCCCCATTCACTACAGTAAACCTACAAAAATTATTTGTATTTTGAGCTGTCGTGTCAGATTTGGAACAAAATCGCAGGCTTATGTCATTCATCTTTGTATCATTATGTCATGTAAAGACAGATACGGACAATACACAGATCAGCTACAACATTAAAACCACCTGCCTAATATTGTGTAGGTCCCCCTTGTGCCGCCAAAACAGCCCCAACCCGCTTCTCAAAATAGCATTCTGATATGATATTCTTCTCACCACAATTGTACAGAGCTGTTATCTGAGTTACTGTAGACTTTGTCAGTTTGAACCAGTCTGGCCATTCTCTGTTGACCTCTCTCATCAACAACAAATTTCTGTCCGCAGAACTGCCGATCACTGGATGTTTTTTGCACCATTCTGAGTAAATTATAGAGACTGTTGTGTGTGAAAATCCCAGGAGGTCAGCAGTTACAAAAATTCTCAAACCAGCCATGCTCCAAATAACTGAGATCACATGTTTTCCCCATTCTGATGGTTGATGTGAACATTAACTGAAGCTCCTGCCCCATATCTGCATGATTTTATGCACTGCATACACGACTGGTTGATTAGATAATCGCATGGATGTTTTTTGGTGCCAGACGGGCTTGTTTGAGTTTTTCTGTAACTGCTGATCTTCTGGGATTTTCATACACAACAGTCTCTAGAATTTACTCAGAATGGTGCAAAAACAAAAAAACATCCAGTGTGCCGCAGTTCTGCAGATGGAAATGCATTGTTGATGAGAGAGGTCAACAGAGAATGGCCAGAATGGTTCAAGTGGACAAAGTCTACAGTAACTCAGATAAACACTATATAATTGTCGTGAGAAGAATATCATCTCAGAATGCTATTGTGAGATGCAGGTTGGCGCCGTTTTGGCGGTATGAGGTTGACCTGCACAATATTAGGCAGGTGGTTTCAATGTTGTGGCTGCCCGTGTAAGTACCGGCTGGGGAAATTACTCCGTTCAGATCAGATCAGTCAGTCACTGTCAAACAGTTCAGGATGGCATCACTGCAGTCTGGAAGGGTGATGTTTCTATATTGTCCAGTTTAAGTTACTGTAACATGTTTACTAATACTCATGAATTCTGAGTATTTTATAACATTGTTGTGGTTTCCAGATTCCCTAAAAACTTGGGACTTGATCAAGAATTGACCTTGAAAGACTTGACACTTGACAAGACTAAATCTTGGGACTTGGCCTAGAATTAGCCCTGAAATCAGGAAAAAATATTGATATGTTAATGTATCATAATAGTTTTCCTCATGATATTGCATTGATTTTTGCATGGCGAATATCAATATTATTATTCAAAATTTTCCACATTAATACTGAGGTGATGGGAAAATTCTGCATTTTTGCCAAATCACCTTCACTTACTAAAATTAATCATGATTGTACAGTAGTAACATTAACTTAGGTAATTTTTTTTACTATCATATAAAACAGGCTAACCTTAAGTGAAATCAATTTTACTTTTGTGTTTTGAAACTTTATTGTGTTGTAATAAATAATGTTTTAAAGTAATTAGCTAGTAAGTAATTGATCTAACCACTGAAATATGGAGCCATTATGGTCTTATATGCTTATGGTTTTATATTGCATATAGACATTAGGAAAGAAATTGGCCTTGTTTTATAAACTGGCACTTTTATATTAATTGAACAATGCATATGATGATTTGGAAACCGTTCTCTTAAATCCAATGAAAACAAATGAGAAACACTGAGTGAAATATCGCAATATATCATAGTTTTGAATCGCAATACACCAAAAAATTTTAAAATCGCAATAATATTGTATCATGACCTAAATATCGATATTATATCATATCGCCAGTGATTCCCATTACTACCTGAAAGACTTGACTTGGACTTGTGACAAAAGACTAAAAATTGAGACTTGACCTAGAATTGGCCTTGAAAGACTTGAGCCTTGACTTGGACTCGTGACAAAAGACTAAAACTTGAGACTTGACCTATAATTGGTCTTAACAAACTTACTTTAACTTGTGGAAAAAGACTATAACTTGATAAGACCTAGAAAAATGGCTTTGAAAGGCTTGACTTCAGACATTTGTGAATGTGTCATTAGAAAATGAAAAACAGTTGTTGCAATATTTAATTCAGGTCAAAACTGCTCAAAACATCCACCCTAATGAAGCAATAGAAAGTAGTATTTCAACACAAAAATGTGTGGTTGACCTTTACCACACTAACTCTCCCAGACAGAGAACACTGAAGTCTGAATTATCGAGTTCAAACGGTTCAAGTCTCACTATCCGCATATAGACGCCAAGCATGTGGGCAGGGTGACTCCATGTTTCTATTTCTTTTTTGTCTTCCTGTTTAGAGTTTGCTCCAGGAGTTCCTGTTAACACTGGTCGATCTGTCATCGTGCTCACATCTGCCTGCATGCATCATTTTCTGGATTCTTATCAATCCAGTGGAATTTCCTTCCTTCTCCAACATCAAAACACTCAGCACAAAGAGTAGGAGAGTGAGAGAGAGTGAGAGAGAATGCACATCTAGCCACTCATCTCTCTTTCTATGAAATGTTCAGCTTATGGGAAGCAGCACTCTTAATTATCTGGGCAAAGCAGGATATAGAGTGATCTCAGAAGAGAAAACACAGTCTGGCATCCTCTTTTGGGTGGTTATTGTTTGCGGCTGTGCTGACACGCACACTGGTTCCTCCACCCTGCTCTTGGGGACAGTATTAATCAGGGATGGTCTCCACATTGATAAAGACATGGATTGGCCGGTCTGCTTACAGGTTGTATGTGCCTGCTGTACAGTCAACTTTAAGATGGTAGCGGTGTTTTGGAATATGTTAGCTGTTTTCTAGTTGTTCCAAGCTAGTGGATATTTTACCTGCTTAACGGTTTTAAAAAAAAAACAGCTTGACAACCGTAAAGGGATAGTTGATCAAAAAATACAAATTCTGTCATGATTTACTCACCATCATATTGTTCCAAACCCATATGACTATCTTTCACGGATCACAAAGGCCATGTCCACTAATACGTTTTCATTAAAAAATGCAACCTTTTCTCTCCGTTTTGACCTTCTGTCCACACTGAGATGGTGCTTTTCTCAGCGAAAACTGAGCTTTTTGAAAATGCTCTCCCAAATGGATAAATGTGAAAACACGGTTTTCTTACTGTACTTTGGACTGTGAAAATAAATACATTTGTTTGTCATGAAACACAGTCATGTAATCCATTCAACCAAAACAATCAAGATGGTGGCCATGTTATAGCAGTGCTGATGTGTCCGATATTCACTTTGATAGTGTTGTTAAAGATAAAGGTTACTAGCACAACTTCACACTGCATTTCTTCAAAGGCGACGGGAAGTTTAATCGGAGTGGTATCAAAGAACGGAACACAAGAACAATTGCGTTTCAGACAGAACATGCAACGTTGATTTTTCGCATGCAGAGTAAGGGGATTACATTTTTTTCAGATGTTTCAGTGAGGACAAGCAACTTTTGGAAAAGGTTTGAAAATGGCAGTGTGGATGGAGAGCATTTCAATACGAAAATGCAGTTTTCAAATGTACCCAGATTAATGCAGGCGTAGCCAAAAGGAGACAGGAGTTGACATTCTGCCTAACATCTTCTTTTGGTTGTTCCATGTAGGCCTAAGCAAGACATTTTTTTCCAAACCGGTATACATTGAGGTTGTGTAAACAATTAAAATGTTTTATTTTTTTGGTGAACTATTCCTTTAAGCTTGCAGCTGGTTTGTTGCTGGTTCAAGTTGTTCTGCTAGCCCAGACATACAAATGACCAGCTAAAAAATAGCTACTATATTCCAAACAAAGGATCCAGCTTAAGCTGAATTTTCCAGCACAGCATACATGTGCATGTGGGTGAGAGGCAGCAACTGAAATGAGAAAGTTTAACAGATACAGAAAGAGCATAAAAGAGCAGATAAAAAAAATAAAAAGATTGAAAAAAGACGATGATTGAATAAGGGAAACAAAGGAAAGATGACAGCACACGGTAGTTCTGTTCGACATCCTAGTCAATGACTTGCAATTTACTGCCTACATAGGCAGCTGCCATCTAAGATGGCATCCCATCTGAAAACTGGAACCTCATAAGTGAATGACTTGGAATGTTCTACAAATGCAGCAACACAGTATGTTGCACACCTAGCACATAGGAGACCAAGCAAACAATCAATTTCAATAGAGTTTGTCATTAGCATTTTGCTATGATGCAACCCTCTTATAAGCATAAAAATACATAACACAAAATTATGGGGTAAAACAGTCCATTATTAACTAGTCTAAACTATTACTGAAGGCCCCCATCCCCCAGAAACTAGAAGTGTCAATGGATTAAAATAGTAAATCATAATTAACTGCTTAATTAACAAATAAACAAATGGGCACCAACCCCATGGTTGAGAACAATGAGGTAAACGGCATGATGTTGCTGCCTAGGTAGGCAGCTCACTAGATTTTAGACCAGAGACAGAAAATATGAAAAACGTTACCCAAAAAAGACGAATCCTGGGAACTTGCTGACAGATCCAGAGAGTTTGGCCGCTCAGGTCTCCTGGGTTTAGGCTGTCTTGATGGAATACAATCCCACCTGTCTGGTGCCCCTGGGGGGCATTTTAATGTCTCCATCTGCCCCTCTGCAGGGGCTAACGCACACAAACAGCCCACAGTGGCAGAGGCAGTTGTGTGGATGTTGCTGTTGTTGTTATTTGAGTTGGTGCAGCTGGAGTGATCTCGTGCCGCAGGCTGCTCTCTCCTCAGCAGAGGCTCGTGTTCGTCAGGGCTGGAGTTGATGTTGAGACGGTTGTCTTCTCCACTCAGCTGACTCTGGAGTAGAGGAGCCACACTTTCACCCTGTGGACCATCTGGGTTTGTGTTCCCAAATGCATCAGAGGAGCTGGTGCCGTTGCCCCCTCCATATCCGTTAACAACCGCCACACCACTACGCACACTGGGTCCGTTGTTTGTGACTGTGACCAAGTGTGGCTCCATGGCCGCTACTGTGTTCATCTTGGCTACGCCTGTCTCCACATGCTTCAGGTTGGACTTGTGCTTGCTGAACTTCAACCGCGATGACGAGGACTCCCTGCCAGGGTTTTTGGTGTTGAGCGGTAGGCTGGTGGGCCGTTTGGGGAGATTCTGCTGTTTGGGGAGCGGGAACATGGCTGTAGGGGCATCGCCCATTCCATTGCCACCCACCCCAAAATCTGCCTGACCACTGCCCCCCGATCCTCCAGTAACTTCTGCAGCGAGTTTGATCAAGGGGTAGAGGAGGCTGGTACTACCAGAGCTGAGCGGGTCTGGAGCACTGAATTGCTTTTGCGAATGCTCCATCAGGTTCTCATCAGAGCTTTCTTTCAGATTCTTGTCCACTTCCTTTGGATCCAGTTTGGTGGTCTCCAGGTCTTCTTCTGTAAGCTGAAGACATACAGGTACACTCCCCCCAGCTCCTGCCTCTTCCGAGTGGCCTGATTCAGAGATGGTGGTCATGATGGTGCTAGGCGTCAGGCCAGTCGTAGTGGTCGTAGTGGACAGACTTGCACCACTGGTCTCTGGGCTGGGTAGCCGAGCTTGGGCCTGGGCCTGAGCCTGCTGCCTCTCATAGTTTATAGAGTTTCGGTTCTTCTCTCCCAGAACTGCCACCCCACTGCTAATGCCACTCACGCCCATGCCACCCCCAGAGGAGGTGCCAGAGGTGGACACATCACCTGGGAGGTTCTTTACCACGCCCTCATGATCCTCGATGTAAGAGGATGAAGAATAATCTGGATAAGAGCCTATTTTGGGAGCCCTGCGACTGTGGGTGAGGTTCCTACAAGAACATAAAGAGAAGAGTGGTCAAACCCGATAACCAGATCCATCCAAATTCACTGAGCACTGAAAAAAAAAAAAAAAAAAAAATAATGTCTATTTTATTTTTATTTTTTTGACTTGTTTTTCAGTAAAAATATCTAAATATAAGTACTTTTGGTCTGACTGCACTGGTCTAATTACAAAAAGCCTTATCAAGAACAATTATGCATGTAATAAACACACAGCAGCCTCATTTATTCCTGAGCTGAGAGACCATTTGAGGTGAGCTCAGACCTCTCGTTCTGCAGTGCTGTGCTCATGGGGTTGATGTTGGGGCTGACAGGTTTGTTCCGTTCCCAGATCAGCAGAAGTTCTGCCATACGCTCCTCTGCACACTGTGCTGTCAGGCGAGCCTCTGCGTCCTGATCCCAGCAATCCTCCATAGTCTCCTTAAGAGAGCGCACAGCCTGAGAGACAAACAAGATTGTACGTTTTAATGTTTAGAAAAGTAACAACACACTTCGACTGAAAAGCATCATGATTTGAGGTATCATTTATGTCCATAGAACTAAAGGAATTAGCAAGACCAACACAAAACCAGCACTAATCAGCATGTACCAGTAGGGAAATGTATGGTCTTTTTTGCAGGAAGTGTACATTTTCAGAATACAAGAATGTTCTGCGTTGTTGACAAAATAAGGTAACTAAAGTAAATATAGGCCTGGGAGAGCTTCAGCTGATCCGACCACTTCTTGTGACAAGAGCAGAATGTGATGATGTCAGTGGCTCACCAGGCTGTTCTCCTTCCAGGCCTCTGGGAACTTGGGCCTCTGTTTCTCTCTGGACACCAGTACCTGCATGTCCTCAAAGGAGGGGTGGTTCCCCGCCTCGGCCTGGAAGGCCATCTGGTATTCTGGCATGGTCTCCCCTTTAAAAATACAAAAACGAAAATCAGCCTTAAGAGGCCTCCACACCCTCTGCACTCTCCAGAATTACTGAAAAACACTCAATTCATGGAGACGATGGAGCACCCTCATAGTCCATTAAAATAATGAGCAGAATTAAAAGTGTCTTTGAGCAGATTTATGATTTATTAAACATAATCGACCTTACACCGATTATGTTTAATAAGCCAACAACATGTATGATCATGTAAATGCCTTAAATGTTTTTTCTTTATTGGTGTAAAGTCCAAAACGGTTTAAAGGAATATTTCACCCCCAAATGTAACTACACCTTCACTGTAAATCTGGACATCTGCAGTCTCCCAGGTGCAATCATGATTTGAAGCTTGATTACACGTCCTCAGGCTTGATGCAGAAGAAGAACGCTTGGGGTAACTCCCCCATATTTTGTTGCTGACATTAAAGCTGAAGTAATTTTTGCGACACTAGCGGCACCGAACGAAACAGACCTTTTTCACACTCTGGGTTTTGGAATGAGGAAGTAAATGATTGCAGGGTAAACTCCGACAGAAGTGAATGGGAGATCACAGCAAATATTACTTTTACTTACCCACTTGCTCCAAGAACAAAAGAAACTTCCACTATTATTTTTGAGAGTGGTGGATTAAGACTGTCACTTTCTCAACAGTTATAATTGAATCCCCCTCACAGCTGTGGTAATTCATTTTTTAAAACCAATTCCAGGGTAATATAACACAAAGCATAATGTTATAAACTTACACTCAATATATAAAAAGTGTATAATATATAAAGGTTTGCTAAATTTACGCTGCTAAAAAAGGCGGAAACGCATCATAGTCTGTGAAAAAGGTAATTTTATATTATATAAAATTATATATATATATATATATATATATATATATATATATATATATATATATATATATATATTTATAGATATATTTTTTTAAAAACCTCTGTTTGGACGGGAAAGGAGGAAACTGGGACCCAGCTGAGCAGTCAACAAAGTTTTAATGACACAATGAACTTCAACATAACATAAAAGACACACACAAACATAACTATGTGTGTCTCTCTCTCACTCAATGGCGTCTCTGGCTCCCATTTATCTTGCTCTCCCGCTGATTAGGTGACTTGGCTCTGACCGTGCACCCTCACTGCCCGCCCTCCTCCTCATCACAAAAATATCTTCAAAACGGCTTTCTGAATACGCTCATCATCTGCTGTTGTACGAACCTACAGATAGTCCCGCTCCAGTTTCACGCCACTGGTGAGTAACGTTGATGGGGCGGGTCTAAGCGGGTCGCTTTAAACAAACACAGGAACTTTATAGTGCCACAGAGACAAAGCGTTTACAGTCTTCGAGAAAATTACCCTCTGAAAGACTAACTTGACTAAGTTGTATATTAAGTTCTGAAAGAAGGAAGTATTTTTACACTGAAAAAGCTACTTACTTCAGCTTTAACAACAAAAATAACTTATACATGTTCTTATAAATAAAAACCATTTACACAACTATGCAAGATAGAAGAAAATGTGACTTAGGATACACTAAATAAAGCTTTTTACTGTGTTAGGTCACCACTTGGTCCTGAAGCATGAACCACTGTTCTATATCACCCCATGCATGTACAGTAGATCTCCTTTAAAACCCCACTGAAACTGGATAGCATTACATTGCAGTTTTGAAATCAGAGACCCTCCCCTTGAAATCCAAACATGAGTGGTCAAAAGAGATACATTTGAGCAACTAGGTTGGTGTAAATGGTGATGCGTCTCATCTGACCACTCTTGTTTGGAATACCTGAGAAGGAGCTTAATGCCAGGTGTGAAAAGGGCCTTAGCTAGAAGCAGATCTAAAGTACTTCCTGGCTGTTGTTCGTGAAGACGTCCTGGTCCTTACCTGGAAAAAGGTCAGTGCAGCGCATAAAGGTCTCCCAGTAGATGAGGCCAATTGCATACATGTCCACCTGCTTCAAAGCCGACTCACAGTCCCTGAGGTTCACCGCTCCTTCCAGCACTTCCGGGGCCATGTAGCGGATAGTGCCCACCTAAACAGCAGAACAGTGCAGGTGTAAGTGGGAAGGGCCTCTTATAAAAGGATTCACAGGGATTCACTGCACTTATGAACATGGAATATAACTGGATCATCTCCTGATTTTACTGGTGATAAACAATATAGAATTAATTAACATTGTGAATATCTTTATTATATTCATTGTTGTTTTTATTGAGTCATTAAGTTTCCTAAAGAGCATGCGACTAGATTTGCAATTTGCCCGTGACTCGTCACTCGCAATTTAAACAGAAACAAAAATGGCATTTGAGTTCAAACGGTCCGTTTCAATGAAATGATTTAAAACTTTGATTTAATTATTTGTAGGGAAGTCTCCATGTGACATTTTTCTTTTATTAAGATATATGACTAAATATACAATATGCATTTCTATGTACAGTAAACTTGTTGCATATAAATACATTTTTTTGCATTTTTTAAACTAATTATTAAGAAAAAAACGTTTGATGATGTTCAACTAGATTTTTTTTCTTCTGTGTTTTAGTTCTTATTACATTAACAATTCTGAATATATTTGAGAAAAATGGATGTTATTATGTTATTATAATTATGGTTATTCTGACTGAAAAAAAACTAACATTTTAATGCCATTTCAAAGCAAATACATAAATATGAAATGAACTCATTTTCAACTGCTTTTATATTCAGCAAACTTAAAATGTGTAAATATTTGTATGAACATAAAAATATTCAACAACTAAGTCACATGTCTGTGAAACTTGTTCAGTTTATGTCTAACAGAACATAACAGTCAGTATCTGGTGTGGCCACCAGCTGCATTAAGTAATGCAGTGCATCTTCTCCTTATGGACTGCACCAGATTTGCCAGTTCTTGCTGTCAGATGTTACTCAACTCTTCAACCAAGGCACTTGCAAGTTCCCAGATATTTCTTGGGGGGAATGGCCCTAGCCATCACCCTCCAATCCAACAGGTCTCAGACGTGCTCAATGGAATTAAGATCTGGGCTCTTCGCTGGCCATGGCAGAATACTAACATTCCTGTCTTGCAGATCACCACACACAGAATGAGCAGTATGGCTGTTGGCATTGTCAGGCTGGAGGGTCATGTCAGGATGAGCCTGCAGGAAGGGTACCACATGAGGGAGGAGGATGTATTCCCTGTAACGCACAGCGTTGAGATTGCCTGCAATGGTAACAAGCTCAGTCTGATAATGCTGTGACACACCGCCCCAGACCATAATGGACCCTCCACCTCCAAATCAATCCCACTCCAGAGTACAGGCCTCTGTTTAACGCTCATTCTTCGATGATAAACATCCAGTCCGGCCATCATCCTTGGTGAGACAAAACTGCGACACGTCAGTGAAGATTCTGTGCAGGTGTTGTTACACATGGTCTGCCACTGCGAGGACGATCAGCTGTCCTTCATGTCTTAGGCGTTTCACAGTACGGACATTGTAATTTATTGCCCTGGCCACATCTGCAGTCCTCATGCCTCCATGCAGCATGTCTATGGCACGTTCACGCAGATGAGCAGGGACCCTGGGCATCTTTCTTTTGGTGTTTTTCAGAGTCAGTAGAAAGGTTTCCTTAATGTCCTAAGTTTTTATAAATTTGACCTTAATTGCCTATCATCTGTAAGCTATTAAGTGTCTTAACCGTTCCACAGTTGCATGTTCATTAATTGTTTATGGTTCACTGAACAAGCATGGAAAACATTGTTTAAAATATTTACAATAAAGATTTGTAAAGTGATTTGGATTCTTACAAAATTATCTTTAAAATACAGTGTCCTGAAAAAGGGACATTTCTTTTTTTTGCATTGAGTTTATATTGAATATCATATTTAGACAAAAATCAATATTACTCAGCTCCAGTTACAATAATTTTGCACTCATGATTGCGAGTGTATTTATGGGCAGACCTCACTGATGGCGGCGTTCTCCTCTTCACCAGCCCGAACGAGACGATTTCCCGTCAGCTTCATGGATAGACCGAAGTCACTGATCACACACGTGCCATCATTCTTCACAAGAACATTACGGCTGTTTAGATCCCGGTGTGACACAGCAGGTTTATATAAATCTGAGAAAGGAATCAAGTTCTTGTTACGACACAACGAGAATTGTAGTTTTACACAGGTTTGTTTAATGGTCCTCACCTCTGACCTTACAAAAAATCTAAACTAGATGCAAATTTGCAGCTCATTATTTTCACATGCAAATAAGCTTTTGATTCACCGCAAATGTTTGCCAGAAGTTTGCAGCTCTTTGCAGGTAGTGGTGAATCTCCATCAAACCTTTCGCAACAATAAAGTTTTTTTTTACAGTAAATTTGCCATGAACTCTCAATTTTCATAAGGGAAATGGTGTCAAAGTAACCCTTGCAAAAATCGAGTTCATGGCAATTTTGCTGCAATTTCGCCACTGATAATTTCCACAGGCAAACAAGCTTTGCAGCAAACTGTCCATTGTTGCCAAATGTTTGCCAGAGATTCACCACTACCAGTGCAGAGCTGCAAACTTCTGGGTGAATCACAAGCTCATTTGTATGTGAAAATAATGAGCGCCAAACTTGACCAATTTGCGGCAATTTTAGTTTTTTTTGTAAGGGACTCATCTGACCCTGATAGATATCACCTGCTTGAGTGCTTTCATGAGCAACAGTGGGGTTCTTCAAAATTGGCGGGAGGGTCTGCCAATTACTGTTTGATCTTAAACTTATTTGTGTAAATACATGCGTTCAAAATAAGATTTTAAGCTAACTTTTTTTATCTTAAGCTAAAGATAACAATCTAAAGTTCGATTAAATGATTCATTGTCCCTCCCACATTAAAATGTATTAAGTAAAACTAATATGTAATGTACAAGTTTATGACTTGATTATTTTATTGGCTTTGAAATGTAAGCATCATAAAGATTGTAAATATATTCATATGGTACTAAGCGCATGTTATTATCAGTCAGACTTAAAATGCAACACTCAATTTGATACAATACTGAACAGGGGGTCACTACTCTGTCTCACTATCCACCAAGGGTTGGCTGAAAAAGAAAAAAAAACCTTGTGCTTGAGTGCAAGCATCTCTTTTACGCATCAAACTGGGTCTAATCCATCAGTGAGAATTACTTTTACACACCTGGTGCTGTAAAGTAAAAAGATATTCACCATGTTTCTCCACAAACAATATTTTGAGGGGAAGTCACATTTCATTAGCATGTACAAGCCACTTGCACAACAAAACCACCAGAGAGCGCTCATAGAACCACAAGATGTGAGTCATGGCTTCATGAAGAATGCCCTCTCTCCCAGTTCTTCCCCATCCTCTGTGCCGGGTATCTGGCTGTAAAGTTCAGCCAGTAATATTGGCAGTGGCAGAGCAAACTGAGCTGTGTCTGTACCGAGATCAGCGCCGTGTAATGAAGGCAGACACAGAAAGCTGGTGGACGACTGTTCAGAGATCAGTTTTTAATGAGGGCAGAGCCATAGGCAGCTGAGCTGCAAATGAACTGAGGTCTGATGAGCTGCAGAATGTCTGTCGATCTCTGGAGACACGCCAGCACCCAGAGAACACACAAAATAGCTGTGTGTTATCTCTTTTGCTTGGCAACTGGCCCTTTAAGGACCATCCAAAAAGCCAAAGGCTCAATTAGCCTGAAGCCAGTCATTTTCATGCTGTGGTAAAAACGCTAAGCTCTCATTCCATTTCCAAGGACGACATCTCAGATAACTGGCATTTCAATCTGTCATATATATATATATATATATATATATATATATATATTTAAGAAGCCTTTAAATGCAACCAGCTGCTTAGTTGCAATATGTACACACAAGGCTTTCTTTACAACAAGCAGGCATTCTGTTAAACGCAAACATGCACCATAAAATATAAATATCGTCTGGTTCGAGTTACAGAAAACATTCTGTCTGACCCAGATGTGCAGATTAGAGTCGCTCAGAGAAGGCTGGTTCGATCTGACACAATATTGCATTCCACTGGAGGCTCAATGTTGGCCCAGCGATGGTCTTTGGGTGGATTCACACAGCTTTTTTTTTTAACTTATGTGGTTAGAGGCACAAGGCAGCTGGCAGTACTAAGAGTATTCCCTAAAAAATGCTTAAAGGAATAGTTGACTAAAAATAGACAATTCTCTCATCATTAACTCACACTCATGTTGTTCCAAACTCAATGACTTTCTATTGTGGAACACAAAAGGAGATGTTAGGCAGTGAGTTAGTCTCTAATCACCATACACAAAAAAATATTCCATTACTATGACGGCCACAGACATAAAAACTACAATAGCTCAAAATGAATAAACTGTGTGTGTGTGTGTGTGTGTGTGTGTGTGTGTGTGAGATATATATATATATATATATATATATATATATATATATATATATATATTGAACTGTTTTTACAGTTCAGTAAAATGTGCTTGATGGTCATAGGGGTTTGGCAAGGTATACATATGGGAGGATCTTCACCAGTCAGTAAAAACGCATGTGTCTTGAATGGCTCAGTTGGCATCTGGTAAACACTATTTACTCATGCCTAGATTTAACATTTTGAGGGGGATTATTTTGTATAATTTATTGCTACATATTTCCATTTCTATTATTCCATAGTTGTGATGACTTTACTATTATTCTTAAATGTGAAAAAAAATTATAAAATAAAGAATGAGTAAGTGACCCAAAACTTTTGAATGTTAGTGCGCGCGCGCGTGTGTGTGTGTGTGTGTGTGTGTGTGTGTGTAATATAAATATATGTATAACACACACACACACACACCAAAATTATCAGTTTCTCTGGATTTAGGTATGTGTTTGAGTAACATTTTTGTTTCATTCTATAAAGTACTGACAGCATTTCTCCCAAATTCCAAATAAAAAGATTGTAATTTAGAACATTTATTTGCAGAAAATGAAAGGATCTGTGATGATCTGGAATGCTTCAGCAAGGCTGGAATCGGGCAGATTCATCTTTGCAAAGGACACGTGAATCAAGCCACGTACAAGGTTTTCCTGGAATATAAACTTTCTTTCTTCTGCTCTGACAATGTTCCCCAACTCTGAGGATTGGATTTTCCAGCAAGACAATGCTCCATGCCACACAGCTAGGTCAATAAAGTTGTGAATGGAGCAGTACCGGATCAAGCTGCTGGAATTTTGCACCAGGTGTGGCATAAAGTTACTGTGGAGGTAAGGGCGTGGTTGAGTGTTCGTCTGGGGAGAGAGGAAGTGGTAAGGGTTTTCGCCGGAGATGAATTCCTGGTAATTGCTGTTTCTTTGTTCACAGTGAGAGACGGGGGACATAAAAGGGGCCAGATCCCAGAGTGAGGGAGAGAGAGAGCTGGGCTTCAGAGCTGTGTGTGTGTGTGTGTGTGTGTGTGTGTGTGTGTGTGTGTGTGTGTGTGTGTGTTACAGAACAGTTCCACAGAAAAGCGCGTTGTTTGAGTGAAAATAAATTTAGCTTCGAGTTGGATTCGCCAAAAGTGAATGATGATAGAAACTAGCCCTATAATTGGTATGATATACAACACTACAGGGACTGCAGAGAACGCCATGAATTGAGCACTGTTGTGTACTCTGAGAAATTTCAAACCATCTTATTATTTGACTAAAGAACCATTTAAACTGAAATACAGAAAACACTCACCTTGCCTGAGATTGTATTCAAACTAAATGAAACATACCTCGTTCAGTTTTTCTTCTGTATGACTTTATTAAAATTCTAATCATACTGGAGATGCAGATCTTATAAAAAGATCTGCATCTCCAGGGCACATTGTGTTATATCTCCCACCAGACTTCTACTAAATTATCTGCCAATCAAACACAGCAAACAAGGCATCAATTCTTAGCTGACATCAGCTAAAAGGCAACTACAACCCTTTTAAATTTGAAGATAAGATTTCATGTGGACATCAAATGATTTCAAAAAGCATTGAGACTACGATCGTCTTGAAAGTCTGATAACGGACAGACAACTAATGCTCAAATGAATGTACTACAAGCTGGTGCAAAACTGTAAAGTTGTGTTATGATTTATTTCTCCCACAAGACATCTACGAAAATATTTGCCCATCACAGTACTGGCAAAAGAGCCATCAATCTTTAGCTGACACCACCTCGAAGGCAACTCCGTTTTTTATTTTAAGATTGGACTTACGGTTTATGTGTTTTTTCCTGTGAACAAATGGAAAGAGCAAAAATAAAGACCCCCTGTCTGCCAGAGTTCAAACAGAGAGTCCTGCCCCAAACTCACGGCATTGGATGCAATGTCGAACTGCTCAAACAAACAGAGCAATATTTTGACAGAGCTACAGCATTTATGGCCTTCGAAGCAACCTACTTACGAATGGCTAACTAATAGTTAGGTCTGCACATTCAAATCAATATGATATTAAAAAGTATGTTCTTGGTCTAATTGTGAATAATTGTTATTCCAAATGTCTTCTCAATAATTTATTTAAATGTAATAACTTGCTCTGCCTCCGAGACGTTTCACTTATTTTAACATCAAGAAAATGACACGCTACACCTTTAAACTCAAATATCAAATGCTATTTAGCAACAAGGCCTCATCCTTTTGTGTGGATAGGTAACTGTCTGTACTCTAAGGCCAAGAAAATTGAAAACAGAGCCAGTATTCGTAAATTACTTGAGAGAATGTGTGTGTATAAATGTTACAGGGTGACCCTCACCCCCTCTCAGGAGCTCAGTGTGCAGATAGGCCAGTCCTCTCGTGATTGAATGTGACAGACGACAGCAGTTCACCCAGTCCAGCGTGTGCAGACTCAGGTACCGACACAGAGACCCCTACAAACAGAGAAAATCCAATTTAACAAGCACTCACACAAACGCACTCAAGGTACAACTTGTGATTGCTGATAAGTGCCACAAAAAGGGTCATAAAACAAAGAACATGGACAAAAATTTTGCCAATTGCAGAAATTATAGACTGCAATTTAAAAGGTTATTTATGATGTATTATGAAATGCTAAAAATAAAAAGTCTGTCGTCATTTACTCACATCATGCTGGTCCGAAACCGAATTACTTACTTTCTTGCATAGAACACAAAAGGAGATATTAGGCAGAATGATATAATGTCACTTCCACTGTATGGAAAAAATATGCACTAATAGTAAATGGTGACTGAGGCTAATTTTCTGCCTAACTTCTCCTTTTGTGTTTGTTAAAGTAATTTTTTCAAAAAAATTTTACACTTAACAACAATCTGTCCAGGCAGGTCAGTGCTGTTATTCATTTATTTTTTCCCACACAACAGGATTACATTTATATCAGCATTTAAAATCTCTGCAGATCAGATATGAAGTTTATGAAACTCTTGAATAAGAAATAAGCTTCAACAAAGTTGAGATGTAAAGCCACCTACAACTAATTACTGGCCCTTGGGTATTAAGGCAGCATAATTAAACAGCAATGTATGGATTTTAAACTACTACCAAATTAAACTACTGGAATATCAATGTAGACTGAATTTAATCAACACCATATGTGGTGTTGCAGAGTGAGATGGATGTAATTAAGGGTGTTGTAAGAATATAAATAATTGTCACACTGTGAGCCAATTGAAGGTAGGGCAAATTGTTGGTTATTAGTTAATTGGCACTAAGGCATGCTGTGCCTAATATTGAATTGTAATGTTACTCAGGTCATGTCCTAATGACAAGCCCTTGAAATAATCAACACTACTACGCATTGAGCTTGAATGCCTTTGTACTATCTGAACTGAATGCTACTGATAACAGGAAACAGATATAGAGATACCCATCATCTAAAATAGAAGGCTGGAAATTAAAACAAACTGTTTGCAGGATACTCCTTGAAGAGGAATAATTATTTACCTGTAAGTGTTCATCAGAGCAATAAAAGCCAATCGCTTTCTCTCAAGCCCTGCCTGAGTCTCTATGTTACCATAGCGACAGGGACATGACGGTTGTCCCCAGACACTGGTCTTGGCATTTTATCATTTTAACGATGTGTGATATACAGAATATTGAACCAGGACCCAAGACTAAGGCACTGCTCCAAAACCTAGTGAACTGCCTTGCTGTCTATTGTCGATACAGGCCTTCAAAGGGAGCATCCATATTGTCATGGAACCTCATAATTAACTGATTTGGAATGCTCTTTTTTAGGCACAAGGGCCAAAGGTGAGGTAGCAAAAATTGCTCCACACCCGGAGAACATGGCAGTCTTTACTTTATTTGCAACTGATTCCAATAAAGTTTGACATTAGCATGTTGCTAAGCATAACAAATACACAGTCAATTAAACAGTCCATTTTTTAATAAGACTGAAATATGCTGCTCAGCACTGAACAGGAGATATTTATAATCAACATTTCATTGTTTGCCGGATCGTTTTTGGATGATTTTTTTTTACTGAGATTGTTCTTTGTTCACTGCTCAGATCTAGAAAGAAAGCTGAAACAGTTGAGCAACGGTATCCACCTTATTTTTCAATGAAACTAGGGCGCCGCCATTATCAACCTTGAATGTGGACCACTTCCGGTATAAGACACTTCCAGCAATTTTAGCTATACAAAAATACTGCATTATGCTGCTTTATATTACAGGCTGGCAATAAATGTCAACATATTATCATGATGATTTTCAAAAACGCATACAGTTTTACCGTTTCACGTATTTTGTCAATGTTTTAGCACACACAGTTGCACAGGCAGAATTAATGAAATCAGGCACTAACAAGATCAGGCGCTGACAGGACAGTCCTCTACAAACTTTACACAACCAGCAGAGCAAACAAAGATGCCGGGAAAATGCTGCATCAACTTTCTTTGCATTAAAACGGTTTCATCTTGGCAAAATACTAAACGCATTTTACTCTCCGTTCTTGTCAGAGAACATTCTCTGTTTCTTAGAGATGTATAGTAAACAGACACGCATATCACGTATTCACGTAGCTTATGAAACATCGCCTTTGGAAATAAACAAATCAAGTCATCATTGGAGGTTATGCAGGAACATATGAACGGAGGTTTACATGGAGACAAGAAAGACAGCATCATCACAATCTCAGTAAAGAAAGAAGCAGATTTTATTACAGCCTCTTTAATACCACAATACACAGCAACAAGTGAATTATTTACTTACACTTATACTATGCTGACGTTAAAAAATTTCCCAATATTGGCACATAATTCTGCTGTAAATCATGTGGTTGTGTGATAGTTTATAAGACCATATCACTAAATTCTGGTGTTATTACCTTCTAGTTATTTACACTACGGTCAATGTCAGCGGAACTTCGTAATTCTGCTGCCGGAAATGCAGCCGATCTTTCTTCCACGTTGCAAAATAAGGTGGATACGGTTCACAGACATTCGGACACCGCCCACACAATGCTGGGGCTGGCATTTAGAGGAGCATTTAAATATGAGACGCACACTGTCCTGTCAGGACAGACTACAAGTAAAATATTAAACAATGTGACATTAAAATGTGTTATCAGTGAATACATGCCTCAATCTTTTAGTAGAATCCACGAGAGATCAGTAATAGAAGCTGTTTCAACCATTCAAAAATGATTTCAAGTAATATACACCAATCAGCCACAACATTAAAACCACCTGCCTAATATTGTGTCGTTCCCCCTTGTGCCGCTTAAACAGCGCCAACCCGCAGCTCAGAATAGCATTCTGAGATGATATTCTTCTCACCACAATTGTACAGAGAGGTTATCTTGAGTTACTGTAGACTTTGTCTAGTTGAACCATTCTAGCCATTCTCTGCTGACTTCTCTCATCAACAATGAGTTTCCATTCGCAGAACTGCAGCTCACTGGATGTTTTTTGTTTTTGGCACCATTGTGAGTAACTGTTGTGTGTGAAAATCCCAGGAGATCAGCAGTTACAGAAATACTCAAACCAGCCCATCTGTAGTAGATAATGTGCAATTTATCATGTTTACATTTTGCATTCATGGCACTAACGCTAATGGTAACATTCTGTATGCAGTTACCAAATACACACTGGTAACCCTCTGTGTTTGTATTTTATGATGACTTTTGTGAAAAGAATCAACTAAAGATCATTTTCCATGCTTGTTTTTTTAAAGAAACATATTGATACTATTGCAAAGATGGGTGTATCAAAGGGAGGCAGACAGTGAGGAGGACAGGTGTCAAAGGGTAGAATACAGACAGAAAAATAATGGTTAGAGGTATATTGTATAGCTTTGCACAGAAGTGTGAATTACTTACAGGCAGCAGGTAAAGACATGAATGAAGCATTAGGTAACTTAGAAGCCTTTTGGATTAGCCTTCGCATTAGGAGCGCACCTATCAGGCCTAAAAATGCTGTTTAGGTAGGGAGCTAACAATGTTTTGGAGCTACAGGGTTCTAATGGAGTTCTTATTAGCCTAATAAGAAAATGAACATATTTACCTATATAATTTCTCATGGTTTTTGCCTTTACGCTATTAGTTCATTATATAACTTATGTATAGGAAGTGAGACCAGGCAAGAGCAAGCACAGTAATGTGTAAACAGAATAATGTGTGTCTAAAGTCCAGACACAACAAAGGTGTGGCTCATTCCTCATTTCCATTCAAAAGACAAGGGCAGGTAAAACAGGCATGGACACAATCAAACATGCAAGTTATAACATGTTAAACAGGAATGTACATGAAAACATGTTGCACAAAATGCTGCTTTATTGTTTTTGGGGCATGTTATGCACGTTGCAGAAATAGTTCAGCCAAATATGAAAATGTTGCTATCATTTACGCAATCTCATGTCACTACAAACTGTATGACATTCTTCCTTGGAACACAAGGTGACATTTTGTAAGAATGTACTGTTTACGCTATTCCATGAAGTTACAATGAAAGGGGACTGATGCTTTCAAAAGGATTCAAAAGTACCATAAAAGTGATCCATAGGAGCACTATATTTTAATTCTCAAGTCATATAATAGCTTTGTGTGATAAACAGATATAAGCAGACAGTAATAAGTTATTCAAAAAAAGCATCCAGTGCATGGTTAAAATGTTCTTCTTTTGTGTTCCAAGAAAGATAAGTCATTGAAACAACATAAAGGTAAGTAAATTATGACTTTTGGGGTGAACTACTTCCTTAAGGAATTCAGAAGGCTGAATGTGAAGAGGAAAGGGCTACTACCTTTTGAGAGAGAATGAATAGGCACATGGAGCTAAAACACAACACTGAAATCCAAGTTACCCTTAAAGGAATAGTTCACCCAAAAAATTAAAATTCTCTCTTAATTTCCTTAACCCAAGAACCATCCCAGATTTCTTCTGCAGAACACAAACAAAAAACTTTTTTGAAGAATATTTCAGATCTTTAGGTGCAAGTGAATAGTGGCCAGAACTTTGAAGCTCCAAAAGCACATTAAAGGCGGCATCAAAATGAACCCAAACGACTAGTGGTGAAATCCACATCTTCAGAAGCGATATGATAGGTGTAGGTGAGAGAGAGATCAATATTCAAGCCTATTTCGACTATAAACCTCCTGTTTCACTTCCAGATAATTTTTTTTTTTTTGGCGATTTATATTCTTTGTGCATATCGCCACCTACTGGTCAGGGCTGATCAAAGGTAGAGATTAATAGAAAACGAACTTACATTTGTATGTGTTTCTCACCCACACCTACCCTATTGCTTCAGAAGACATGGATTTAACTACTGAAGTCGTATAGATGACTTTTCAGTGGACTTTATGTGCTTTTTGGAGCTTCGAAATTCTGGCCACCATTAACCTGCATTGAATGGATCAACAGAGCGGAGATGTTTTGCGTTCAGCAGAAGAATGAAAGTGATATTCATCTGGGATGGCACGAGGGTGAGTAAATGATGAGAGAATTTTATTTTATTGGGTGAAATATCCATTTAACAGGCTGCCTGCTGGAAATCCATCTGAATCATGGATAAAAATATCTGCTCAGAAAGCAGCAGGATATTTGATTCCACTCCTGACTTTGACAAAAATAGTCGGGAGAGACCAAAGAAACAAAGAGATGAGCTGTAAAGGACAAATGAAGGTAAAATGTGGAAATCTACACCGTGTAGAGGAGTCAGGTACTAGAGCTATGTCACCTACAACTTTTAGGATCAGAGAAAAGAGATTAATACTTACATGAGGATAGTACTCCATGACCAGCAGGTATTCCATCCGCCCATCTGCTGTGAGACGCTCATCGCCAACAATAAAGCGAGCAATGTTTTCATGCTCCAAAAGAGGGATTCTGTAGATGGAGCGCTCATTTACAAAGTTTTGTCGGTTAGCATAGGTAAAAACTTTTACAGCAATGGTTCGTTCGTCAAGTGAGCCCTTGTAGACAGAACCGTAGCGCCCTCGACCAATCAGCTGCAAGAAAATAAATCGTGAATTGTAGCAGGTAAACAAATACAAATGGTTCAAGTTCATTACAATGCAATGTATAATGAAAACATGATACTTTCTGAGCATACAGTGAGGATCAAAAATCCACATTGAAAAATCTCATTTAAACCTGAAAATAAACTTAGTTAAATATTTTAAAACAAAAGTGGATGCAGGCTTTGGAACCTCGCTGTATTTAGTGACGTATAGTTTGGCAGATCAGTAAAGAGCAGAACTCACCTCCAGGAGCTTTAAACTGTCTAAATCCAGAGATGGTTCTGACGGTGCTGCCTCTATCATATCCATATTTTGCAGGCCCTGTTTACACTCACCTGTAACAAACACAGTATGCACAATCACAACACTGTACCTATATGACGTGACTTATTTTCTTGAGTCGTCAGTCAAAACACAAAATAATGTCTCACCAATCATCATGCGATAGCCAAAGAACAGTGCCACAATCAAGACCGCTACTATGGAGACAGATGCCAGGGCGATGAAGATGGCCTCATCTCTATGTAGAGGCTGCTGGTCTTCTGAAGGAAGAGAGAGAGAGAGAGAGAGAGAGAGAGAGAGAGAGAGAGAGAGAGATTAGCTTTCATTTTACTGCTAACTCGCATGTAGCCTTTTCATTTAAAACACATACATTTTAATTTACATGTTGAGTATAGAATTCCATAATATGCATTTATTTATTTTAATATAAATATTAAAATATATAAATGACTGTTAATGGAATACTATGGTTGAAATACATGTGGAATGCTGCTTCTGCATTACTGACATAATTCCTATTAATAATATATTAATAATAATAAAATTATTTACATAATTTTCTATGTAAACGATGTAAAAAAGAAAATGGTACACTTGCATGTACCATGGGAAAGTTCAAGGGTTTAATGGCATTTCATCATTATGAGTTGAAGGAAAGGGTATTACTTCACACAAACAAGGTTAGTAAGCAATTTTTATTTATGACATTTAGTCTTATTACAAACAAGGTTAGTAAGCAATTTTTTAAATGTACACAACTTACTATAATTTTTATGTTTATCCAGAGTCAAAGCCAGACCCCATATACTTCCATTGTAACTGTTGACATGATTTTTGTTTGTTTTTATGAGTTGCAATTATTTAGTTAATTGAGATAAACAGAGCTTAATGCAGTATATTTCGCAACCGGATCATTAATTTATTGCTTTCTGTTCCTGAGAAATAATGAGCAGTGATTTCATAAAGATCTGACTTTTTAGCGCAATTTGTCATTTCCTGTTAGTCACAGGATTTAAAAAAATTCTGATTTCTAAAATGATGGAATATGAATTAAAATTAGCCATGCCTCCTTTCAAGGATGATGAAACTATAAACCACATTGTTTTCATAAAACAAATTTGAATCTACTGATTATATAATATTTTGAGCTATAACCACACACACACACACACACACACACACACACACACACACACACACACACACACACACACACACACACACACACGCATAAATAATGGTTGCAATAAAAGTTTGGAATAATGTACAGATTTTGCTCTTATAGAAAGAAATTGGTACTTTTATTCACCAAAGTGGCATTCATACAATGTTTAGTCAGGACATTAGTAACACAAAAAATTACTATTACAATTTGAATTTTATTTTAAGAACTTCTTAAAGTACTTTAAAGAGTTCTCATCAAAAAATCCTCCACGTGCAGCAATGACAGCTTTACTGATTCTTGCCATTCTAGCTGTGAGTTTGTCCAGATACTCCGGTGACATTTCACCCCACACTTCCTGTAGCACTTGCCATAGATGTGGCTGTATCGTCGGCACTTCTCACACAGCTTACAGTCTAGTTGATCCCACAAATGCTCAATGGGGTTAAGATCCATAACACTCTTTTCCAATTATCTGTTGTCCAGTGTCAGTGTTTCTTTTCACACAGTGATCTTTTCTTTTTGTTTTTCTGTTTCAAAAGTGTCTTTTTCTTTGCAATTCTTCCCATAAAGCTGCAACCCCTGAGTCTACTCTTTCCTGTTGTACATGAAACTGGTGTTGAGCAGGTAGAATTCAATGAAGCTGTCAGCTGAGGACATGTGAGGCGTCTATTTCTCAAACTAGAGACTCTGATGTACTTATCCTCTTGTTTAGTTGTACATCTGATCCTTCCACATCTCTTTCTGTCCTTATTAGAGCCAGTTGACCTTTGTCTTTGAAGACTGTAGTGTACACCTTTGTATGAAATCTTCAGTTTTTGCCTTCATTTTATAGTTGCCTTCATTTTATAGCTGATTTGTTCAAGATGCCGCCGTGGATGGCAGCCATGGCGTGGAGCTCTCCAATTCTCGTTTTTGTTTGTTTGTCTTGTGTTTAATGATCTTTTTCCAATCAGTTTACCAGGGACAGGCTGGTCAGGCTTTGCCAGCGCGGCTTTCGAACAGCGCTGCTGAGAATTCATCTAGCGAATCTCCGCTCTCTTCCTAACAAAATGAATGAACTAAATCTCCTCACCTGTACAAACAAGGACTTTTCAAACTCTGCTGCACTGTGCTCCACAGAAACCTGGCTGAGTGAAGCCATTTCAGAGAGCACATTACATCTTCTGGGCTTTCAGCTCTTCAGCGCGTATCGCATCACAGATTTAACGTGGAAAACGAGAGGCAGTGGAACATGCTTTTACATCAATGAAAGTTGGTGTACAGATGTAACAACGTTAAAGAAGATGCGCTGTCCTAAATTGGAAGCGCTCTTTATTAACTGTAAACTTTTCTACTTGACACGGGAGTTTTCCTCATTTATTCTGCTCAAATCACAGATACGGAAAATCAGAGACATGGAACAACAATACTCGGACTGTTATTATTCTTGGGGATTTTAACAAAGCAAACCTCACACGTGAACTTCCCAAATACAAACAGCACATTACATGCCCCAACAGAGACAGAAATACACTGGATCACTGCTACACAACATTAAAGGATGCATATCGCTCTGTCCCTAGAGCAGCTCTGGGACACTCTGATCACTGTCTGTTCATCTTCCAACCTACAAGCAGAAACTAAAAACCAGCTAAACCTGAGGTAAAGACTGCAAAGAGCTGGACCAATGAAACAGAGCTGGATCTACAAGCCTGCTTTGACTGTACTGACTGGAGTGTATTTATGGCTGCAGACACCAATCTGGACGAGCATCATATATCAGTTTCTGTGAGGATATGTGCATTCCTAATGGGACTTATTTAACATAAAACTACTTCAAACCGTGGTTTACTGCAGAGCTCAGGCAGCTTTGTCAGGCAAAAGACGATGCATACTGAGTTGGGGATAAAGTATTATACAATCAAGCCAGGAACACACAGAATAAGGATATCAGAGTGGCAAAAATAAGCTAAAAAAAAAACATTTTCAGCTTATGACCCTGCATCAGTGTGGAGTGGCATGAAACAACTTACTAACAACAAGACTACCCCCAACACTGTAGTGGACCAACAACTGGCTGACGACCTGAACGTATTCTACTGTAGATTTGAAAGGCCCGATCTCACACCCCACACCCGCTATGACCTTTACTTCACACAAACATCAACACCTCCTGCAACCCCCCTCCTGCTATTCAACCTGCATTTAAGATCTGTGAAAAGGAGGTGTGCTGTGTCTTCTGAAAACAAAAGACAAGGAAAGCACAGAGCCTAGATGTTGTCTCACCCACTTGTCAAAAATCCTGTGCTAACCAACTGGCCCCCTTCACACTGTTCTTCAATAGATCACAGAGCAGTGTGAAGTCCCATGTTGCTTTAAACACTCAATCATCATTCCTGTCCCAAAGAAACACAAAATCACAGGACTTTATGACTACAGACGTCTGTGGTCATGAAATAATTTATGAGACTGGTGTTGTCCCACCTGAAGGACATCACTGGACCCTTTCTAGATCCCCTTCAATTTGGTTATCGAGCAAACAGGTCTGTGTATGATCCAGTCAACATGGGATTGAATCATGTCCTGCAACATCTGGACAGATCAAAGACATATGCAAGGATCATTTTTGTGCACTTCAGTTTGGCTTTCAACACAATCATCCCAGCTATTCTCCAGACTAAATTACACCAACCCTTTGGTCACATCTATCTATCAGTGGATCACCAGCTTGACAGGCAGTGGAAAGGCAGCAGCTAGTGAGACAGGGAAAATTCACTTCAAGCACATGTACAATCAGCACTGGTGCCCTCAGGGATGTGTGCTCTCCCCACTAATCTTCTCCCTGTATACAAATGACTGCATCGCCAAGGACCCCCTCTGTCAAGCTCCTTAAGTTTGCAGACGACACCACTGTCATCAGCATCATCCAAGATGACGATGAGTCTGTATACATAAGGGAGGTTGAACAGCTGGATTATAACCTGGAGTTGAACATGCTCAAAATGGTGGAGATCACCATTGACATCACCATTCTCTCTCACAGGACCTAAAGTGGGAGACCCACATTGACTCCATTTTGAAAATGGCCCAGCAGAGGTTGTACTTCCTTCGCCAGTTAAGGAAGTTCAACCTGCCACAGGCTCTGCTGATACAGTTCTACTCAGCAATCATTGAGCCTGTCCTCTGCACTTCAATAACTATCTGGTTCGGTGCATCTACGAAATTGGATATTAGCGGACTACAAGCGATAGTTCGGAGTGCTGAGAGGATTATTGGTAGTATATATATATTTATTAGGGCTGTCGATTTAATGTGTTAATTCAGTGCGATTTGACAAAAAATTATGCATTAAAAAAAAAAAAAAAAAAAAAAAAAAATCAACGCAATTAATCGCAATGGCCCCATATAAGGAAGATTCCTGAGAAATGTAAGCTTGTAGTACCACCTGTATACTCCAGAGGGCAGTAAGTAAAACTACACAGTTTATACAGTGAAGAAAACAACCTTCAGCAGCAGAACAACACAAACATTACGTTCTTGCGCTCAAAACACTTCGAGTGCAAATCTGAACTAAAGTATCTCAAGATGTGTTCTAAGTATTAAACTATATTTAACTTGATACAGTGACCTAAAAATGTTATGTTTATGATGCAACGCACCCGAGATGCTACACAAGCATGCCTGATGCAGGTGTACATTGACAGGTCCTTAAACAAGCCCTCATAATAAATCTCCAACTGATTGACAAATTGACTTGCGAAATGGATTGCTGTGAACTGTATGCCAATGATTGACTTATGATCAGTAATATGGTAGTAAACAATACATTGTATTCTAAAGCTGCTTTTTGTATTGTCTTATCAATGATTAACTCTTCTGCCACAAGAATGTAATGCATTTTAATTATATGAATATTTGTAATTTTATATATATAAATAAATAACTAATATTTAACTAATTATATATATATATATATATATATATATATATAATTAGTTAAATAATTAAAAGATAACAATGTATAATTATTTCATCATTATATATTGAATTATTGTTATATGAGGGGCTTTCTCAGCAAATATTTGTATATGCGATTAATCGGGACACCATGTAATTAATTTGATTACAATTTTTAATTGATTGACAGGCCTAATATATATAGATATATCAATGTATCAATATATCCCACAGTGCATTATTATGGTTAATTAGGTTTTTTCCTGTACTGGTTTTTGCTAATAAGTAATTTAATGTATTATGAAAATTTTAACATATAATTAAAAACTACACTTGCAGTAGTTATATGAATTTATTTGTATTTAAATACATTTGCATTCTACTTCTGTACATTCAAATTTAAATGACTGCTCCCTGTTTGCTACCTCAATTAAATAGATTCTAAATTCAGGAATCAATTATTTAGGAAGGCACTCAAAATGTAATTCTAAATTATACACTAGGGCTGTGAAACAAAAATTTCTAATATTTGTCAAATTTAAGAAAATAATGCACATTCGAATGCTAAACTGTGTATTCAAATTTTGGACATGTGCCAAGCACTGATTATGACTTCGGATTAATCGTATTCTAGTGCTAAAAAAAGGTTAGACACAGCAAAACAAATACAGTTTAACAGAAAGCAGGTGTCTCAATATGCTTTTTAAAGTTCTTTTTAATTAGACACAGTATCTAAAACAGCGATCCTGCATGAGATGCCGAATAAACAAAAACGATCGGAAACAAAGTCTAGCATGCGTTTATATAGAAAATCAAATGGATGGTTGCAAAAGCGTTCATTGTGAACAGCCCCTTACAGTTGGTGGAGGTACTTGGCCATTGCGTTTTGCTCTCTTATAAGCATTTCTCAGATTAAGCAATGAATCGTTTAAATGCTTTGTCAGGAAAGATGTTCAACTTGGAAATGCGTGTCTGTCTCGAGATCCTCACGTTCGGTTCCAGTCTGTTGTGTTTCGTCTGTTTGAACAGCCCCTGGCCTGGGCTCACAGTCTGAGCCACTTCACCACAAAGTTCAGCCGGAGAGAGAGAGAGAGAGATAAGTGAGAATAATAAAATCACAGCTACAGGCGACAGTTTCAACCAAAGAGAAACAGAACGAAAACTTAAAATGCCAGAAGAGCCTCACTAAATCAGCACGCTCACACACTTATGGCAAGACAATGATTAAATGTAACTTTACATGAAACAAGGCATAATAGCTGCTTGCGTTTATTATTAAGTTTGTGAATCAATGCATGTGGAACGCTGCCAGAAATGCTGAATTCAGGTGCATTTCTATGCAAAGCAGAGAGGAATGTGGACACATATATGATGACAAAAATATACGATACAGTATGCAGATCCAAATGAATGGTCAGGTAAACGGTAAATGGTCTGCACTTATATAGCGCCTTTTTAACCTTGGCGGTATTCAAAGCTTTACCACTGCATCTCATCCACCCATACACACACACGTTCACACACAAATGATGGCAATGCAAGGCACTAGCCTGCCATTGGGAGCAACTTGGTGTTCAGTGTCTTGCCCAAAGACACTTAGGCATGTGGAGTCGTGTGGGCCGTGAATCGAACTGCCAACCCTGCGATTAGTGGACAATCCGCTTTACCACCAGAGCCACAGCTGCCCCGAGAATAAATACCCGGACCGTCTCAAGCATTGCACAAACAAACACTGTGCATGTTTTTCATTCTCTTTTTGAACTTTACACTCTCTGGTCTACTGCAGCAGCTAGAACAGTACCAGACGTGCAGCGCTGCACTATCATACTGCTCTGAAAGGTTTGGATTTCTTAAGACAGATCAATAAATATGAGATTTAAACTGCAGCTGTGCGTTGTCAGCCTGTATACTGATGTTGGTTTCTAGAAAATAATTTTTCCAAAACTCTAATTTCAACACAAACACACACACTCACTCGTATAGTCACACTCAATAAACACTCAGAGGATAAAACACAGGCATTTATAGATATCGACATATGTCTCTTTGCTTCTCACATATACAAAGACACTGTTTACATGCCTTGGAGCCGGCAGTGTTTAGCTCGGAGGCAGAATGTCTGAGTGTCCCTCCCTGTTCCAGACTATATGAACAATCCTGTTCCACATCCTGCATATCTCCCTCAATCTATTATAAAAGCTCTCCTGTTTGCTCGATCGTGTTCGAATAATTCATTTGTTCTCTTCTTTTCTTTCCATCTGGTTCTCTCACTAAAAACAAACAAAAAAGTACCAAAAAGTACTACAGTGGTATTTTATGGTTTAATGGACATGTTATGGTTTAATGGACATGTACATGGGTAATTCAATGGTATTATTTGCAATAGCTTGGATTACTATATAAATACCACAGTATTTACTGTATGATAATGAAAAGTATTTGGACACTCAGTGATGGTTCACCCAAAAATGTGAATTCTCTCATCATTTACTCACACTCATGCCATCCCAAATGTGTGACTTTCTTTCTTCTGCTGAACACAAATAAAGAACTTTAGTAAATATCTCAGCTCTTTAGGTCCATACAATGAAAGTAAATGGTGGCCAGAACTTTGAAGCTCCAAAAAGAACATTAAGGCAGCATAAAATAATCTATAAGACTCCAGTGGTTTAATCTATGTCTCCAGAAGTGATATGATAGGTGTGGGCAAGAAATAAATGGGGACCAAGACAAATTAATTTATAAACAAGTTAGTATCTTTTATAGCTAGACAGCAAAGGGACATTACTACACAAATGCGTTTTCTTGCCAGGATTGGCTATGATCTAGACACGTTTCATTGATCTTCACATGTGTTTTCTTATACAAAACTAAATGTATTCCATCATAATCAGTCTGTGCAATCAGTAAATCTAAACTGTTTCATTAAAATTCCAAGGGAGAGGCACAAATCCATTAAATCCAGACTAATGTATGTTAGATACCAACTAACATGATTTTAAAAAAGCACTGAATGATGAATAATGGCAACAAAAAAAAAAAAATGTTTCACTGGGGATTGAGGAACATCCTTGTCATGTTATGATTATTGGTACCGCTCAAGGTCTTTTCCAACAGACAAGCAGTGGCATCTTAGATATTTATCACACGCCTCATGAGGCCCGCATGTGGGAGAATTACAAAGACTGCATGCCCAGAGACACCAGGGAAACTCTAATGGGAGTTATTCATGAGTGAACAGCCTTTCATGCTTGCATTATGTCAACAGGTCTCTCATATCTCTACCTGAATCTACCCAAAAGTCTCTCAGTGGGAATTCTCTGGCCTACATTCATCTCATCTGTGTTTTGGATGCTGGGGAAAAGACTGAAGGTGCCTGACGAACTACCATACAATCACCTTGTGCCAGCCAAATAAATGACTGATTCATGGCTGGAATCTGCTTTGTACACTAATAATAAAACTAGGGATGGGCATTTTGAGTAATTTGAGTAATTTTGTTGTCAAATAATGTACTCTAGCACACAAAAAATTAGTAATCGATTACTTGACATTTAGAATTCAAGTACAACCTTGAAACTTTGAACCAGTTTTTCCTTTGGAAAAAATGAACACCATGCATAAACAACAAAATCAAGATTATAAAAAAATCAAATAAAAAAAAACATTTGTACTTAAACATACATTCCAAGTGTTCTGAAGCAATACAATCACATTAAACAGTGGCAGAATTTTCTTTTTGGATGAACTATTCCTTTAATTATCTCTTTAATTAAGAATTGAGTTGTAACGGCAAGATTTAGGTGAGAGAAGCAGTTTTATTGTTGCCCACTGCAGGCAAAGACACACAAGTAATATCTAATTGTAAAGTTTGAGTAGTGTTTTTACTAGTTAAATGTTTAAAGTTGAGCGAGTACTCGATTAATCGATTACTCATGCACATCCCTAAATAAAAACAATTGTTTTCTAGGTCACGTGTGTGGTTCTTAAATCATGTCATGACAACATACGTTACATGTTGACAATGAGTTATGTTCCACATTAAAGCACATTACAGCCAAAGCGTATTTCGCTTTCATTCGGGCATGCAAAACATTTTTTGACAAACATTCACATTTGACTGTGTGATTAGTTATGCTTTAACAAATTTGCAATTTTCAACTGTGACTTTGCACTAGATGTACTATGGCTTTAACAGACAACGTTAAGTGCATTGATATTTCACTATAGCTTCATCACTCAAACTCATTTTCTGTTCTCAAAAAACTCTTGCCTTTCACTGTGTAAAGGTTAAGGTTAAAAGTGGCAAAGCTAATGAATACATTAATTAAGGGAAATGAGCAGATGTTTGTTTGCTCACAGCTCTTCTGGCAGACAGCTCATCAGCACAATAACATGATGGCCTCACAATATGGTAAACAGAAGCTGAACTACATCGTTATTGGCACAAAATGTTGAGGAATTCTTAGATACATCCAGATACATCCGCACAAACACACACATATTGCTGGCTATCTACTTAATGGTTCAACTCATAACACCAAATGAGGGGTGGGCCGATAGTGGATTTTACAGATACCAATAATCAAGCTGGTTGATTAATCGGCCGATAGTAGGGATGGGATGATATGGTTATCTACGATATGAGGTTTATGATTCAATGTCATCTTGATTAAATATGATAACACTTAAATGACATAATAAGGCAGAAAAATGTGTGTACTTTTCAAAAATGTTTCAGCAAAATGCACATTATAATTTCTCATCAAAATTATGTTCTATAATACACAATATAAATCGTCAAAGTATAAATAATAACAGTTTCTCATATACCTTTTCACTTTAAGAGATGATCACAAATGAATAAGCCTTCAAAAATAGCAGGATACATTCAGGCTGATCAGGTGCAGAACAAGCAATAGAACTATAATTAGTTTGTCTGTTATTATAAATCAAATTTTAACTTTTTAAAAATATTAAAATTCTACATTCTATCAATTAATATTATTTATTGACATTTTATATATAAAAATGATACGACCTGTCAATGTTTGAAATAATGTGTACAATTTACAAGTAACAACATTAAGTTTACATTCATTTATATAACAAGCACTATAATGGTACTGTCACTTTAAGAGTTTAGCACGCATCTCTCAGACTCGCACATGTGTTCCGATTAATTTATTAACTAGAGAGAAGTCTTTTTTTTTAGCGCATCTGTGCCATTTGTGATCAAAATCAATATTTATTGTTACTACTTAACTGACTGTAAAGAACAGAAAGAATGTTAAAAGACACATTATTCAATGAAAGTAGAGCACAGGATCTCATCTTTGATGGACACACATTACATGGAAATACATCAGAAATGGTCAATTTTAATCTCAAGCATGTGAAAGTTTTCTACATCTTTCTAAATGCTAGTAGCAAAAATTCACACCAACTCTTTTACATTTATTTAGCACATTTCTACTGGCAAATAATCAACTGGAATATTTAAGTGCCAGTCATCAAAATGAACAGGAATATCTAGTTGGACTGTGACATGGAATCTTTCCTCATTGATTTTTGGCTTTTCTTGTCCCTGTAACAGTAGCTGTATAGAAGCTCAGGAAGATGCCTTCTGGCAGTTAGCAGTTTGGCATCCAGCTAGTCAAAAAGGGACTTCCTCTATTTGATGACCTACTCCATTCTCTCACTTTCACTTCCTGTCCTCCTTTTTTCCCCTCTGTCCATTTCTTTCTCAGACCATATGGATTGGTTTAATCCTCAAAGTACTCATTCATTTAAGAGCAGTTTCTCTCTTTATTCATCTTTTATTCATGATGACTGCTGTATAATTCTGGTTGTCTGCAGCCCACTGCAATTCACACCACTCTGACAAATAATCTCACGGAGAGCAAATTAATTTTCAATAAAGAAGATAAATGGTGACAAAACCATGTTTGCATATGTGAGTTACAGATTCCGCAACAGTGTGGGTGGACACATTTCATACTGATCTGGGACTGGTTTCATTGTTGGTCATTACGTTTGCCATCAAAACAGCAACTCTGAGTTTGAAAAGAGAGGAACCCAATTTAACTGAATAAACAACTTGAATAACATCTGCTTTCATACAAACCACCCCCACCCACTCTGACACACCTGAGCCACACAAAGACAGCGCGAGAGGCAAGACTGGAGAGACAGTTCATGAGTGGCCAGTAGGGTTTAAGTTAAAATTGTCTGAATCTTGAGCATTGACCTAGGTGCTTATAAGGAAGACTCACTTTATTTGCAAGTTTGATAGTTTTGTTTGAGGCAATTATCTAGAAAACTAGATCTACACACGAAGAACTGTATATTTCCCAGAAGCTGTTGAATGTCTAGACATCTGTGGGCTGAGGTTTACAATGAATGCTGGGCTTAGGTTTCTCACAGCAGATTGCACGTCTGTAACCGTGAACACTGTGACCTCAGATCTGGTGACCTCTGTCACAAGCAAGCAGATCTGGGGTACCTGGCAGGGTACTGACACGGCCATGAATCAGAAACACAGCAGGCTTGTCTCAGCCCAGCTCCATGGCAATGGTCCCTAAAAATGTCCCATCAATTTAACCGACTGTGACGTTCCACCAACAGAACCAGTCTCCTCTCTCTGTGTGCGTGTGTGTGTGTGTGTGTGCAAAGCCAGTATAAGGAGTAGACGGAGCACTTGTATAAAAATGCATTGGGAGAAATCATAATCAAGTTGTATTTTTAGTTGTAAATGATTTAACACATATTTCAAAGATACAATTAATTTCTTTAGGAGTAAATATTTTTTAAATGGGGAAATGTATTGAAGTTCACCTTTAGCCCTACGCCCAAACCACAACTCTAATCCAAACCATTACTGCAGTAAAAAAATAATTATAGAGGTTACAAAAATGCAATCTCCAAATCGTGCTCACCATTTTCTATGTGAAAACAATTACTTCCTTGTTCCCACGAGACGGGACCAGAACCACGGAGGTTGCTTGTGCGACACACAATCAGTACCACTAAAGGAAAGTATGATCGTGTTTGAATTGATGCAAAAATGTCTGAAGTACGTGTCAGTGATTCTGCAGAAGCAACATTTCCATTTCCTTTACGATCATGTTGGCACAATAAAGAATCAGTGTATAATTTCTGCATTACTAGTGCCGTTAAATGGATTTGCAGCCAAACAACATTGGCTTAACAAACGATATGAGTTTGGAGTGAGCAGTGTCTGAAACAAGCTTGAAAATGATTTAAGTAATTTAATTATATGTTGGTAATGGTGCATAAATTACACCCTTCACCTTTAAGTACAATGGAGCACCAAGCTTGCTCTGCATTGGCCAAGCATTCATTTATCTGCTATTTTGATGATCATCTTAGCGAGTGAAACCAGAACACTTTGCATCCTTAATTTTCCATCATCCAAGGAGTGTTCAATATTTGTTCCTTTCATTTGTTAGTCCCAGAGACAGATTCTCAAAAGATGATCCAAAAAGAAAAATCAACTGCACAAAGTCATGCGGCAAAGATCTCAGATGATTAAGAGATCATTCTCCAGCAGTAGGATGCTACTTTATCAAGGTGAGACATGGTGATGGTGGGTAGCTCTCCTGCCTTGCCACTTGGCACTTGGCCAGCTTGGCGGCCACAAGTCTGCACATGCTCACACTCCAAAACAAAGACAACGAGTGAGAGATCTGCCTCAACATACGCTCATATGTACCTCCAAAGCCAAGCGCACACTACACGGCTTGCAGTCGTTGTCCTGCGGCACATAGTATGTATTCTTTTGAGCTGGTGTGCATATTACACAGCTGATCATAGCTGTATCAACAACGCAACCATTCGTCCCTGAAACTGCGATCCCAAAATGTATTCACAAACTAGCACACATGGCAACGGGAGAGTTTTATTTGTGATAAAATGTGAATGCAGCAAACAACGTGAAAGAAGGGCTATCACCTGTTATTCATTGATATACACAGAATGGGACAAGACAGTAATTCGGGAAACATGGGTGAAGTTTTTTACTTCCCAATTACTTTCTCTCTCCTGCTTCCCAATGTCTTGCTCTACTCTTGCATTAACTTTGTATTTCATTGGCTTTTGCTCATTGCCGGTCTCTCACTCGTCGGGACAGTGCACACACCTTATGACCAGTCGGACAGATTTCAGACACGCTTCATTTTTTTTTAATAATAGAATTAATTACCTGATGTGCTGATTAATTACATTTATAAATTGCAATAAATCACAAACCAAAAATGAAAATTCTCTCATTATTTACTCACCCATATGTCATCCCAGATTATGACTTTCTTCCATCTGTTGATTAAGATTAAGATATTTAGAAGAATATTTTGTAGGCCCATACAATGCATGTGAATGGGTGCCAAAAATGTGAAGTTCCAAAAATCCCATAAATCAGCATTAAAGTAATCCATAAGACTCCAGTGTTTAAATCAATGTCTTCAGAGGCGATATGATAAGTTTGGGTGAGAAAACCCTGCTCAGACAATCTCCACATTAATACTTGCATTGATGGTTCAGTGGTAGAATTCTCGCCTGCCACGCGGGAGACCCGGGTCCGATTCCCTGCCAATGCATGAAAATGTTATATTTAGTGGCGTAGTGGCTAGAGCACAGGGCTGCTAATCAGAAGGTCAGTGGTTTGAACCCCACGGCCACCACCATTTTGCCCTTGAGCAAGGCACTTAACTCCAGGTTGCTCCGGGGGGATTGTCCCTGTAAAAAGCAGCATCGCTTTGGATAAAAGCGTCTGCCAAATGCATAAATGTAATGTAATGTAAATGTAACACTATTAATAACATACTTTTTGGCAATTCACATTCTTCATGCATATTGCCTCCTAATTTCAAGCAAAAAAGGACTTAAAAATTTATCTCACCCACACCTCCCATATCACTTCTGAAAATAAGGATTAAAAATCTGGAGTCTTATGGATCCATATTTTGGCACCAATTCAATTGCATTGTATGGACATACAGAGCTGAAATATTCTTCTAAAAAATCATAATTTGTGAAAGTCATACACATCTGGGATGGCATGAGGGTGAGTGGATGATGAGAGAATTTTCATTTTTGGGTGAACTATCCCTTTAATATATGCAGATAAATACCTCCAAATAAAAATTATAAAAAAAAATAAAAAAAAAAGATAAAATAAACAAATAATTATGCAAGGTATAATCCAGCTAGGTGTGCATTAAATTATTTTAATGCATGACGTGGAGGTAAATAACCACTTTGAGGAAGAGAAAGCATTGATTAGTTAAAGGAATTGTAGCACAATTTCGACGGGAAGAATAAAAATAACAGATAAATGTATCTGTGTGTCATTACTTCTAAAACTCGGGCCATTCGAAATCAGACCCAAAGATTAAATAGTGCGATAAGGTTACATTTATTTGAATGAATTAAATAAAAAAGTAGAATGAATAATTGGAAAAATGGACATGAGTCTTTTGAAGACCAAACACATTGTAAAAACTGTAAATTTAAATGCACAATCTAAAAATAATAATAGCCACAAAATGTAAAAGGCTGGCACACCTAAGAATGTTTAACATTTTTCCTGTATCGCTTCATAATTAAAGACTGCATTGCATAGCCTAAAGATGTTGTGTTTTGTGAAGCAATGGTTTTATTCCACCTTCAAGATTCATCAGACTTGCTACACTACAGTATATTTGTGATGAGGGCTTTTCTGTGTCTATGTACACATGCATCTGACTGAAGATTTTGGAGTGTCTCACTTTGGTAGCATTGCATCATAGATGCAGTGTCTTTAGGAGACTTTTTAAGTCAAACGTGACAAACATTTGAACCTAAAAAAAAAAAGAAAAAACACATTTCAAGACCCCTGATTTCAAAGCTGCACTATATCCAGCTGTGTTTGAACGCAAAAATGCGCCATCTCGATGCAAAGACTGTTCCAAAACATTGGTACCCTAATTATGCTGCTTACGATATCTCGCTTTTGCCAAATTCTAAGGTAGCAGCGTAACAGTATGTATCCTTCCCTGGGTAGGCAATTCCAGATTATTCTAATTATAGTCTGATTATAAATAAAATCCACTCAATACTGAAAAGTCTCGATAAAAAACTTTAAAATAATAGAAAACTAACTGTGTGTGTGTGCCATGTATATTTACACTTAAAGAGTATTCTGTCATTCCTCTCACGTCACCTGTATTGAAATCAGTTATAAGTCTAGAATCCCGTTTGCTGCACATGAGAATGATGTGCAAAAGTTGCTGCTTATGTAGAGCGTTTTAAAAACTCAATTTCAGTTGTGATGCTGCCTTAGAAGGCAGCTGCCTATACAGGCAAGAGCCACCTCACTAGTTTTTGGCCCTGGGAGTGGCTGTTTTTTATCCATAAGAATGACAAAGGTAAATGAACATAAAATGGAGCTGTGAAAGAGCAGGATTTGCAGCCATTATGACTCCACGAAAGACAGCTAAAAGGGGGATAGAGCACCATACCTGAGACAGGAGGAAAGACAGCTTACGTTATAGCCAGAGGGAAGGTAGTGGAGGTGTCAGAGAAGAGGTGAGAGGAGGAGATGTGGGTGTGTGTGTGTGTGTGTGTGTGTGTGTGTGTGTGTGTGGAGATCATTCCCCCCCTGCAATTAAAACAGCTGCCAAGGTTAATCTATGCCTGATCGATCAGAGTCTTCTCACACTCCATTTAGTATTCAACTTGGAGATCACATCGTCCATCTAAATGAAGCTCACCCTGAACTTGCGTGTGTGTGCATATAACTGTGAGAGAGGAATTTCACATTTTCTGAGCAGGGTACGACTTAGAATATTTGTGAGACTCAGCATTGCCCGCGGCTGCAGGGGGCCCCCCAAACTCATCATCCGAACTCGGGTGCACACCAAAAGTGCTAGTGTGAAAGCACCCTTACAGTGTTGTGTTGATGTCAGAACAGCTGGGCACCACTATGGCCTCATCACAGACAGCTGGTGTGCACACATCCTCTTAAAACACACACACAATTACACAATAACAATGTGCATATTTAATGATGCTTTTAGTATACACACTATCTAAATTATGCATTTTGTCACCTTTTGCTCTTTTTAGGGCAAGAAATCCCTAAACTGTCTCTCAACATGCAGATTTCAGTGGTTGGAAAGCTTGTGGAATTTTAAAGAGATTTTCCAACCTTTATATGAAAAATAACCATCATTCTTTGATGATGTCTCCACGTCTGGGACTCTACTGAAAATAAGGTGAAATAAATAGCCTTTGGTTCTGCTATGGCTTCATCCTCTAGCTAAAATCCTGCTAATGTTTTTGTTGTGCCACCATTTTATTGAATTTTTTGTAATTATTTTATTTTTGTGAGAGCTGAACAGCCACCATGAATTGGTACAAAAACAAAAAATAAAAAACAAATGAGTCACCATAGCAGCACTCCAAATAAAAGCAAATTTAGACAGTGGGGTGAGGGAGCACCCCATTTGAGAATCTAAATCTGTGCTCCACTAAGCTTTAAAAAACATCCATGCATTCACGGAATAACACAACCAGTGCCGGGAAATGAGTGTCCGAGTGGTGAAAATATTGGTTAATGGAATGTATAAATCAAAGAGAAATACATCAGCTGTGTGTGTGTGTGTGTGTGTGTGTGTGTGTGTGTGTGTGTGTGTGTGTGTGTGTGTGTGTGTGTGTGTGTGTGTGTTTGTGTGTGTGTGTGTGTGTGTGTGGAGGAGAGGTTGGCTGCAATGGAGGTCATCCATCTGGGAAGTGTCCATGCGAGACACAAGTGCTACATTTTGCACAAGGCTGTAGATTCTCTTCGCATGTGCTGCGAACTGCTGATAACGTCAGTCTGATGCCTCTTACAGTGCGTGCTGGCATGTCCGCAGACAGCTGCGAGCCGGCAGTGGGCAGGGCTTGGATACAGTGCATGGCCTCTGTGTGCACCCTACTGCTGTACAATGTAATAGGAAAAAAAGAGGGTTTCAACTGGCGCTGTGGTGAGTGGACAATCGCTCCAGTACCGTTTGAAGATATGGAAGACACATGGACTCGGGCATTCTGCCCTGTAACACACGGAGGAGGAAAGATGATTGGACAAAACCGAGTCTTTAGTTCTCCGCTCCAGCTCAAACTCTGTGGCCCCTTCGTGCTGGCACGGGGCCAACCGCTGGGCCCCCTACCATGCATAAATACATTCACACTCTCATATTTTCTTCAGAGACAGATTAGTTTGAACGCTGTTGTGCAAAGTTGATTTCCAGGGTCAAGCTTTCAAAGATTTAAATATGCATTAGTTAAGCGCACACTTTGAAAAGCCCTATATCTTGTATTTTTTTCATGCTCATTCCAAAATCAAAATGCCGTGCTCAAGGTTCCTCCTCATTTGAGAAGCAGGAAAATTTGTGCCAGGCGAGAGAGAGTGAGAGAAAAAAGAAGTATTAGAACAAAAGCAGCATGCGAATAACTCTCTCTTACAAAGTCTGACAGCCATTGATTTTTGTTTTTCGCATTTCTCTCTTTTTCATTGCATTGTTTGATTGCGTTTGCGGTGTGACTCACTTCTATCCTTTTAGCGGGGCCATCCAGCACTTTCTTTAGAGACACTCTCAAAGGCAAAACACACAACGAAAAAAAAAATAACTGAAAGAGAGAGAGTGAGAGAATGAAACAAGAGTGCACAAGGAAAGAAATAAAGCCATGGTTTTGTACTGAGGTTAGGCATTAGACAGCTCTGGGAGGGTAAGGAGGGGGAAATGAAAGGTTGTATGGGTAAGCTGAAAGCTACATCGGAGCTGGACTAATAACGGTATTAACCAAAGACAGTTTAAAATGGAGAAGACCACTCATATAGTAAAAATGAATGGGAGAAATCGATCGCTTAGAGTGCAAGTCTGGTTACAGAAGCAAAAATTCTATAAAAAAAAATTCAAAGTGGAAATGATTATTAACAATAACTAATAAACATTTAAAGACAGACCTACTGTTAGCTCCGAGGTCGTTGACTGATGGCGTACGCTTCTGTTGAAGCTAGCAGTCCGCGTTAATTCAACTTTGTGTTAAGGAAGTGCACGGATAGTCGACATTCGGCTATTAGGTTATTCTACACGTGCAATAGATGTCTTCAACCTGATCTGAGCTCGACGAGTTCCAACAAACCGTCAGGTTTTCCGGCCGGGTTGGGACAGTTTTTTTTCAAGTATAGGGCGAGTTAGGTGCTGTTCAAACATGCTTGTGTGTGCATCTGTGCCGTTTTTGGCATGGATGTTTTTGACTGTTGCGCTAAATCTCAATTTTTACTGTTCAGTGCCTAGCAGAGTATCACCACATTTTTAGACACCAAGTAAAGTTAAAAAGGCTTAAACGCATCTCAAAACACCTGCGCTGTTTTTCATTTGCTGTGCTGCATTCTGAAGAGTACTTTGTGTGACTGTTCATTAAATATGATTCCAGTTTGTATTTCAGCAAGCAATGGTTCAGCACTTGGTAAACGGTAAGACAGTGTTTTTCCTCTTTTGCTCTGATGTGCCTATTTAGTCAAATAATAAGACAAGTTCAATATAATTTGATTTTAAACCATTTAAAAATCAAAACATTCCAAAGAAGATATTTAACTGTAGCAGTGGGACTCCACGTACATAACAATACTTGCGTTCGATCCCTCACGGAACTCTGAAGCTGCCCTTGTGGAGTGCATCTACAGGGACAGTTTGCTTATTTTTGTTTGACTTTAAAGTGATATTTTATCATTTGAAGATGTATGTAATGTGCTATTTAGCTTACAGTGTACTGTATTGCTGCTGTTTTGAGTAGTGTTCAAGGAAGTTCAATTACAATAAACATTCTTTTTCCGTTCATAAAACCTTGCGGTTAACCGAATGTTAAAAATGGTAACCATGCACATCCCCCTACTTCATATATCTAAACATTTTGCAATATACTTCAAATATATATATATAAATAAAAATAATCAACCACTTTATATTAATAGTTTTATATTTTTTCATCGTTTTTAATCATTTTGAATTACATCGAAATAATTACAAAAATGTTTTGCCTAGCTTAGCCTAGCTTAACAAACATTTTTTTTTAATCACCCTAGGGGGTTTGCTGGTTTAAGATGGTTTAGCAGGTATTTCAGCCTGACTGGTGTTCAGCTGGTTTAAGTGGTTGGCCAGCTGGTCTCCTAACCTGAACAGCTGGCAAATGCCCCAAACTTTTCAAAAACCATTAAAAATGACCAGTCTGACTATTGGGAAACAGCTTGGTGTCCAGCTAAGACCAGCAATTTACCTAACTATACCTTACTGTGATGGATTCTGTGATGCTGGAAATGGGAGCTAGTGCTAATAATAAAACAAAAATCAGGATGAACATGACTATGTTCAAAGTACCATCAATTCACCACCACTTATGGACATACTTTCATTTGAAAATACTTGAAAAAAGTACTTTTCAAAACATGTAGGCATTCATTTTCAAAACTCATCACAGACACGAGGATGCTGACCTGCTATCAACTAGAGTCAATACAACTACTAGAATATTGAGTTCTTACTCGCCATTCCACAGCAGGCAGAGCAAAGTCGATACAGTAGTTAGTAGAGAACAGAACAGCAAGAAACCAACAGACACCAAAACACAGTGTGTGTGTTATACAATCATTTAGACCAGAATAGCCCCAATCCTTTAATATACCATCTTCTTTACCTGCAGAGAGTGCTGAATGCATTTAATTGAGTTGGAATTACTGACATTATTTTCACTTAATGGTAGAATCATGGTCACCTACATGCACGTACCCCCTTGTAGATTTGCACACTTTGATGTGATTTGTGCATTTCTAATTTTGTGATCTTGCATGTGCTATGAATTATTCTCTTGTTGCCACATTGCTGATGTGATATCTTCAAATACTCTCGGAGAAACCAGCCTGTCACTCTGAGAGATAACAACAGACTAATGACAGAGCTATTAGAGGAAAGGAGAACTTGAGCTCAGTTGTGGAAAAAATCTAGAGGCACTAACAGCAATGGACTGAAATTTCAGCACGATTTGGTCAAAAAATAATACTGTCTATTTTTACGCCAGAGTTGTGGAGCAACTAACAAAAAGTAGCGACGCTCCAAACTGAACTACATTTTTAGTAGCACGGCAGTAGCTCTGCTACTTTCAAGATAGTGTACAGTATCTTGTCCAGCAAGTATTTTCGAACATGTATGGTGCAAAGTAACAAAACGGTATATTCCTGTTTTATTTTTATGTCACATAGCAATGCGCAGCCTTACAACCAAGCGAACAAAGCCAGTCATCAGATGTGCTCTACAACAGTGTTTCTCAACTGGTGAGTCGCGACTCAAGAGTTTCTCACAGGTCTGCTAGGATAGGGTCATTGACAGCAGAGAAAAAAAAACAATGCCATGGTTCTCCCTCCATAGGAATTTTTTCAGCGGCCTCTTAAGCAACATTTCAGGCCGGCAAGGCAAGTTTAGTGATGATCTTGTGTTCTGCACAATGTTTTTTACACATTAAATAAGCTTCTCATCTAACTGAGATGCAATATTCGAATGGTGCAACTGAAGCCTGTTTTTTGTGCAAGTGTGGTACCAGCTATCTAGCAACCACTCACGCCTCAGATCTGCTCTAACCTACTTTATCTCTGGAGTGTGCACGCATCAACCGGACTTCCCTCGATATTCCACCACAGACCACAAAACTGATGTAACCAATTTGATTTCTAGTGAGAGTTTTCTAGTTCAGTGCTATGTATGACATCAAAATCACTCAACAGACTTCACAATAGTCTCTGCGTCCCCTCTCCATTTACAAGCTTTTTTGTAGTGAAATAATAAATGAAATACTCATGTTTATCACAATGCAATTCAGTGTTTTTTTACATATACTTGTTAGTATACATTAATGTGTTCAAGTTCATGTTGTCACCCTAACTGAGATCCTCTTTTTTTGCCAGACAAATACTGAAAAAATTAATAAAATAAATTGGCAAAATTCTGAAAAACTGCTTTTTAAAATGATATAGCCTAAAATAAAAAAAAAATATTGTATAATTATTGTTAGCAATTTGTAGCATAGTTAAACCATTTTATTTCAAAAGGTTAGCTTGACTGTAGTCTACCTGCTTTAAATTATGAGCAGTTTGGCAAGTTACATCTTCAAAGAATCATTAGCTATCAAGAATAAAAGACATAAAATCATACGCGTCGGCGCTGTGCAGTTCAGTTAGCATGACTGCCACATGTGCTTGGAGTGTGTAGTAGAGTACAAACAAAGTGGATTGTTGCGTCTTCCCTTTGAAGTAAGCATTGTATGACATGCAGAACCTGTTCTTCTCAGTCACAGCAATCTAATATGGACGATGATGCTAAGATAAGGGTGTAGAGGTTTCAGATGAGACGTAAAGATGCAGAGGTGCTGTGTTTAGCATCTGAAGGACTTACGGGTGGTGGTGCTGGTGGGACTGGGCACCCAGTTCTCCGTGAAGTTAACATTGCACATGTTGGTGCTGCAGCAGCAGAATCGGTAAGTGCCATTCTGGATCTGCGACGGCGTGGTGGTAACCACGCAACGGTCGTCATGGCAGTCCTGCTGGTCGCCAATGTAAGTCCAACAGCCTGTGATAAAAGCATGCAGATGGTTGATGAGTGAATGCGAGAATGAGACATTGAGATTGTCTGAAGGAAAATGTGTACAGATGAAAAAAATATGCTTTCCGAAAGCCCAAGTTCTGAGCGCAATAACAGCCAATCAGAACATTTTTTATGTTTAATATACAGGTAGGTGGAGCAGGATTTTGGACCAATTAGATTTCATTGTGGGATAGACACCAAGCAACAAACAAAAAGTTATTTATTCCTTTATAACTTTGTGTCTTGCTAGAACATGGCGTAACATGAAAAATACTACTAATAAATAATGAGTGCACATGTTCAAACTTTTTACTGGTAGTGTACGTGTACAGTGTAAGTTTGTGAGTACCCCTGACCTTGTTTGACGAGGCGGATCTCTCCATCATGCGTTTTCTCCCACAGGCCATAGCAGCGGCTGCTCTTGCTGCACAGGATGGTGTTGTTTTCTCTGGTGATGTGCCAGTCACCAGCCACACTCTGTTCATCCACCTGCTGGTGCTGATCATTAAACGCACACTCCCTCTCTCTCTCCTCACTCTGAGCAGCTGTTGACAAACAATATGAAAAAAATAAAAAAAGCCATTGAGAACACAATCGGAACACAGAAGTAACATCTATCAGGGTGTCCATCACACATAGGCCTACTTATGGAAGACAACAAGGAAAAGCAAAGTGACCATTTACTATACCAAAGTTTCTATAAAGCAAAGCTGTCAACTTGGCGACCATTTTGGCAACACTCATTTTCTATTCCAATAGGAAAGAGAATGTTTAAAGCCAAGGGACTACTTGCACTAAGCCTCATGATGTATTTCCACTTTAAAATAGTGCGGCCCACTAAATTCTGGTTAAATGCGTTTACATGTGCCATAGTTGCCTAGTTCCCGAAGCGCCACTTAAAATGAGTGTTCGAGCTTTTTTAAAATTCAGTGGAAGAACAGCTTTCAGAGCTTTAATTCAGCCCGACCCAATCTGAGAAAGCAATGGCTGGTATATACTCCAATCCAAGTGCATTTCACCATTGAAATGGAGTCACACGGAGGTCTAAAGCAGACATTTAACCACAGATCAACTGGAAACGCAAATGACAAAAGGTCGAATGAGACAGGGTGCCAGCACCAGCGGTGACTACGTGCTTTAGTCACTGCTGTGTTCCATGTGTGAGGGAGGACAAAGATGCGATGAATGCATGCATCAACCTGTTTTTATTAAATCTAGGTTTTAATCTTTATTTTGTCACCGTTTCACTGATAAGTACTGTATATCGAAAAATATTGAAGTAAGTAAGATATGTTAAATATAATGAGTTATAATGTTTGAAATAGATTAAATATATGTAGTGTGGTTAAATATATTTTAACACAGTTATTTATGCATTTAATTTGATAATACAACTACTTAATTCTGTTCTGAGTGATTTTTAAAGCATGGCCAGAGTAAGATAACAGCTAATGTATTTATAAATAAATACATCTGCGATATTTATCCGAAGAAAAGTCATTTGCATTCATTGTATGGTGGAATTTATTGTTGAATATCAACTGATATGAAATATCATCAATGAACGAAGCACATGTTAATGAGATGGCCAGACTGCTGCAGGTTATATATAGAGATCGACCAATAATCGGATTTTCCGATATAGATATATATATATATTTTTTTTTATTAGTCTTATAAAGTTGCAGTTTACGTACATGGAATGACTGGCCTTGTGTCAGCACAGCTTTTAACAAGATCCACTTGTTTAAACTTCCCTAAATTATATTAGCATTTACTATTAAACTGTATTTCACGATGAATCATCATCTACATGATTACAGGTCAATGGAAATTAACCTTGAGACACTGTTCGAGTAAAAGTGGGGCAAAATGGGGCAAAATACTCATGTCACAATAAACATATCTAAAATATGTATGAGATTTTTGTGTCATTTGCTGCAAGATTAGCAGCAGCTGTGATGCTCACTGTAAAACAAAAAAATGTGAGCTCTGTCAGCAGGCCTTTCATGAGTCTGTCATTAATAAAGTTCTACGCATCATCACCCCTTGCATCTTTGATAAATATAATGGTTAACTTGACAATGTTTTTAGCCATCACTACAAGTGAAGCCTCGTAGTTTTAACTTTAACCCATTCTTACTATAGTATACCACTGTGGAAATTCAATATTCACAATCAGCCATGATAAATTTAATTCAAGAGTGAAAGTGTCCAATAACAAGATTGTTACTGAGATTAAGCGAGTAGTATTTGGCTGGTCATGTGATTCTAAAATGGCAGCCCCCTTGAGGCACCCCTGCCCCATGTAGAATAAGACCGCTTTTATAAGGTTACTGATATGATTCTATAATACATAAGTTTCCAAATTACAATTAATTTACAAAGTAAAACATTTGTAATGGGGAAAAAAAACTAACGAGTACACCTTTAAACATTTTAATGATTTTCCTGCACCATCGGAGCATAAAAATTGTGGAAAACGTCAACCTAAATATGCTAAATATGACTCCTTTCAGAATCAAAACAAAATGATATCCTGTCTTGAGGACGTTAAATTGTTTATTCTGAGCACAGTATAATCAGTTTGAATGTGGGTGTGTATTTCTGATCGATACCGCTAAACCTTGATAAGATGCAATAAGAAAGGCAGGGAACTGAAATGGTCCAATCGCTTTATGCTGGGAGCTAAACAATGGAACACCTGGGGCCTCCTGTGCACCTGCTGCTCCTCAATACAACCACATATATGTTCACGTATGTGTACACACAATACATAACCCAAAAACGTTATTACAAAGCTTCTGTAAATCAGTGTCATGACAGCATTGGAATGGTGGGGAAAACAACAGTGTGCAGAGTCTACGTACAGAGAAATAACCTTCTAAGCAATGCTGTTTATTTAGGGAACACAAAACCGTGATGACTGATAAGGGCCCTAGCCAACAGGACTACCCTCATTTCCATGAGCAGAGCCAGCAGGGCTGAATTCTGCTGTCGGCTGATCGCAATCTCTGCTGCAGCTGGCCTGTGCTCAACCCAACTGTATCCAATGAATTAATCCTCTCTTTCTGCAGCACTGTCATGCAAATTGCCAGGCCAGAGTCGGAGTTACTAAGAGGAAAAAATCTTAACGCCACTCGTTTAACTTGGCGAAGTCAAGGATCTTGGCTAAGTAGGTGGGAGGGGAGTAAAAAAAAAAATAGAGATATATTGTCATTAACTGAAATTAAAATTAAAATTAATACAGTTGGAAAACTAGAAACTAAACTCATAACTCCACAACTAACTAAATTAAAATAAGTTTTACATTTTGAAACACATAATCCTCCTGAGACCCGAGCAGGACTGCTGTGTGCATTTACCATTTCCCTTTTTGATTTGTAACTAGTAGCACCTAATGTTGTGAAATGATGTGAAAGTTGTAAAATTTTAAATAAAAATAAAGTCCCATTTTTTTTATCAAATTGTTTATGATGTTTCCATGAGTGTTGGTTATTCATATTTTTAACATATTACAGACATTACAGCTGATTTTCTGCAAAGCTGCTTTGGATCAGTGTGAATTGAGAATACCACAGTTAAAAAACTATACAAACAAAAATTTGATAGCTGATTTGACTCTTATGTTCCAATAATTTTTTTCTACTTTGGCAACAAAATTTTAATGTTTTCTCTTTGCATTGTCAAACAAACAAGTGATAGGTAGTGCTTAAGCATTTTACCAATCAGAAATTAGCATAAATAATTCTGATTCAGAGTAATGGCCAGCATCATTCAGTCACTGTCAACCATGTTCAAATAAAATTTTGCAATATAAATTCTGAATCCATGTACTGATTATTATTGTCTTATGTCTGCCAAACATACTGAGTGAGCCTAACATCATCTGCAGCCTGAAACTGAAGTTTTGGTTGAAAGTCTGGAGTGAATGCACTTGGCTGCATAGGACAGTTATAGGATGTTCCCTTGCTCCCTATTTAATGAGTAACTTAATCTCCAGTGTGCTGTCTGTCGGCACTGGTAACAGAATATTTTGTTTAAAATATGTAATTTTATTTTCAGAACCTTAATTAAATCCTAAATCCATATAAAGCCTCTAAAAGCTAAATCTTTCTGCTTTTGGATGAACCCATTGATTCTCAACGTGATAATGCCCAGTAAATATAAAGTTGAAGTCATAAGTTTACATACACCTTTGCCAAATACATTTTAACTCAGTTTTTCACATTTCCTGACATTTAATCATAGTAAACATTCCCTGTCTTGGGTCAGTAAGAACCAGACTTGTAATTGTGGCTGATTTCTTTTGATTTTCCCATGATGTCAAGCAAAGAGGCATTGAGTTTGAAATTAGGCCATAAAATACATCCCCAGGTATATCTCCAATTGACTCCAATTAGCCTTTAAGAAGAAAATTTTACCCAAAATTGACTAAAGGATTGACAAATTTTCTGGAATTTTCCAAGCTGCTTAAAGGCACAGTTAACTTAGTGTATGTAAACTTCTGACCCACTGGAATTGTGATATAGTCAATTAAAAGTGAAACAATCTCTCTGTAAACAATTGTTGGAAAAGTTACGTGTGTCACGCACATAGTAGATTACCAAAACTAGTGTCTGCTAATATGAAATCTGTGGAGTGGTTGAAAAAAAAAATATATAGTTTTGACTTCAACCTAAGTGTATGTAAACTTCTGAGATCAACTGTAGGATTTCCAAGGGGAAAAAAATAAGAGCTATGGTCCACTGTAGTGGAAATGAAAGTTAAAAATGAAAATCAGGTCCATAAAAATAAAACAATTTAAAACTATAATAACACTGCTCCACATTCCCTCAGAATCTGCAGAGAAATGGAGAGAGAACTGACACTGTATGGTCCTGCATGGGGGAGGGCTTTGTCTGCTGCCCTACAGGAGTAAAGCCTTAAACGGCCACACCAGTCTGCATCACCGCACACACACACACATTCCAGCCGGTGGTCACACAAGTCTGTATGAATCCATCCTCTGCGTCACCATGGCTGGCTATGCTGCATGACTCCTCATTATACCAACTAAGCCTCAACCTAAATCAGCGCAGCTTAAGTCGAGACTGAGGCGCAGAAGAATTCCTTCAGCTTTCAAAATAAGACTAGGAGGGAAAATATAGCCTTAGTTTGGCGTGCCCCTCTTCAAGACAAAACAGAGCTGGGGGCCGTAAAGCACCGCTGATGGTTCAGAGATGCCTCCCAATTATCAGGGTAAAACAGAGGACCCCTTCCCTATTGACAGTAATGAGCATATGAGAACTGAAACTTATGGATACCACTTATGTCCTTTTCCTCTCAAACTCGTATGCACTCTGCCACACACAGTAGCTCTGTTCCAAAACATAGTGTACGGTCTTGCTGCCTTAGGTCTGTTTTTAGGTCCGTTTGACCATTGTGCCACTACTCGCTGTTTTTTCACCATCTTGCACAGGAGCGCTGCATTTTATGAAGACATATCAAGTTAAAGACAACGTCAACTTTTGAAAATGTGTCTCATCTAGCTTTTTTAGTGCAAGAACATTTTCGGTATGTAAAGCCCTGTTCACACTGTCAGTGTTTTTGTCATTGAATGTGACTGGAGACCATTCACTTTCAATAAGAGCTAGAAGCTTCTGGCGACACAAGCGACAGCAACCATTGGTGACAGGATGTGGACATGTCAAGAGATTTGACAAAGTTGATAAAAGTTTATATTTATGCAAATGCAGAGCGATATAGCGACAAACAATGAGAGATGACAGTGAGATGACTTAGTCTCCTGTGAGATAATAAAGCAGGGTGAAGGAAAGATGGTGGAGAAATTGTTGTCATTGATTTGACTGAAATATATAATTTGTCTGTAACCACACATATGGATTTAATAAAACTATGATGCGTGGAAAAGGATACTTGTCATTCTGAGCGAGTTTGATTCATACATTGAAAGACTGTTCATCGTGTTATGATGCATTGAGCATTGGTGCATTTTATAACTCTTTCCCATCCGGAATAATAATTTTCAGCGGCAAGTAAACAGATTTTGAATCAAACTGGATGATGTAACAGAAATTGTTGACATTGTTAGTTTAATTCATACATTAATAGATTTTTCATCTTGTTACCAAGCGAGACATGGTAAAATGGGCAAAGACGTACGTCTAGCGATTGTTTACATAAAATACTATTTAAAAAAAACAGTGCAAGACAGTGTAAATGGCCCCTACATTGAAATGATGCGTCTTGTGAAAAGTGATGTACTTAAAAATTACTTGACTAAGACATCAGAACTTCATTATTTTCTGAAAGCTACTTTGAAATGATGTGTGTTGTGGAAATTGCTATACAAATAAAAATAATGACTTAGGCAGAATCCCAGCCAAGGAGATATGATATACCTGGAGAGAGCTAGCAATCTTATCCATCTCAGTGATGGTTACACTCATCTAAATATACTGTACATAGCACACATTTTGTGTTAAAGTCAGTGTTTAGTTAGTTTAAACTATTTTTATCAATACATTTAATTTTAGCATAATTAAGTTTCCTATCTTTTGGAAAAGCTTCATGTAGGCAGCGAGCCTATGATGCCTTAAAACGCTACTGCTGCAGGCAGATCTCTAGGCTTTGGAACAGTGTAAGTCCCTTGAGCATAAGAATTTGTGCAAGTGATTCCAATTGTATCTTCATACAGTTAAAAGAATGTGACCATGGGTGTAACATGTGTATTGATTGTGCATTTTAGGCCTCGTCTTTGTTTTCACGGCAGGGAGACAGGTCATAAGGCGCGACGGTTTCCTGTAATTTGGGTGAGAAGCCATGTGCCTGCTCCACAACAAAGGGGTGGAGAAGAACATGACCTTCTGATCCAATCACACAGCTGCACACAGCAAAGGAAAACATCACAGTGCTTTCCCTGGCTCCATAGAAATGCCTCAAGCCATAAGCTGCTCAGAGTTTGTGTGGTGGATAAGAACAGCAGGGAACTAAAATCTTTTAGCCAGTGTAGCCAAAATTAAATCGCTGTTCATTACAAAAGAGTTATGCAAAGGAGCTTTCTTGAGTGTCATTTTCAACAAGAAAGGAAAAGTACCATTTTAAGATAACTAGTCTCTGTCAACCATCTCTAAAAAAGTAAGTAGTTATTTAGCAGCTCCTTTTATCCAAGCAAATGCCAGTTCACTAACTACAGGTTCAGTAAATGATGAGGAATCATGGATAATCTCTTATGGTGCTAGAACAAGCAACCTTTTGGTTGCAAACCCTGAAATGTAGCCACTATGCCACACATTCACCCTAAGCAGCAAAATTGTGCCATGCCAAAAATATATATAACAATCTTTCATTTCTATTGACTTCAGAGCCGAACAATGACCAAAAATTACGTTACTACGTAACCTGCCCAAAAATAATCATGGTGCTTCACAGTCTATGTTTACAACTTTTACCCCTATTTCTTAGAACAGAAGCCTATTTTAATAACCAAAATAATTTAATTCAGCATCTTCATGCCACGTTTAAGCTGGCTTTTATGTAACGTTATGTACGTTACATCATTTTGGGAGAATACGGTTTACAAAATACTTGATCCAAACTCAAACTAACTCAAATATTAACCAAAAGAAATAGGGAATATATTTAGGAACTATTACAAGGAACTACATACAGCGACAATCAACCACAACCAAAACCGACATTAAAAAAAACAACTCGATCTTATTGGTCTTATTGGACCTACCTTCTATTGGTAAATTACAACACAAATGTATAATAGCAAATATATCTCTAGATGAAATCCAAAAAGTTATGGGTAGACTAAAAGCAAACAAAGCACCAGTAATTGAAGGACTTCCAATAGAGTGGTATAGAATATTTAAAAAAAGAACTCTCCCCATTGGTTCTGACAAATTTTAATTGGATTTTGAAGGAAGGGAAAACTCCTCCATCATGGAAGGAGGTCATAACTGTAGTCTTTAAGGATTGAAAAAAAAAAATAATAATTATAGGCCGATATCACTGCTTAATGTGGACTATAAATGATAATGTGGACTATAAATTATATAGTTCTATTATAAACACCAGATTTCAAGCATTCATACCAGATTTGAAAGATGAGGACCAAACCGGTTATGTTAAAGGACAGCAAACACATGACAATATAAGAACAACACTACATATAATAAATAGAATACAGATTTTTTTTAAAAAAGCCTTCTGTCTTAGTTTAGATGCAGAAAAAGCCTTTCACCGGGTTTGTTGGAATTTTTTTTTATATTTAAACACTGGAAATGTTTGGCTTTAAAGAAAAATCTATTCAGTGTGTTAAGAGTATTTATCACAGCCCCATAGCTAGAGTAAGGGTTAATGGCTCTCTAATAGGGCTGCAACTAACGATAATTTTGATAATCGACTAATCTAACGATTATTAGGACTATTATTTGATTATTCAGGCGATTATTGCAATGAATAATCATTAGTTCTTAACCGACTATTCAGCTTGTGCCCCAAGTTAAAAGGTTGTAATAAATGTGCTTGCTAACAATAAAGAGGATTTATGAAATTTAAAATACCTCTAAATGACATTCACTGAATTAAAGAATCTAAAAATGGTGGTGTTTTACCTGGTAGAGACAGCAAAATACTTTACAAATACTTACATTTTGGAACAATTCAAGTATTATGCTGGATATAAACTGAATATTTCAAAAACACAAATGCTTGTTCAATTGTACACCACACAAATTAAAACAAGTATATGCAGTCAATTGGGAAACAAACTCTAAACATTTTTAGGAGTGAATATAACAAAATGAATGAATATATGAGTATGAATATCCAACCACTTCTGTTGTATTTGTTTAAAGACCTTCCAGTGGATATTCCACAAAACCAAATTAGTAACTGGAACAAACGGATCTCGAGGTTCATATGGGATGGAAAAAGACCTAGAATAAGATATACTACACTCCAACCACCCAAAGATAAGTAGGGAATATCTGTTCTGAATCTACAGGAATATTTCTAAGCAGCCCAGCTTCATCCAATCCTTTTCTGGTCAAACACTCACTATACAGCCAAATGGAAAGATTTAGAGAAACGTATTGAAACCCTCCAAATTCAAAGGCTCATAGGGGAGAAAATCATACATTAACAAAATAAAGATAAAATCAACCCAATAATAACAACATTCAATCTAGAAATATGGTGCTCAATCTGTAAACAATGAAAACTGGGAAAGGAACTTGGACTTCTGAAATGGATTGCATTTGACAGAGTTTAAACAGGGAACTAATTATTCAACATTTAAACAATGGGTTGAAAAGGGGGTAACAGCAGTATGTATGGTGACTCACAAGGGAGAAATGTTCCAAGATTTAAAGGAGACATTTGGTCTTGAGAAACATGATTTGTTTAGATAACTACAACTAAGGGATTATTATATGAAAGAAATTAGAATTACAAACAACCAAGAAATACATCCATTAATTAATCTGATGGTGGGTGCGTTATAAAAGCTCCAATAATATGAGAAAATATCTTCCCTGTACACCAATTTAATGGAATCAATGTCTTACTCAACATTATACATCAAAACTAAATGGAAAAAAAGAATTGAAAGCCGATATCAAATTATAAATGTGGTTTGACATGAGGAAAACTTACAAAACAACTACAAACTTTCAAAGATGGAGAGAATTTGCCTGGAAGAGCCAGATTATAAATCGCATCCAAGATTAAAAGTAGGCAACTAGCTAAACAACAAGGTTGTTGGAGGCAGTGCGGCCATATAGAAGCAGACCATACACATTTGTTTTGCCTTTCTGGGATGATATACATGCAACTCTGTGTGACGTGTTGGGATATGTAATTCCCAAAAACTGAATTGTCTTATACCTTGGAAACATCACAGAAATAGTACCTAGAAATGATCAATACCTGGTTAAGATACTTCTAGTGGCTGGGGGAAAAGGACATTACTAGGAACTGGTTTAAGGTTGGCTCCCTGGTCGTAATCAATGGTTTGATATTTTATATTATTATAAATGCTAACATGGAGACTAAAATCAAAGGAAGAGGTTTTAAAAAAAGACTTGGGTAAATAGCTAATATACAAAGAAAATAAAGACAAGAAGAATTTAGAAGAAGAGACAGAATGACTACATGTATACTCCCTCACAGGCTCGGTTATAAAAAAAAAAAAAATTACTGTTTGTGTGTTTTGTTTTTCATAGAAATCATTTCCTGCCTTAGATCAGTTAGGATCACTACTTTATTTTAAGAATGTGAAATGTCTATAATAGTAGAGAGAATGATTTATTTCAGCTTTTATTTATTTCGTCACATTCCCAGTGGGTCAGAAGTTTACAAACACTTTGTTAGAATTTGGTAGCATTGCCTTTATATTGTTTAAATTGTGTCAAACATTTTGGGTAGCCTTCCACAAGCTTCTCACAATAAATTGCTGGAATTTTGACTCATTCCTCCAGACAGAACTGGTGTAACTGAGTCAGGTTTGTAGGCCTCCTTACTCGCACATGCTTATTCAGTTCTACCCACAAAGTTTCTATAGTATTGAGGTCAGGGCTTTGTGATGGCCACTCCAATACCTTGACTTTGTTGTCCTTAAGCCATTTTGCCACAACTTTGGAGGTATGCTTGCGGTCATTGTCCATTTGGAAGACCCATTTGCGACCGAGCTTTAACTTCCTGGCTGATGTCTTGACATTTTGCTTCAATACAGCCACATAATTTCCCTTCCTCATGATGCCATCTATTTTATGAAGTGCACCAGTCCCTCCTGCAGTAAAGCACCACCACAACATGATGCTGCCACCCCCATGCTTCACGGTTGTGATGGTGTTCTTCGGCTTGCAAGCCTCATCCTTTTTCCTCCCAACATAACGATGGTCATTATGGCCAAACATTTCCATTTTTGTTTCAACAGACCAGAGAACATTTCTCCAAATGTAAGATTTTTGTCCCCATGTGCACTAGCAAACTGTAGTCTGGCTTTTTTATGGTGGTTTTGGAGCAGTGGCTTCTTCCTTGCGGAGCAGCCTTTCAGGTTATGTCGATATAGGACTCATTTTACTGTGGATATAAATACGTGTCTACCTGTTTCCTTCAGCATCTTCACAAAGTCCTTTTCTGTGGTTCTGGGATTGATTTGCACTTTTTGCACCAAAATATGTTCATCTCTAGGAGAAAGAATGCATCTCCTTCTTGTGCAGTATTGATGGCTGCATAGTCCCATGGTGTTTATACTTGAGTACTATTGGTTGTACAGATGAACGTGGTAGCTTCAGGCATTTTGAAATTGCTCCCAAGGATAAAACAGATTTGTGGAGGTCCGCAAATTTGTTTCTGAGGTCTTGGCTGATTTCTTTTGATTTTCCCATGATGTCAAGCAAAGAGGCACTGAGTTTGAAGGTAGACCTTAAAATACATCCACAGGTACACCTCCAATTCAGTACACTTCATATTAGAAGCTAATTTGCTCATTGTCTAAAGGCTTGACATCATTTTGTGGAATAAGCAAAGCTGATTAAAAGGCACAGTTAACTTAGTGTATGTAAACTTCTGACCCACTGGAATTGTGATATTAAATGTGTCAATTAAATGTGAAACTATCTGTCTGTAAACAAGATTACTTGTGTCATGCACAAAGTAGATGTCCTAAATGACTTGCCAAAACTATAGTTTTCTAATATTAAATCTGTGGAGTGGTTAAAAATGTGTTTTAATTACTTCAACCTATGTGTATGTAAACTTCTGACTTCAACTGTACATTACGTGACATATAGCTTTCAGTGTACACAGCATTGTTTTTATAACGAGAGCACTTTTGAAAACTTCACATGGTGAGGACATTATTCTGCCCCCTATGTTACTGATATAAGATCACCAACAAATAAGCCTTCAAATTTGTTGGCTACACTCAAGGTAGACAGAACATGTCCTAAATAATATAACTGTTTAAAAAAATATATGTACACATGTTTACACTGAGTTTACATTAATTTATATTAATGCTAAAATATTATATTATATTGCTAAAACTTTACAGTCTCTTTAAGAATGGCAACAGTTCAACAAATGTTGAGTGTTTCGGATGAGCCCATATTAACGAGAGATTCGCACCGATTCTATACTGCATCAGTGCCATGTGTTTTAATTGTAAGTACTTTTCAACAAAACAAGGCCATTTTCTAATTTCCAAGGCCATTCGATTTCTAAAAGCTAAATTCAAGCATTTCAAATGACCTAAGCTGAACTGTGTAAGTAATGTATAAAAAAGCCAGAGAGATCTTGATGTTTGACTGATTATTTCAGATGGACAGAAATATGATATGGTTGTATGCTTTGCGATACTTCATGTCCCATCCTTACTGTACAGAGTAACAGTCATGATTAATTCAGCAACTCACTCCTTTACATCCGGACAAACAGTGGATTAAGCCAGACATGCAATTCAGGCATCTTTGAATCTTCAAAATTACTTTTTATTTTTGAAACAGCACGTGTCTACACCAGATGAGAGAAAATGTATACACCTCTAGGTTGAAAGGGTGCTCTGTGCTTTGATGGGAGATAACAGTGGAAGGGAGGAGTGGTGGGGCAAGGGGAGGGTAGAGGAGGATTATGAGATTGTTTTGGGGGGCAGTGGAGGCAGTCTGTACCAGTCTGACTCTACCCTGCTACTGTTTGTGCTCCTGCTCTAGGTTAGAGCTGCCACTCAGAGGCCAGTCAGCAATTTCAAGAGATAACGCTCAACTCTGCCTCAGTGACGACCTTCAGGCCTGCCCTAGTTCCACCTCCTGGTCTTCATTTTAAAGAGACAGCACAGTCAAAAACCAGATACACTCAACTCCAGCTGAAAATAATGAATTTCCATGTTGGACTGGTCCAGGCTTATTGATGTTGGCACTGGTCTAGCTGGTACAGCTTTAAGAAGCCTGGTGGGAACACTAGTACACCAGCATCCCATGCCAGGGATCAGCATTCAAAACACAACAAATGCTGGTCTTTTCATAAGGGACTAGAGAGGTAATTGACTCATTTGCTGGTACTGGGAAAAACCAGAAAGTGCTTTTCCATATAGAATACATCAGAGTAAATGACTACACAAACTTAAGCAGAGTACAAATTGGGATTAATTTATTGTGTCTCCGCAGAGGCCAAAAGCTGAGGATGCGTTTGCCAAAAAGCCGGATGGCTTGGTGCCGTTTCCTGTAGAGTAGATTATCTGAGAGGCTGGCACAGGCCCCATCTCCTGCCACTCTCTCTATAGCCAGGGAAGCTGTCAGGCTGGCACTCAAATACAGGAAGACAGAGGGGGAAATGCAGCCATGGGGAGGGAGGATCAGAAGAAACCTCAATCCACTTTAGGGCTGAATTGTCGACAACGTCAGCAATAAATAATTGTTGACAAAAAAATGTCATTGTTAAATAGTCATTTGATCTCATTTTACGTAACATAAGATCATATTAAACACTAATGATGATGCATGAGAGCAGCACTTCAGTTCATGCCTGACTGAGGAGAGGAAGAACTACACAGTTCACAGACCAGATGCACTCTAAACTTTCCAAACAGCTTCGGGGGATGTAGATAGCAAAGTATGAGGGATATCTAAAACAAAAATACAAAATAAATAAATACAGACGCACTCTAATTGTGGAATACGTGGAGCTGGAGCTGCCGCTCCACTGAAGCAAAACTTGAGTGTCGAGCGTCTTTAAATGAAACACCCGGCATTACATCTTAAATTAAATTATATATAATGCGTTATAGCCTTATTAAAGTTCAAATAATACGGAAGCAGATCATGTAAACTACAAAGTTCAAAACAGCATTTCTCTATGCGGTCAGCACCTCTTCTATGAGTTGCGTGAATGTCCCGATCTTAGGGGTGAGATTGAAACTGGCTGATGCACACTGTCACGGGGATGCTCATTCCTCGAGCGTGCATGCTTAATGCAGCTAGATTATAACATGATGGCTTGAGACTTAATGAATCATAATACAGCCGTGGCCAAAAGTATTGGCAGTGACATAAATTGTGTTTTGCAAAGTTTGCTGCTTCAGTATTTGTAGATTATTTTTTCACGTTTCTATGGTATACTAGAAAACAATGATAAGTATTTCATACATTTTAAAGGCTTTTATTGGCAAAAACATTCAATATACATTATGCAAAGTGTCAATATTTACAGTATTGACCCTTGTTCTTCATAACCTCTGCAATTCGCTCTGGCGTGCTGGATATCAGCTTCTGGGCCAAATCCTGACTAATGGTGATCCATTCTTGCCTTATTAGTGCTCGGAGTTGATCACAATTTGTGGGCTTCTGCTTGTCCACTCGCCATTTGAGGATTGACCACAGGTTCTTTATGGGATTAAGGTCCGGGGATTTGCCTGGACACAGATACAAAATTTAAATGTAATGATCGAGTTACTTCATTATGCTCCATCATGCTGGAAAATGCACGGATCATCACCAAATTGCTCCTGGATCGTTGGGAGAAGTTGCTCTTTTGGGATGCTTTGATACTATTCTTTATTCATGGCAGTGTTTTTAGGCAGAATTGTGTGAGAGCCCACTCCCTTGGATGAAAAGCAACCCCACACATGGAAGGTCTCAGGATGCTTCACTGATGAATAGACACAGGACTCATGGTAGCCTTCACCTTTTCTTCTCTGGACTATCAATTTCCAGATGTCCCAAACAGTTGGAAGGGGGCTTCATCAGAGAAAATAACTTTGCATCAGTATTCTGCCGTCTAATCCTTGTACTTCCTGCAGAATATCAGTCTGTCCTTGATGTTTTTCTTGGAGAGAAGTGGCTTCTTTGCTGCCCTTCTTGACACCAGGCCATTGTCCAAAAGTCTTCGCCTCACTGTGCGTGCAGATGCACTCACACCAAACTGCTGCCAATATTGAGCAAGCTCTGCACTGGTGGCGACATGATTCCGTAGCTGACTCCTCAGGAGGTGATGGTCCTGGCGCTTGCTGAACACTCTGGGATGTCCTGAAGCCTTCTTCACTGCAGTTGAACCTCTCCCCTTGAAGTTCTTGATGATCTGGTAAATGGTTCTTTCAGGTGCAATATTTTTTGCAGCAATTTCCTTGCATGTGAGGCCATTTTGATGCAAAGCGATGATGGCTGCATGTCTTTCTTTAGAGGTAGCAAATTGCTAATAAGAACACAATGATTGTAAGCCCTTCTTCCCACCTTTTATAGCAACTAGACTGCTCTTATAATCCAATCAGAATGATAGAGTGATTTCACCTGACTAGTACTTGTTCACACTTTCCCAGGTACTGCTGATATGATTAGTGAAATGATGTTAGCTGGTCATTTTGTGCCAGGGCCAAAAAACTCGGAAATATGGGTTTTTGTGATGAAGTTAATTTATTTGGCCAATGAAGCTTTTTGCTATTATTTAAAATGCATCTGAGCACTCTGCACAATAATCTAGAAACAATGTGAATCAACACCACATCAACTGAAGCAGAAAACTTTGCAAAACACAAATTTATGTCACTGACAATTCTTTTGGCCACGGCTGTATATGTCACTGTGAATTTCTTTACGTGAAGAAAATTGGCAATATGCAGCTTTATTAATAAGAGTGAGTTTGTTTTTCATGCGAGTTAAAGATGGATTGAAGTGAATAGAAAGGTGAGAGAGGTAGTCTTTGCCCCATTACACACTGCAACAAAATATGTTTTTTGATTTGTTTTTGTTTTGGCTTCTTTCTAATATAAATGTCTAAATCTCCTTTAAAACAGCATACATTTTCTTTAGCAGCAATACTGTGGAAGAAAAAATTGTGATCTGAAAATGTTGAATAGAATATTAAAAATACAAATATTTTAAAATATCTAAAAATCTTTTAAAAAATATGGATTCAACTGAGAAACAGCATAAGATATTTAGACTTGCTTTCAGAGAATAGATCTTTGTCTTATGTTTATACATATTTAGGGCTCAAGCACTGAAAGTTCCGCAAACCTATTGTTCTTCTAAGGATTGTTTGGGCCAAAAAAATGAAAGATCAGAGTGGATTTTTTATATAACGAACGGTATTGCCATGATGACATGATAGTCAAAAAATGGGAAACAGCATGTGTCACATATCTTCTGCATGCATGCTGTGATTAAATCCAAATTGAGTCGTGCAAGACGGCCTCTGTAGCACCCCAATTTTCACCCAGAGTCACAAAAATTGGAACATATATATAGCTCTCTTTAAGCCAGACAAATTTCATAATTATAGTTATTACGTCCACCCAACAGGAAGTCTGAAGTCTTTTTTTTTTCTTTTTTTGACTACTGCAGTCTCTGAACATTTAAATACTCTTCCTAGCTGATTCATGAGATTGTCACCACATTCAGACAACATTATGTCAAAATATTGAAGATGCTAAATTTCAAACAGATTTTGATATATGAATGGTGTTGCCATTTAGTCTTGGGGGCTAATCACATGGATTTTACTATTTTGGGTCATGGTCATAGCGCCACCACCTGGCACCAGGAAGTGTGGCTCTTACAACAGACTTTAAAATTGTCCTCTTATATTTACCCAAAATGCTTCAGAATTGTTTAGAATAATGTCAAATTCCAAATGCATGTGTCCATCTTGCATTATTTTCTGAAAGCCACCAGGTGGAAATGGTGCTTGGGCCCATCATTGCTGCTTGCAGCTATATTTTTGACCACTACTATCACATGTTTATTTAATACATAAACTGTTCTTTTTTCTGGAATAAAAAAAAAAAAAAAACCTACATCGTGATATATACAGTTACCATGCCATAAAATTTCTCATACCGTGATATAGAATTTTGGTCATATTGCCCAACTAGACCATATATTAGTATATTAGTATTGTGTTTGTATATTAGTACTGTGTTGTGTAAGTATATGTACAAATGATATGTGTTGTGTAAATATGTTGTTTATTGTAAATTGGTATATGTCTCGTCACTGTCATGACTGCTATGTTGCTCAGAACTGCACACAAGACTTTTACCTACTATTGCACTTGTGTACATAGTAGTGTAACAATAAAGTGATTTGATTTGATTAAACTTGTATTTGCCCCATGACACTTTAGTGCTTCCGGTGTAACCTTAAAGCAATCACTACTGCTTTCCACCAAAATAGCATAGTTACAATATTTAATATAATAAATACCAAGTAAGTTTAAGAGAGTTGGTATTGATTTAACTAGGTGTGTTTGATCCTAGCTTGATCATTGAGCCAAGCAGTTGCTTCACACAAGCAATAACACAGCCATGTCCTTTTGAGGATGAGCTCAAGGCACTGATAAAACGAGAGAGAGATACGACAAATTCATCTTTGTAAAAGGCAGGAATTATTTCAAGCTGTGGCTTTATACAGTTCCATTTCCTGAGACTAAGGGATGAGGCCAAAAAAGACAGAGCAAATTGAAAAATAACACAATTCTCTTTTAGAGCCTTCGTCCTCTTAGCTTAGGATAGAATGCATCTTCATACATGTGTCTAAGCGTCTAAGAGACTATGTGTACCTGTTTAATCAAAGTCAAAGTGGAAAAACACTGCAGCACACCAAATACTTGGGACAAACACATCTGAGATTCAGCTGCAAGCCAATAACATTTCAAATACATGAGAATTCAGCTTAAAAGCTTTTAATGTCAGTGCATTCTGGCTTTATATCCTATCCTTTCGCAAACAAAAATAGACCTCATTATAATTAGCAAAACACAAGCCAGAGAGCATTTTTTATGCCAAACTGAGATGGTAAAGCTTGGCAAAAAAGCTTCTCATTCACCCTATCAGGGCATTTTCCATATCCATCTACCTCTGTACCAGGACACCAGGTCTCCATCCCTAGACAGTGAGACTAGCATCTGCTTTGTATCACAGTCATCTCAATAAGGTTAACTGAATTAATTTGAAAGCAAAAAGGGATGTAGTTGGAAACAACAGACCAAAACTTTGTGCTTTACTTGTGGTTCTGGCTTCAAAATAGGGCTGCAAATAATTCCTAATTTGATAATTGACAAAATTATTTATTTGATTAATCGGATATTGCACATCTTACCCAATGCACATCTTACCTAATGCAGTCCTAGATATAACATGAACACTGAAGTCTAAAGCCAACTCTACACATTTGAAAAAAGAGACATTTCTTAGTGTGAATGTGTCCTTAGCAGTGTTGGGTAAGTTACTTTAAAAAGTCATTAATTATGAACTACTAATTACATCTCCTACAGTGTAATTAGAGTACTGTACTAATTACTCTGTCTGAAAAGTAATTGCATTACTTGCTACTAATTACTTTCTAAACCGCTCATCAACCTTGACCAGATAAAAAATACAAGGACAGATATGAAACTTTTATTCTTTGAAATAAATCATATAAAATAAATAAATGTTTCATGAACTGGCCAAAGAATTTAAGGGGACAGCGTTAAATTAGAAAATATATTTTTACATTAAAGTTTAAATATCAATTTTAAATTCACTATTGTTTTATATATAATTGTTCTATTTTATACAGTATTTAACACCATTACTTCAGAAGTAACTGCCATTAAATTACTGAAAAATTAAGATTAATCACTTTTTTCAATTAAATTAATTTGTATTTATTTAGTTTTTAGTAATTAAGTAATTAATTACTTAGTAATGCATTACACCCTACACTGGTCCTTAGTAATGTAATGCTATATATTTTCTGAAAAAGAGTTTAAAATATCAATACTTGACATGGAAACCCATTGACATGAATCTACAGTGCATGCTAATGACTTTCTTTGATGTGTATATAAGTGCTTTGGTCAACCTGCACTGATTACTTTTGTACACCTCAGATTCAAGGCCTTAACCATGTCTTGAACATTGGGGGGAACAAACCATTTTGGGGGTTGCTGAGTTGAGGTCATAAATACAATGGCCCTCTTTGGTCCTTTAAAATAGTAAAGGCGCTGAATGCAGTAATTTTCAGAATAAAATCTTTCAAATGGAATTAAGGCACAAAATGTGATTTAGATGTTTGTTTGTTTTAAGTTCATACAGTACAAGACAAACACTGTGTCTGCATTGCTAGAAATTCATCTGTTTCAGTCATCTTTTCTTTCTTTTTTGTGCTGTCTCAAAGAAAAGAAGAATATAATTGTAATTTATTTTCATCACTGATGTATCTGTATGTATCTGTAAAATGGCAGCATGGCAAGTCACAAAATTATTTACTGCCCTCAAGTTGTCCCTAATTTTTTTTTTCCTCTTGTAACTGTGCTACTTTTTTGTGCACAGACCTGAAAAGGGAATACTAAAAAAAATAGTCTCTTTTGAAAGAAGAAACTTAGGAGATTCTGTACAAAATTCAGAAGTCACAGGTCTAATATTCCAGTTCTAATCTAAGCGTGATAACGCTCTACTTTGTGCTTTATAGATCATTATCTAAGACAATGCCATGTGAATTTTCTAAAAAGCTACTTCAAATGCTTGCCAGATATCTGGCCATATCTGATTATTGGAGGGGACGTGGCCTCCAGGATTTTTCAAATATATTTGTCCCTCATAAAAAAACAGCAAAAAAAAACTACTCAATAGTGAAATTGCTCTCGACTATTTACATTATCAATTATTGACAATTTTATTGATTAGATGTTGCAGCCATTCTTGAAAATACAAAAATTAGGCTCAAGGCAGACAATTCTTGTCTAGCTACTACAAGCATTTGTTGGCACCATTACAATTGTGATATTAGTGTGCAGTGGCAGTTTGGGGTCCATCAGGAGTCTTGTAGCCATTCCTTAGATGTTAACAGTGACAGGCTTTCCATGTCATGATATTAACTTCCATGAATCAGAGTGGTAGTGGTGCTGTGTATTACAGTACAGCTGAGTTGCTTCACATGCCTAGAGATCTAAGAACGCAGAGACAGAGAGAGAGAGAGACAGAGACAGTTCCCCTGAAATTCTCTCCTCAATAAAGCTGACCAACTTAATTGAATTCCACTGATGGTTAACAATTCATGTGGCTTTTCAAACAAGCGTCACAGTCTCGTGTTTGAGTTTGAGTCACTCTGAGAAGAACACAGAGATGTTTACACAAGATCGGCCCTCAAGTCAGTCATTAACCATCTTATCAACACACACAAAAAAAAACTCCACATATGAATTAGACAGGTAAAGTTTGTCAAGACAAACTTTGATGTCAGCTTGACAAAGCCTGGCCTTTAAGTTTAAAATAGTTCTAAAAGCTTAAATGTTTTACAGCCTCTTCATTTAGACAGACAAACAGATTGAAAGAGTTTCAAAAATTTCACAAAGTGAACGAATGTTGCAGACAGACAGACAAGTTAGACGTTCATAACATGTAGCTAGCATGTTGTTAGACATTGTTAGCATGTTGCAGAATGTAGCTAAGCACTGCTAGCATGTAGCTAGGCATTTCTAGATCGTTATTGACCTTACCAAAAATCTAAAGTTGCTGCAAACTCTTCATTGTCACCAAAGGTTTGCTGCAGTTCACCACTTCCGGTGAAGAGCTGCAAACTTCTGGCAAATATTTGCGGCAAATAGCAAGCTCTTTTTATTTAAAAAAAGAATGAGTGGTGAATCTGTGGCAAGTTTGCCAGAATGCTAGATTTTTTGTAAGAGTAATCATTGCTAACATGTCTTAGCATATTGCTAGGTATGGCTAGTATGTTGTTAGGCATCGCTAACATGTTTTAGCATGTAGTTAAGCATTGCTATCAAGTTGCTAGGCATTGAAAGAATCTTTTATCATGTAGCTAGGTGTTGCTAGTATGTAGCTAGGCATTGCTAGCATGTTTTTGCATGTATACATTGCTAGCATTTTGCACTTAAATAGTAGAACAGAATGTTGAATCGTGAAAAAGCCAAGATAATAAGCTTAAATAGTAAAATAGTATGATGGATTTTCACATTAATATTTACATTTTCTCTGCAGTTTTTTTTTTCCCCTCAAGTGAACATGATGTTAAGCTAATGTAAATAATTCTTCTTCAAATTTAAGTTTGTTCACTAAAGTTTCCACTTGGACAGATGTCACTGTATGGGAGAAATTCAGACTATTGCCATCATCTAAAGGGAGCCATTAGCATATTTTTATGTGTGAGAGGGGATTACATTGTACACAACAAGGCACTCGAACCTGAATCTCACAAAAAACAGTAATCAACCTAAACAATCATGAACATTATCATAAACAATCATGACATCTGACCAGATCCTACTGCCTAGTGTCCTGACAGCTGGGTGCAGGGAGATGTGTACCATGCCTCTGTGTGTGTGTGTGTGTGTGTCTATGTCCAGACATTGGGGACTAAAGGGGGGCAGCTACGTCTGTCTGGACCCTTCCCCCTCCATTTTTTTCAACGCACCCAGCTCTCCCTTAACGCCAGGGGATCCAAAAGCTGCTTTGGCCTATGAAAAAACAGTCTCTCTCCCTCACACGGTCTGTCTGGGTAAATCCAGGTGGGATGGATCGTCTGCTCTGAGGCTCCGTTTAAAAAAAAAAAAAAACCACCAAGATGGAAAAACTTAAAATGAATAGTTCTGAATCGACAATTAATTCTGAGTCTGAATCTAGACAGACAGGCAATAGGGAGCAACTGGACAACAGGACTATATTGTCTAAATGAAATGTGTTGCATTTGCTCACATTACCGTCTTCCTGTTGTCATCTGAAGCAGGGGCTGAAGAATAAATGTACTTGTCTAAAGTGCACCTTCTCATAATAAACACATCACCCAGGCAACAGACGTCACGTAGTCGTGCCTGGTTCCCGTGTCTAGGCAGCAGCAGATGTTTCTCATTGCCATGCACTGACAAAACATGCACATGAACAGGCTCACGTTCGTGAAAACCTCAATACACATACAAGGTGTATGAATGAGGTGAATGAAGGCTACAAGAGGAAGCTAGAATGGTATCTGACAAGGCAGACAGAGAACAGGAAAACAAAGTAAACTGTCCTGAGCCGTCGCTGTGCACACTTCTCCACCCCTTTTCCTCTTCGTTTGCGTAGGCACTAGACATGTGTCTCCCTTCCAGTTGAACTGTGGAGTAGGGCTGGGCAATACATTGTTCTTTGCTAAGTTATTAAAAAAAATATGTTTTACAGCATTTATTATTCTTGGTTAATGTTAATTTATGAAAATACCTTTGTTCATTGTTTGTTCATAACACATTAACAATTTTTCAAATGTATTTTGTGATTTATGCGATTTACAAGTGCTTTAAAAGTATTTTTCATAGTTAACTCATGTTAGCACACACTGACCAGCTACAACATTAAAACCACCTGCCTAATATTGTGTGGGTCCCCCACGTGCCGCCAAAACAATGCCAACCTGAATCTCAGAATAGCATTCTGAGATTATATTCTTCTCACCACAATTGTACAGAGTTACCGTAGACTTCGTCAGTTCGAACCAGTCTGGCCATTCTCTGTTGACCTCTCTCAACAACAACATTTCCATCCACAGAACTGCCACTCACTGGATGCTTTTTTGTTTTTGGCACCATTCAAGTAAATTCTAGAGAAGGTTGTGTGTGAAAATCCCTGGATATTAGCAGTTACAGATATACTCAAACCAGCCCATCAGGCACCCATGTATAATTAGGCTGCATTACATGTTCATGTTACCCAATCAGATGTGTTTCAGAAGGACACATGGATGGTAAGCACAACCATTTAACAGCATAACTAACAGATATTTAACCATTAAATAAACTAAATAACTATAACTTCACATCCCACAAAACTACTGAATTAAGAAATGTATGAAACATAAAAAAACTCCATAAGAGCGTCACAAAATCACTTATGCACATCCCAGATGCTGAATGAGGCGCTTCAAAGCACTATTGCGCATCAGGATGCAGATGACACGCTTCAAGTTACCAGAGCACTTGAAGTCACTTGACAATGTCTGTCTCAGCTGGGCTACTGGATCAGGGTGGCACAGGTCCAACATGTGTATTGAGCAAGAATGAATCACAAGAAGCAGACAGGATTAAAGCGATGACTTCGTTCAGAGAACGAGGAAACACTTCCTCTTTCGGCTCACCTGTCAATCCACCTGCGACGAGGACACACCTTGCTATACTGCTTTCTTACTCTCAGCCAGTCCGACTCCTAAACTGACAAGCCATAACATGCTCCACCAGCAGCCAACAAGTCTTTTTACAATAGCAGCATTTCTTTGGTTGGCTAGACAGCAGGGAGAAGGGGCAATTAATGGCTGTAAACAGCTTTTCTTACATACTAGATCATCAGACTGCCACACTATTCTTAACAAAGAGGGAGATTAATAATCATATACTGTATAATCCTGGATATGAGGCAATGTTGTGCTTCATTAAGGAAGGAAGGTCAGAAATTAATGACTATTATAAAGCATGCTGACGGAGATGAACTAACAAAGGAACAAGAGAAGAAAAAAGAAGCCTGAGATTTAATTTAGTTTCGCACGGACTCATACAGGCAATGCTCTAATTAAAAATGATGATTTGAGAACAATAGGCATGCTTATACAATTTCCTTAACTGATTTTGCATACACAATAACAGTTGTGTACACTAGCACAACGAAATGCAAACTTTATAGAGGAGCATATGTAAGTATGCTAAGTCAATTTCAAGGAAAGTTCCGGGTTCTATAATCAATCAACAGCATTTGTGGCATAATGTTGATTATCACAATAATTATTTTGATTTGTACCTTCTTTTTTATAAAAAAAAAGAAAAAAAAAAAAGAAAGGAAAACAGTAAAGCACTGACAATAGAAGTGAAATGGGCCAGTCCATAAACATTAAAATATACAGTTGGAGTCATAAGATTACATACACCTTAGCCACATACATTTAAGCTCAGTTTTTCACAAATCCTGACATTTAATCGTAGAAAACATTCCCTTTCTTGGGTCAGTTAGGATCACTATATTTTAAGAATGTGAAATGTCTATAATAGTAGAGATAATGATTTATTTCAACTTTTATTTATTTCGTCACATTCCCAGTGGGTCAGAAGTTTACATACACTTTGTTAGCATTTGATGGCATTGCCTTTAAATTGTTTAAATTGGGTCAAATATTTTGGGTAGCCTTCCACAAGCTTTTCACAATAAGTTGCTGGAATTTTGGCCCATTCCTCCAGACAGAACTGGTGTAACTGAGTCAGGTTTATAGGCCTCCTTACTCGCACATGCCTTTTCAGTTCTGCCCACAAATGTTCTATCGGATTGAGGTCAGAGATTAGTGATGGCCACTCCAATACCTTGACCTTAAATGTCCTTAAACCATTTTGCCACAACTTTGGAGATATGCTTGGGGTCATTGTCCATTTGGAAGACCCATTTGTGACCAAGCCTTTACTTCCTGGCTGATGTCTTGAGATGTTGCTTAAATTTATCCACATAATTTCCCTTCCTCATGATGTCATCTATTTTGTGAAGTGCACCAGTCCCTCCTGCAGTAAAGCTCCACCACAACATGGTGCTTCCACCCCCATGCTTTACAGTTAGGATGGTGTTCTTCGGCTTGCAGGACTCACCCTTTTTCCTCCAAACATAACAATGGTCATTATGGCCAAACAGTTCCATTTGTGTTTCATCAGACCAGAGGACATTTCTCCAAAAAGTAAGATCTTTGTGCCCATGTGCACTTGCAAACTGTAGTCTGGCTTTTTTTTATGTGGCTTCTTCCTTGCGGAGCAGGTTATGTTGATATAGGACTCGTTTTTATTGTGGAAATAGACACTTGTCTACCTGTTACCACCAGCATCTTCACAAAGTGCTTTGCTATTGTTCCGGGATTATTTGTGCTTTTCGTACCAAACTATGCTCATCTCTAGGAGAAAGAATGCATCTCCTTCCTGAGCAGTATGATGGCTGCATGGTCCCATGGTGTTTATACTTGCATACTATTGTTTGTACAGATGAATGTTGTACCTTCAGGTGTTTGGAAATTGCTCCCAAGGACGAACCAGACTTGTGGAGGTCCACAATTTTTTTCCTGAGGTCTTGGCTGATTTGTTTTGATTTTCCCATGATGTCAAGCAAAGAGCCACCGAGTTTAATGGTAGGCCTTAATATACATCCACAGGTACACCTCCAATTCAGTACACCTCCTATCAGAAGCTAATTGTCAAGGCTTGACATCATTTTCTGGAATTATCCAAGCTGCTTAAAGGCACAGTTAACTTAGTGTATGTAAACCTCTGACCCACTGGTATTGTGATATAGTCAAATAAAAGTAAAACAGTCTGTCTGTAAACCATGATTGTAAAAATGATTCATGTCATGCACAAATTAGATGTCCTAAACGACTTGCCAAAACTATAGTTTGCTAATATGAAATTGGTTTTAATGACTTCAACCTAAATGTACTTTATGTAAACTTGACTTCAACTGTACACTTTCAAACCATTAACACAAGACGTAAACATTATTTGTGTTAACGTGTTTTAAAATCAGGGAATTAGTGGCATTATTACGAGCACCAATTTACAGGGTTTAAAGCATTAATTTAATAAATAAAAGCAAATTTGTAACATTGGATGCAACTTGTTGGATTATACACGCAGAAGAATTGAAACGATAGGACTTGAATCTAGAGTTTTCAACCTTTGCAATCCTGGAATTCTTCACAGTCATAAATCAAATGGCCCAGGCATCCTGATTGGTCAGAAAGGCCCCTCTGCAACCTGATCTTCCACACAGAGTTAAATCAGACTTCTCTTTTGTAAGGTTACAGGGACCATCAGATTTGCACAACTCTAAGACATTTCATCTTAATCTAGACTGGCTAGATAATGCTGAAAATCAATTTGAACTGTGGTAATGTTTGTACCTGACAAATTAATGTTTATACAGTAGACTGATGGAATTCTTTAAAATGTGTGTAGCGATGTACAATCACCTATAATTGATAAATATAATCTTTAATTTTGTATGATTCATCTCATTCTACTAAGAATGGTAACTATAAGGTTTCATTTGATAAAATGCAATGATGTGTAAAACCAATATGATTTTAAACCAGAGATTATTCATGTTTTATTACCTAGACGTATAACATCCATAAAAAAATGTCATGTTTAGTATGTAATGAAGAACATGTTTGTGTATGAAGAAAAATCTAATAACAATGAATATCATGCCTCTTGTACCATTCTCAAGATATAAAAGCTCATGGTTAAATATGCACTATTGTTGAGCGGGAAATTCTTAAAGAGTCTGAAACAAAGGACCATAACTCAACTGTCGGAAAAGACAGTTGACCATGTGACTTTCTAAAGAGGGGTTATCTGATAGCCCTTTTCTCCCGAAATTGCTATGGTTCTCGTGCTGAGCCTGTGCTCCACTGGTTCACGGCCGGGTCAATCTGGAGCCTATCGTAAACCGGCCATGCTTTTCCACTGATCTGAGAGCCGAATGGGGATGTAATGGGTTACTGTCTACATGGCAGTTTCACGTGACTACCTCAATAACACACATGGCATGTCAAAGTGTGTTTGTATACAGCTTTTACTCTTGTTTTTGAGGACATATTTAAACATACGGATTAATGGAATCCATCGTTATTACATTGCTCAACAAGATTGTCAGAGACGACATCTATGCTAAAGGCAACAGGTAATGTAATTGCATTATATTGTATGAACTATGGCTAAACTTGCCAAGTTCTGTAAACTGATACAGTGGAATCATTAACAATGGAGCAGCAGATGGTTGAATTTCGATTTTTACCATAGCATATTATATTATTGATTGAGAATCCCACCTTTTTACTTAACAGATAGCCCCAATCTTACAAACTTAGTGAGTAGCTGGTCAAAAATGTACTTACAGAACAAAACAATGCATAAAATAAGATGACAACAGTGTAAGAAATGCTAACAAAGTTGGCAAATATAATAACATTCAGCTGCAGAGGACACCAGAGATTCACTGTTTATCATGAGCGTTACTGGCTCAGTTAGTAAGCAGGCTGGTTGGTGTCCAAATCGTCGATGCTCCATCCACTGTCGCTTTTGCATATGTCCTTCTTATGGTCCCTGTACTCCCTTAAGTGTTTTTCAGTTAGTTTATGATTTGGTCAATTGTCTGATTGAAGGTAGTGTTTATCTTTATTCCCTTTGTGATCTCTCTAGTTTATCTTGTATCTTCGTAAATACCTTATCGCAAGTAGAACACTCATTTTGTCCTGTTACCTGGACGCTTTTTATGTCTGATAATTTTATGAGCATTTTGTTGTTGTTATAGATCTAAGTACTCCTTGCTCAAGATGGTAGCTACCGTTGTTGTTTAGGAAAACTTTACTATTGTGACAAAACATTATCCTGCCGGCGATTGAATACAACCTGTTACAGTTTTTTCCATTAATTTACATAGTTGAAAATTTCTCAGCTTTTGACACTCCCACTACTTGGTCCAGTCTGCTGTCAATCCCTGTTGCTCAACACATATAAAGAATGAATTGAAAACATCTGCTTATCTCTGCACACGCCGCACCAGTGGACACATATGGTAGGACAGCTAAACTGATGGTCAGCTCTGCAGGACATTGACTGGGTTTGAAACAGTGGTGTAGTAGTGCTGCTCCTAGTTCAGTTCTCTTAGTTCATTTGGTCCGGAACAAAAAAAGAAAATGATACATTTAGTCCTGGTTCAGTTAGCGTTTACACTGGCATTTTTAACACTGAACCTAATGATACAAAACAAAAGACATCAGGAAAAAGTCACAAACTGATGGACAGATTTTATGACGTATATTTTGTGACGGAACTTGCCGAAGATCCAAAACAATGCTGGTTACTGGGCAAAATGCACTCGTTGGATTTATTTATATATATATATATATATATATATATATATATATATATATATATATATATATATATATATATGGTGATATTTTTACCAACTGAGGACAAACAAAGAGCTAATAAAATGTGCAAAGGAGTTAAAACAGCACCAGGAATTCCTCCGTTGCATACACAAATGAAGATATGCTGCACGGACGGCTGACGGTGGTTCCGACACCTGTACTGAACTGTAATGGTCAACATAGCTCCTATGATGAGAAGAACCAGGTATGCTTGAGGTCAGTATCAAAGGCAAATTACTTCCTGTTATTGGTCCGTTTAGACATCTTTGGTCCATGCGGTGTTCATATATCAATCGAATCGCCCGAGACTCACTATTCAGGAGGTCTCGGTCCGCTTGTTTGGTGTGCATCAAGGTTTGGCAGCATTCACACTTGTTCAAATGAACCGCACTAACAGAGCAATCACACCAGAGTTTGTTTTAATCCAACCAAACCAGCCAAGTGTGAACACACCCTAAATTTTTCATTTTCACCCAAAACTTAAACAGCTCAGCCTAGTTCTTCACCATCACACAAGTCAAATCTGAGATATTAAAAGTTTCCGTCTGGCTTTAATGAAGGCAGTGGCTTCTTGCACTTTCATCACAGCAAATTGTTGTCTCAAGGCCACAAGCTTGGCTCAATAAAACAATGCTCGAGCTGGAAAGTAGAAGGTCAACTAAGCTCCTGTGGTACAGTCACTATTTATAGTCAAATCCTGCATCCGAAGGACGCCATGCCAAAATCAGTGGAGTCTCCAAAATCAAATCCACTAGAAAAAAAGCAGCTCTCAGCCTGCTATTTACACATCTGAGGCTGAGGCGCACATTCACATGCAAAGCATCACCTTCTCCTTCCTTTGAGGGACTGTTTGAGAGCGAGAGGATCCCGACAGGGGTAATAGCCCTAGATTCTGACCTATCCCAAAGCTCTTAGCTCCTCGCTCCTCAATAATTGCCGAATGAGCAAACAGCTGTATTTTGTGTTCACGAGGAGCTCAAAGCGAGCATGGGACTAATGAAATCTTGGAGATTTGCTTCTCATGCACAGAGAACTGATGGTCATGTAAGACCAACATATCCCAATGTGAAGTTTCAAATTGCTGACAGCGATGAGTTCCCGCATTTACGAGACAGAATCATTATGAAAAATGACATCAGGTTACAATAAAAGCAGACGAGCCCCACCGCAAGATATAATTATGAAGCAGTGATTTATTGACAAGCCGTAATGTAACATGGAGCACCCTTTTATCGCGCATAACAGTGGAGATGGTCAGCCTCTGGCTTTTTCCATGAATAGAAAATATGATAACAGTGCAAGGAATCCAGTGCAGTAGAGTAGTAAAGGTAGATGCCAGTCCCTAAATGACTCAGACTCAAGATGGTTTTTACACACCTTACAGTCTAGCTGATCCCACAAACGTTCAATGGGGTCAAGATCCAACACGCTTTTCCAATTATCTGTTGTAAAATGTCTTTTTTTATTTTTTTTTGCCCAATCTAACCTTTTATTGTTTTGTCTGTTTCAAAAGTGTTTTTCTTTGCAATTCTTCCCATAAAGCTGCAACCCCTGAGTCTTCTCTTTACTGTTGTACATGAAACTGGTGTTGAGCGGGTAGAATTCAATGAAGCTGTCAGCTGAGGACATGTGAGGCGTCTATTTCTCAAACTAGAGACTCTGATGTACTTATCCTTTTGTTTAGTTGTAAATCTGATCCTTCCATATCTCTTTCTGTCCTTGTTAGAGCCAGTTGACCTTTGTCTTTGAAGAATGTAGTGTACACCTTTTTATGATATCTTCAGTTTTTTGGCAATTTCAAGCATTGTATAGCCTTCATTCCTCAAAACAATGATTGAGTGATGAGTTTCTAGAGAAAGCAGTTTCTTTTTTGGCATTTTGACCTAATATTGACTTTAAGACATGCCAGTCTATTGCATACTGTGACAACTCAAAAACAAAAACAAAGACAATGTTAAGCTTCATTTAACAAACCAAATAGCTTTCAACTGTGTTTGATATAATGGCAAGTGATTTTCTTGTACCATATTAGCAATTTCGCATGTTTACTCAAGGATAAGGTGTTGGAGTGATGGCTGCTGGAAATGGGGTCTGTCTAGATTTGATCAAAAATTACTTTTCAAATAGTGATGTTGCTGTTTTTTTACATCAGTAATGTCCTGACTATACTTTGTGATCAGTTGAATGCCACTTTGGTGAATTAAAGTACCAATTTCCTTCCAAAACAGCAAAATCTGTACATTATTCCAAACTTTTGGCCGCCAGTGTGTGTGTGTGTGTGTGTGTGTGTGTGTGTGTGTGTGTGTGTACATCTATCTACAATAGTTTGCACAATTATTTGAATAAATCATTCAAATCATATATCAACATTACATTTACAGCCGCCAAAAACTAAACTAATCGTGAAGTGTCAATTACAGCATTCAATTTAGGTCTACTCCCATTGTGTACAATATTTGACAAAAAATATAACATGTTTGAGGATTGTAACCAATCAAGGTCATGTTCGTTGCTTGCTTTCTTTTGTATAATCTTTTCAAAATTGAATAACCATTTTGTTTTCAATACTGTAAATGGTCTATATTTATTGATGTATAAAATGACAAACTATTTCAGGTGACTTAAACAAAAAATATAAAAAATTTGACATACAATTGCCCCACAACAAAAATAAGTATTTTAACATCATTTGTACTTATTGAAATTAATTACAATTGCATTATCTAGGAAAATAATTGACAATTATGATGTCGTTCTGCCCTACAATATAAAAAGAAATTAAATAATTTTTGTTTTATCACATTGAGTATTTCCTGCCATAAATTATAAAATGGATTGCAAGTGGGCCATCAAGAACTATAAAAAACATGATCGTCATTAAATAAAATTTAAATGAGGGGGATCACATTTGCATTCAAATTGTAAACAATTTACAACCAAAACCCCAATGTGCAGACTACAAACTGCTTAAATCATAAAATAAAATTACCGAAAGGACTCTTTGTGTGCCTATCACTGTGTGCACATCAAGATTGACAGAGGTGTTTGGGTTTAGAGCTGCAAGAACTAATCGATAAAATCGATAATAATTGATAACGGAAATCATCAACAACTGTTCTTGTAGAACAGTACTTTTTGTTAAGTTTAACAATGTAATAATAGTAGTAACACAAATTATTCAAACTTAACTTTTCATGATTCAGGCTTTGTTTGAAGTTTTGTGTAAGTGTCAAATTGTGAATTTAGTACCCTGATTAGAACCAAATCCTTATAACATTTTTCATTTGTTAAACAAAATTTTAATTTCAATAAAATACAGGAAATTATTTTTTTTATTTGATTAATCGAAGAAAATAGATTACTTAAAAGATTAATTCATCAAAATAATAATTAGTTGCAGCCCTAATTGTGTTAGTATTTCAATCCAATATTTTAAGTTCCTGCATAAAAACCTACACTGCAAAAGTACATTTTCAGAAAAAAATTTTTTTCCTGAGAGTATGCAAGAAAAAACAAATCTGCAAAATGCTACTTGTTGCTTATGTGGGGCTGGTCTGGAAGCTCAATCAAACAGAAAAATGTTTTAATGGTGCCACAGAGCTACAGTGTCACTTTTCAGGGAAATCAGCCTGCAGATAGCTTACTTATAATTGTCTATGCAAATTGTGCTGGAATAGAAGAGAGAATTTTAACATTGAATATAAAAATACTTCTGCATTAAAAGTTCAAATTGTTGGCTCAGACACTTTAAATATCTATTTAAAGATACCAGCAGATCAGTTTGTTTAGAGAAATAGTGGAGTTTACTATGCAGCTGTATTAGGCCCAGTAGCATAAGCCCACTCTCTGCTTTTACGGTGTGAAATGTGAGCTCTTGGTAAGCACCTGCTCCTCCTGATTGACAATGTGGAATCTGATTACGTGCCAGTCCTTAACCACAGACACACTGGGCTCTTTTTTCCATTCCCCCTCCTCCAACATCCACATAAACATACACTTGTACACCCTGCGTTTGTCCACCTATCAATGCGTAAGATTTCAAGTTTAAACATGCCGATTCATATTTCAAGTGCCAAAAAGATGAATAAGACCAAATTGTCAAAGGAACAAAGCCTAAACCAAAATAAAATTAGCAGTATTTTTTGAAGAACAACGGCACCATACAGGGACTCGCCCTGAAGAGGATTAGAGCCAGTAGAACCTAGAAATATCCACACAACAGCTCGACAATAAAAAAGTTGTTTTTCTCTCTCCGTCCTTGCTCCTATTCCCCACCTCTTCTACCTTCTCGCTCTGTCCCTCCCTCCCTAATTTGCTCTCTCTCTCTCTCTCTCTCTCTCTCTCTCTCTCCTTAAGTTCCAAAGAAATACTGCACAGAATCACATCTGACTGACTGGCAGGCTTCAAGATTTCAGTAATGCACTATTGAGTATTTGGAGAATCCCCTCAGCACTGCTGATGCCATTTGGGACATGAAAAAAAAAAAGAGGGGGAGAGCGGGGGTAAAAGAGAAAAAAAACTGGCTGGCCTGCTGGCCCAGCAGACAGAAAGTACAGTGACTTATCAGGGCTCAACAATAAGGATGGCACGGATTGAAACTGCAGAGGCCCTATTGTTCTTCTAAAAATTCGTCACCTTCTTTTAAAGGTTTTCTGTACTTTTGGGGTACTTAACATGCGTAAAAACTCTTGAAAGTTAGCACACACTGAGTCATTGGTTATTAGGGCTGGGCAAAGTTGCAGGGGGGTCTTTGTAGTGTCACCTAGAAGATGGGCATGTTCGGGGGGGCTCTGTAGCACATCCTTTTTGAGCTACCATCACCAAACTTTGTACGCATATAGATATCATCAAGCTGGACAACTTTCACACTGACAGTCATAGGCTTTGCCCAATAGGAAGTCGGACATTTTGGACTGTTTGAAAAATTCATGCTCTGGGATTTGAAATACTCTTCCTGGGGATTTCATGTTACAGGTACCAAATATGGGCGACACGGTGAAGGGACATTTCTGAAGGGATTCTAGATATCTTAAATAGTGTTGCCATGGCAAAACATTAAATGTCATTATTCCTTTTTATGTATATTCACATGTTTTTGAGGTACTTGGCATGCTTGAATTTACATGATATTTTTCAAACACATCACAGTTGTCGGCCATTAGGCCTGGGAAAAAGTTAACACATGGGTGTGACTTAGGAGCTCTGTAGTGCCACTGTTTGACAAAAGTGGTGGGGTCAGTTTCTTCTAAGGTCACAAAACTTGCTACATATATTGTTCTCATCAAGCTTGGCAACTTTCAAAATTACAGTCATTAGCTCTGCCCAACAGAAACTCTGCCATTTTGGATTGAATGTGCATTTTTGGTAAATTGCAGGCCCTGAACATGATTCCAAGACACTGTAGATGCTAAATTGCAAACAGATTTTTGATATCTCGAATGGTGTAGTCATGGTGAGGCAATACATTTATGATGAAAAAAGGGAAATAGGAAGTGTCTAATATCTTCTGTGTAATGTGTGATTTAGATCAAAATTGAGATGTAGGTTAAGTCTTGGGAGCATAGATTTGTCTATTTTGGGTCACGGTCATAACGCCACCACCTGGCAGCAAGAAGGGTGGCTCAAACAGATTTTAAAATAATCCTCTTATATTTACTCAAATTGCTTTAAAATTGTTTAGAATAATGTCAAATGCCAAAACATGTGTCCACTTGCATTGTTTTCTGAAAGACACTGGGTGGAAATGGACCAGTTGTGCTTGGGCCCGACATCGATGCTTGCAGCTATATTTACAAATTAGAAACCTAATAAATTATTTGTTTTGTTTTATTATTATTGTATTAATAATAAATAAGATGTATATTTTTTCATACATATTTATTATTTTATATAAACATTGTTGACACATCTAGCAACATTAAAATTATGTTGCTAAAAATACTTTTTTTATTTAATGCATATCACAGATGTATTTATTTTTTCGGTGTATTTATTGTTCTCATAAATATTTAACTTCGGTGTATGTAAATTAAAATAAACAAAGCCTATATAACAGAGCCACCACAACAAACATAAACCCCAGACAGAGAATGCATGTCATCTAACTATTGCACACTGCAGCAAACACTGCAGAAATTAAGAAAAAAAATCCTCACTCACACGCTTAAATAGAAAAGTTGAATGCATTGAGGGCCCAGCTTAACAACAGAAGAGGATCAAAACAGAATGAATAAACAAGTAATGAGGGGAAACAGAATGAATCACACACAGGTAGCATGTATTTCTCTCTCTTCAGCACTCTCATTTCAGACTGGTTATTTTATTATCAGGACAGTGTTTCTCCAGCTTGTGTACAAATAGAGTTTCCACCATATTTTCAATTCTTTATGTTATGCCGTAATGATAAAACACCATCACAGATTTTGGTGCCTTCAAGAGGACCTGGGAAGCTCCTACATCCAAACTGGGCATTTGTTATTATGACATGATGTTGCACATTAAGTCAGAAACAAAATATGGAAATTAGCAAAAACAAAATACATAAATAATAAATGACGACAAAAGCTTTTTTTTGTTCTGCCAGTTGACAAGTGATACACCTGCAGCACTTTTACAAAACCTATGTGATAGCAACAAATAAATATTATTTATTTGTTATTAAGCAAACAATGAAGAGTCACTAGCTCTACATTAGTTTAATAAGCTCGGTGATAAAATAAAATTATAAAAAATGTTTTTTAAATGATTCAAGCACAAACCGATCGACATGTGTAGATATTTGCCCATTAGCTACTGAGAATTCCTGTTGCATAAAAACACCTTTACTGGCAATTTTGCCAGCTTATCCAATGTGCATGTTGTGCACAATGCCTACGTTTTTTTGTCAAAAGCAGAGAAAATATCTGATGATTTCAAGTCTCATGTAAACCCCCATTTCTTTTTTGGCATGTTGTCAGACTTTTTAAAATAAGCAGACTTTAGTTATTAGTGTATTGGTGTGCTTTAAGCACTCAATGTCCACAATTCAGGTATTATTGAGAATTTTGAGTTTTCCACTAGTAAAAACAACTCAAGTGGTTTTTATTGTCGTTTCAACCATATACAGTACAGTGTTAGTACAGTACACAGTGCAACAAGACAACATTCCTCCAGGACCATGGTGCTACATAAAACAACATATATAACCTATATAAAGTGCACGTGCAAACGTGTGCAAAAAGTACGGGACAGTACAATAAATTACTAAAAATTAAAAGGACAAATAGGCAAAGTGAGAGACAGTGCTGCGCCGACTAGTACACAGTAGTGCAAAAAGATGACAGTTTCTAAAAATGCCAAATGTAAACATACATACTATGAGATAGTGTTCTATGCACTAGGGCTGAAACGATTAGTCGACATTGTCGACAATGTCAAATATCTTTGTTGTCGAGTAGTCGTTTGATCTCAACAGACCTAATGTAAGGGCCTGCAATATCGCGATTTGACCGCTACGACGCTGTAGCGCTAGAGTGTAATGCAGCCCTCACAAATGCTATTGCGGTAGAAGAAAACAAAGCGCGAATTATGACGGAGTGCAAACGAATCCGAACTAGCAAGGTGTGGGAAAGTTTCACAAAACTTCAAACCAGAAATTCTGTTGTGTGCAATACATGCAAGGCGGAACTTGCTTTTCACGGGAGCACAACATGCATGTTGGAGTACTTAAAGAGGAAACATCCCGGCACAAGAGGAGCCGGTGAGAGGTGAGTGTTCTCCAGCTGGAGCTAAATAACTTAATTGTACATCTCTTTATAAGAGAATGCAATACTACTAGTAATAATATTAACAATAATAATATAATTACAGTAATGTGATGATTTATTTTGCATAGAATAAAGCTTGATCGAGCTTAGGAGTCAGGGCTGTTTTTATTATTTTAACACTATTATAGCCTTATCACTTGCCTGTATTTTGTTCCATATTCATGAAGACTTAGAAAAGGAGATGTTAGGAAGAATATCATGTCAGTCACTTTTTCATACTGTTAATTAAATGGTGAATGAAAATGTCACTGTCAGCTCAAATGTCATGTAAAAAAAATAATGGAATTTTATACTTATAATAATTGTTTGCAGATTCATATTTTACCATTCTTTGTGAATTGTGTCCTGAACTAAATGTCCCTTTTTCTGTTTTAGTTCTAAGAAAAGCAGTGGGCATATTGATGACTTTTTTTCTGAGGAGAAATTATTGTACTCTTGTACATTCAAACATTTTTTTTGATTCATTTGTTTGTTTGTTTTTCTATTGAAAGAGAACCGAATATTTAAACAATGCTTAGAGCATTTGTGTGTGATTTGAGTTGGACAGAAATCTGAAAAATGTAAGAGAATGACCTGTTTAGTTGGCTCAAAGTTCATTAAAACACCATTTCAAAAGATGAAGTGATTTTTCTTTTTTTATATTATAGTTAGAATATGTATAACTCAATGTTTTAATTAATTGAAAAGGCTGAATAATCGTTCCAAACTTACTGGTTAGTCGCCCCCCCAAAAAAAAAAAAACGATTAGTCGATTAATCGTTCTAATAATCGTTAGAATAATCGATTATCAAAATAATCGTTTGTTGCAGCCCTACTATGCACATAGCGGTTATTGAGGTAGCAGACAGTTATAAAGTGACAACAATTAAAGTCCAACTCAGGACACGTGTGTGTGTGTGTGTGTGTGTGTGTGTGTGTGTGTGTGTGTGTGTCAGTCCATTCTCTGAGTATTTGAGGAGTCAGATGGCTTGGGGGAAGAAGCTGTTACACAGTCTGGCCGTGAGGGCCCGAATGCTTCTGTACCTCTTGCCAGACGGCAGGAGGGTAAAGAGTTTGTGTGAGGGGTGTGTGGGGTCATCCACAATGCTGGTTGCTTTGTGGATGCAGTGTTTTTTGTAAATGTCTTTGATGGAGGGAAGAGAGACCCTGATGATCTTCTCAGCTGTCCTCACTATCCTCTGCAGGGCTTTGCTGTCCGAAATGGTGCAAGTCCCAAACCAGGCAGTGATGCAGCGGCTCAGGATGCTCTCAATAGTCCCTCTGTAGAATGTAGTGAGGATGGGGGGTGGGAGATGTGCTTTCCTCAGCCTTCAAAGAAAGTAGAGACGCTGCTGGGCTTTCTTGGTAATAGAGCTGGTGTTGAGGGACCAGGTAAGGTTCTCCGTCAGGTGAACACCAAGGAATTTGGTACTCTTGACGATCTCTACATAGGAGTCATCGATGTTCAGTGGAGAGCGGTCACTCAGTGCTCTCCTAAAGTCAGCAACCATCTCTTTTGTTTTGTCCACATTCAGAGACAGGTTGTTGGCTCTACACCAGTCCGTTAGCCGCTGCACCTCCTCTCTGTATGCCGACTCGTTGTTCTTGCTGATGAGACCCACCACGGTCGTGTCATCGGCGAACTTAATGATGTGGTGCACAGTCGTGAGTCAGCAGAGTGAACACCAGTAGACTGAGCACACTGCCCTGGGGGGCCCCAGTGCTCAGTGTGTGGTGGTGGAGACGCTGTTCCCGATCCGGACTAACTGAGGTCTCCCAGTCAGGAAGTCCAGGATCAAGTTGCAGAGGGAGATGTCCAGGCCCAGTAGGTTCAGCTTCCCAATCAGGTGCTGAGGAATTATTGTGTTGAATGCTGAGCTGAAGTCTATGAACAGCATTCAAACGTACGAGTCCTTTTTATCTAGGTGGGTGAGGGCCAGATGGAGGGTGGTGGCGATGGCGTCGTCTGTTGAACAGTTTGGACGATATGCAAACTGCAGTGTACTGCAGTCCACTGTAGAATTCAAATTTTAAATGAAACGCATAACTTTATTTTTAATTCACCCAAACTGCCAATATGTACAACTATAAACAACAAAGTTGTAATGATTCTGTGTTTTCCTTAAGGCAGATGGATAGCTTGAGGTGCGAAGCAGACAGGCTTGGTTAAGTAGAATGCTGGAACGAGGAAGGTGGTCTGGAGAGAGGGAGGGGTGAGACACATGGCCTTAAGCCCCTGAGATGACGACCTGTTCTGGATGAGTTGTTTGAGCAGTGAAGCTGTCAGCTCAGCAGGGAAAGCAGACACACCAGTTACTGCAGTCTTCAGCAACTTTTCACTGACAACGGAACTAAAACATTAGTGGTTTCCTTCCAACACTGCTCAAACATGAGGGAGGAGACTGTCTGTCTCTCTGTGGGAAATTAATATTGCTGTCAAAATTAAGACAGATTAAGAAATTAAAGGGATGTTCTGATAGGGCTGGGAGATATGGCAAAATCTCACAATATTTTCTTCTGTTTCCTTCAATATCGATATTTATCACAATACTGTACATTTCATACCATTAATGGTAAAGGAAATGCATTCCACATGTTTGTTAGACCTCAAGAATGAATTAAACATAACTTGTTTGTTTACAATTACACTCCACAGGGTGAGGAACCTTTTAATTTGAAGATCAAGAAGTATACTCTGTTTAGGATTTAATCATAGATAAGGCATGTGACCTTTTTTCAATGAAATTTTGCAAATATTGTTTGACTCCACTGAAAGAGTTCCTTTTTTGCCTTCACTGATTTTATTTGATGTAACAAATCAAGTCATCAAAGCTGCATCTGTTATTTCACCGTGAGACTAAAATTGCCCCATAAGCTGGATCGCTAACCACAAATAACAGTCACAACATGAAATACGTTCTTGCCTGTGTCAAAAAGTTAGCTGACATTACAGCGCATTGGATCATGAAAACATTTTAAAAACGAAATAGTACATGAATAAACGGCAATGGTGTTGATGGCGAAGTTGTTGTTGTGTTCAGATAGCTGTGTGAATAACGTTTTTAAGAACACATACCTGATCCAATTATCTAGATGGAGAAAATAGGCTAAAAATAACAAATTACTCAAGCCAATCATCAAGAGTTTTTTTTTTTTATAAACATCAATATAGTTATATCACAAAGTCATGGGTTCAGAACACATGAGCTTAAAATAAGCTTAATTCCCTATGCAAAGTCAATAACTGTGAAACATTTATCTGCATAATATTAAACAAACAGTTCACCCAAAAATGTTAATTCTTGAAGAGCCCAAAAGCAGATTTAAAATGGAGCTGTGTGGAATAATGTACATCTTGAAAAGATTCTGCACTTTCTAATCCTACTGCTCAATTGTTGTACGGCGAAGACTTGAAATTTACCATGCAGATTATACCACGGCTCGCCCAGATGGTGTCTCCACCTCCATCCATCACGCCCCATTACAAGGCCCAGATTAGCAATCTCCAGACTTGTTTATTTATCACCAGCGAGGAGGAAGTCCAAGATTATCCTCACAAAAGGATCGGGAGGTTTGTGAATGCATGCTATAGGGAGAATTAAAACTCTCTGCACGTGCAGTAACAGCAGGCCTTCGCTGTCACTATGGGAACCTGCTGTGAGAAGGTTCTACTTCATAAAGCAAGGAAAAACCATGGCTAGCAAAGACTGTCACTTCCCTCGACAAATTACAGAAAGACACAGTAATTAAGCCACTCCTGCACACCCTCAAGCTAATTAACAAGAAGGACCTTGATACATGACTAACGCTTCATTCCAAAGAAGCCACGTGGCTGTAGGGGTGGGTAAAAATATAGTTTTTCTGATCAATCGCAATCTTCATTTGAACGATCTCTATATCAATTCATAAATTGATTGATCAATCTTTCACTCAATGCGCAACCCTCTCCTACAATGAGAGGAAATTGCATGCATCTGCAACCAAATTTTGCCCTATGAGACTAAAGTGAATATATTTGGCAACTGGCTGGTAAATGTTTAAATTTCATTCACCAGTAATTGTGTAGTTTAGTCATGAAGTGTTCAGCAGCGACATCCTTTCACAGTGTGTTGAGAGTAAACGTTGCTCCGTGTAATGTGTGTCCAAGACGAGATTCACGCAACCCATTTGTCATTGAATAATGTCTCTTTTAATACCCTTTCAGTTCTTTATAATCAATTATTAATAAAAAATAAAGTGTAATTCTAATCATGCATCGCACAGATTATGTAAAGCCATTCGAGTCCTCACTAGTTAACTTGCGCTCTTCTACAGAAGCTCTTTACAGAAAAGCAGTTTTTTGTTAAAGAGACAGTACCAGTTGTAGCATATGCTCATATGCTCAATGTACTGTTAATCCTTTAACAATAAATATGAAATACAGTATCTTGTTTATTGATTGAATACATTTATTTGTTAATTTTTAAAAAGCCAAAATGTGACCAAAAATATGAAAAATTAATCAAATATAATTAGTCAAATTAATATTTTTCTTATGTACCTTGTGTAGTTAAAATGTCCTCTGTATAATTAACACCATTATCTGGGAGATAATGTATTTTATATGTAAGCAAAAGGGACATAATAACTGAAATAAATCCATATGAATCGATATTGAATCAAAATCGAATCGGGAAATCTGTATCAATACCAAGCCCTACGCAGCTTGTTGTGGAGATACAGAGAAGACATCTACATTACTTGAAACAAGACAAAGCAGGCAAGGACCGTAAAACAATATCAGATTGTGTGAGAATATTGTGTCAAGACACAATGACGAACCGAAAGTCCAACATTGTGTTCAAGTGATACATTGCATCCCATTTTAGTTTCATCACGTTGCATCCCATTTAGAGTTTTTTTTTTTTTTTAACAAGGATTTGGATGAAGACAATGAGACCAGAGAAAACAGGGACAATTAGGGCAGTTCATGCCTATAGATTGTTATCTTAAAAAACAGGATTAATCACAAGAAGGGCCTGATGGCACCAACCAAGATTTGTCATCAGCACAGGCTGAGGGGTGAACTTGCATCTCATAAAACTTAAAAACTACACATATTATCTCAAAATCATCTTGCTGGGGGCTTTGGCTAGGAGGTCAATGCAGTGCTAATGTTGCTGCTGAACGGGTCAACATTCACTTGTTTCATGGAATGAAGTTTGCTCATTACCCCTAAAAGAGAACTGCATTATGGTTTTCTTTCAGAAACACAAACAAACAGTGGCGCATTACCGATCTTTCAAAATGTTATACAATATTACCCTCAATATGTTGTCACAATTATTAAACACAAACAAACTGAAACTTGACAAAAACATTTTTGTTAACTAAAATAAAAAAAATTACCACTAATTAACCCAGAATATTATACAATTTGAATCCTTTACAACCTCCCTTCATCAAACATGAAAATGCCACTTGATAGGCCTAGTGATAACACTAGACACCATTAGAAATGTAGCAGCATTCTACAAAAACATGTGCAAACTTGATAGCACGTGGAAACATCTTGGCATGCTTTCAAATGCACATAATAAAAGGGCAATGTCGATGCGATCAAGTTTCATCCGCAAAGTGATTTATCAAGCCTGAAAGTCATTTCAGACATGGAACATGCAAATTCATACAAATGAAAGGCAGGTATTAATTTGATTCGCATCATGCTAAAAAAAAAAAAAAAAAAGAGAGACTTTGAGAATGGAGAATCCATAGAACATCCAATGATGACACAAATTAATCAAAATTAAATAATTTCTTATGAAATTGAAAACAGTTGATAACTTACTGATGAAAATACAACTCCTATAACTCCCGCTGTAGATAATCAAAAAGCCAACTAAAAAATAGATGCCCAAATGATATTATAATTTAACTTTGGCAACACTAAACTGGAAAAACTACAAATGAATTGAAACTAAAAGTATCTAACTAATAAAAACTAAATTAAATGGAAACATTTTAAATAAGTGAAATAAAAACCAGTTAAATATTCAAAACCATTATAACCCTGATTCACAACCCACTTTAACATGCAGCACACCTTTCAATGCAAGCCTTTTATGCACCAAGAATGACAGAGCAAATGTTACACGGGCTTCTCCACCAACACTACATAGATCAGGGGTGTTTAATGGGCAACAGGTTTGTCTACTCACTTTTTCCACTGGCTTTGCTATGGTCAGTTTTACCATGTGACCGTGGCAGAGGGCTGCTCAAAAAGCATTGGAACTGCGCCTCTGACCACAGATAGAACTGTGCCAGCGTTTTGAAATACTCCCAACACAAATACACCTCCCATCCACAGAGATTTGCTCTGCACTTGCCTCTTGCCACCCAGACATGTAGGCGCTGTTGGCAAGAGAATGGATTCCCTTCTCTCCACTGAAGTGGGTACAAGAGACTGCGACAAGCTTTCCTAATGCAACCCGTCTCAACTATGTGGGGTAAAGTCTATTTAATGCCTATCTCAGTCCAACACAAGGGTATTTAGAAATGTCAACTTCACAACAATATTTCAAAAGACAAGAGGTTCGAGTGTCCACATGTATAGAATTTGGAAAATGTTTGATTAAAATGGGTCAAAGAGAGACTTTCAAAAAAAGATATATTTATATTATAGATTTGATTGAAACAAATTGATGCACATCATCAAAATGGTTACAAAAGAAATGCAATTTTTGCCTTCGCTGATATTTTTTTTTATGTAACAAATCAAGTCATCAAAGCTGCATCTGTTATTTCACCATAAGATGGAGTAAAATGCTCCATGATTCTGAAAGCAGCACAATGGTGCTCAAAGGCAGCTGGGGTAAAGAGGAACAGAGCAATGGAGTGAAGGTGGCACCCAGCCAGTGGAGAGAGACTGCATTTCAATGCATGCTAGCCTGTTTGTGTGCGTTTGTGTTAAGAGAGAAAGAAAATAGGTGCTGATATTCCCTTTGATATTTGAGCCAAAGTTAACATTGATTCATGAAATGTTCATCGCTCTTCAATTTAACTTGCTTGCTTGAAGAACTCTGCATAAAACTTTTGCATCTGTCATTCATAAAAGTTTACGCATTTTGCATTCCTTCAATGATTGTTTATTCAATATTTTGGATAATTTCAAAGTACTTGTAGCTACTAATAAGTGTGTAGTCCTCTCAAGACCATTTAATACATTTTAGCCTACTATGCTTAAATCCCTTCCGCAGATTTTCCTACAAAATTAGTGCATAAAATCTGAAAAAAAAAAAAAACTGACTAATTTTATCTCTTGGAGCCTTGTTTTCATTCATATTAAATTAATTATGCCATTAATTAGAGGTGGTGGAAAAAAATTTATATGTTAAGGTATTGCAATATTTTTCCTCACGATATTGTATCGATATTCGCGTGCCAAAAAAACCTAATAATATTTACATTTTTCAACTTTAACAACAGTCCCTTAGATGGCAGTTATTAAAGGGTTAGTTCACCCAAAAATGAAAATTATCCCATAACTTACTCACCCTAAAGCCATCCTAGGTGAATATGACTTTCTTCATTCAGCCAAACACAATCAGAGTTATATTACAAATATCCTGGCTCTTCCAAGCTTTATAATCGGAATTAATGGTACATTAGATTTTGAAACACAAAAAAGCGCATCCATCAATCAAAAAAGTAATCCATATCCATACTCCTACGTCATACACCGGAACTCGACTCTCTCGTGAACGTGGGGACGGCTGTTAAAGGAAACCAGAGATAATAGCTTCTAAAGTTAGAAATATGGATCATTTTCTTACAAAAAGGCATCCCATCATATTTAGCATACTGTGAACTAGCCTACAGACAGAAACTCAAAGTCCTTCCTGCAAAGTTCCACAAAAATAAAAGCAAGAGGGTTTTAAAGTGTAATATAACTATACTGTTATTTTAAATAACACATTACAAATTACAATATTATTTAAATTGACTGAGTAACATTACATTCTACAACTAAAGTGAACACAAAAGAATCTATTCTACATTCCAGGTCAACAATGTGAAAAAAGAAGAAATAAAAAAAATCTAAAGACCTATTTGAGGGTCAGTATTATTTTTGTTCACAAATAAATGGTTCAAATTCAAATGATTTCAGGTTCCATTTTTAAATTGAATTAACAATGCATTTGGGCCATGTTCACACAGCAGGAGAATACGGTTGTCAGACCTGTTTTGAGTGCTTAATACGATTACATTCACACACAGGACGGTTATTTACAGGTGTGACAACCGCATTTTATAACCAAACTAACACCCGCAAATTTTCAGCTCTCACAACCGCATTCTCTGCAAACCTGTGCTGTGTGAACAGAACTGCACTTGACAGCTAGTTGTTTTACACACTGTACTGTAGACGCATGTCTCATGTGTTTCATTAACACAGAGACGGAGAAATTAGCTGAGTGTCATCCAAACATTCAGCCGTTGTAAAGCTGCGCTCTGCATGCATAAAAGTATTAAAAGCCGTTGTCGGTTAATTATGATCTGATGGATTAACTCGATCCTCGATTGGACTTGTTTATTTAATAACGCTGCATCAATTTTGATAAGACATGCCAGTGTTATGGACATCACCATCTTTTATTCACTGTCACTATGGTTACAGCTGTTAGAATATGGTTGTGACTTTGGTTGTACATTCATACAGACTGCTACTGTACACTGTTGTATGACCAGGACATCTCAAGACTCACACCTTTAAGAAAATACGGCTGTCAAACCCAAACACTGACTGAGTGAACATAGCCTCAGAGATTTGGCAACAGTTCTCAGAAGTGTTATGTAGAATAAAAAAAAAGAAAGGTAAAATATCGTAATATATTGTAGTTGAAATAGACCAAAAATAAAGAATCACAATTATATTGTTTCGTGAACTAGATTTCAATATAATATCTTATCACCTTGTGATTCCCACCCCTAGCATTAACACAGAATAAGGTCTGTAAACCATGATATGCACTAGATTTAATGCTGATAGTCAAAGTTCAATGCCAAACTCTCGAAAGAGGTAAATCTCGTAAAAGGCCCATAAACCAGAGTAAAAATGTTATGCACAGGAAAACAATAACAGAAATAAGAGCCACAAAGAAACCTGTAGGACATGAGTAATTATAGAGAAATAATGAGATAGAATTCAAAGAGCGAGAGAGTCAGAATAGTCTGTTTTGCCTGCCGAAGCAATGTGGAGAACTGCAAAGGACATTACATTCCTCAAGTGAAATTATTTTTCAATTAGTGTGTGAACTGCATTCAGGTGGGGGAGGGGGGTCTATTAGGGGAGGGGTCTCTAATTAAATCAGTTCAGACGGAGACGGAGCACGCTCTGTGTTGGGGGGTTTGGCGTCACCACAAGTGAATGTCTCGCTCTCTCTCTCTGCAGTCGCCTGCACATGGAGTGGGTAAGAGACACAGTGTTTAGTCTAAATCCTGCTGGTGGTGCAAGGCTACACTCTCCAGACACCCCATCATACACATAGAAAACACACAATCAAGGGGAAAGGCAAGACAAAAAAAACAATCAAGAACTTCAGGAACAGAAATCCTGTGTGTTTGGTACTTTATTTGAAGTGTCACACTACAGACTGCAGTATGTGTGTGCTTGTGATACAACATAAAACAGACACCACGCTGACATACCAGACTGACTCGAAATACAGACGTGACTGCCACACACACACGCGCACGCACACACACACACCTGAAAATGTCAAAGACAAACGTGTCTTTCTGCACAATCAGTGTACAAATCAAAAACGTGGAAAAGCTTGACCGAGTAAGATAGCCAACTCCCACTTCCTGCCCTCCCCCATAGACAGACAGGCAAATTCTTTAAGGCCGACAGAGCTCACACACAGACAGGGGAGGGGGGTAACACGTAACACACAGGGAAACAAACATACAACTGCAGCAGGTTTGTGAAAATCATGTACGTGCTACTTTAAGTTTGTATCTGGCTCAGCTAAGATAATTATCTTTGTTCATCAAACGCTCAAATTAGTGTGACAGAAAACCTCAAAAGGGAACAATATTAAGACCAGATGTTTGAAATTATATAGTTTGATAATTACAGAAGGGGATCGAAGGTAACAATTCCTCATGTATCATTTCATTTGAACCCTTTCACCACAAACATAATGAAAAAGGAGTAATGTGAAACTCAAGCACCATGTAGCACAAGCAGAATACCCTTGCAACAAAAATGTAGAAGGATTACCATGAGCACATTCTCTTATGTTTAAAGTTGAAGCAATTATTTAAATGTTAAAATACTTTCTCCTATTTCAGCTTAATGTGGATAGAAAACTATATGTAAGCCATTTGTAGGTTGATTTCCTCAATAAGTGTAAGCAATATGGCTTTATCAAAACATTGCTCTGTTTGCTTGAGTGGCCTGACATAGCAACATTAGCCCCTTTCACACATGCAACCAGATAAATTGCAGTAACATTTTTGGATTGCCTTAACTTGTGAATGTACCACATCAGCTATTCACACATGCAACAGTTTCCATCATTTTCCATTTTGTGACTATTCACACATCAGCACCAAGATGCCCTTAAACTCTGAGATGTATTAAGTTATTTTCTCAGTTGAAAATGTTCTTCATTCCCTCTGATTTTAGGTTTGATCACACTACACCACTTGTAAAATAATCTAAAAGTACTTGGTGTCTCACACACACACACTTACCAACTATGTAAACGGTTTCAGTCAAAAACTGGGCATCACACACGAAACGAACGAGGATCAATCTGGTTGTCAGTTTGATCCTATAACATACCCCCGTTCAAGGAGGCGCACTGCCATTAATGTTCCTGCTTCTCCATTCCAGGTCTCAAAAGAATCGGGCTGAGCACATTTGGGTGCGGTCTTGGGTGGAAAGACGGAGACTGAGATGTGAGTTAGAGTGCCATTAAAAGTCTGCATGAAATCAAAATGGACCCCATTTATATTATAAATGCATGTTTCTGGTCTTATTATGAATGATTCATCCCCGCATATTGCTATTTTATAAAAAAAAAAAATGACCTCGTTATCTTTAATCTTTTTTGCTCTTCCAGTGAAATGACTGACTCCGCTCTGCTGACGTATGTAAGTGGTACTCAGTTTTAACTCCACCCCTTCAAGAGTCATGTAAACAATCTTGGCGTCAAAGCAAATAATGCAGAGATGGTGTATTTTCATCCGTTTTTCTCCAAAACTTCCGTTCCTTACCCAAAACGTCTTTTGTTATGGGCCAGCTGGCTTAAATATACAGCAAATTCGTAGATGTTTTTGAGACATTTCACGCCTGAATTGCTGAGGTGATCACTACTGAATAAAACGCTTCAGATGCCTCTAGAGTTTATTCATATTTTTAAAGCAGAAATCTTGGTATTTACAGCACGAGTAAGTGTTTTTAACTTTATATTTATTGAATTATGATTCAAAACGTTGATGTTTAACTCCAGTGGTTCCAAAACCTTTTCCGTCAAGCCCCATTTACTAATCGAAAAGTTTCCAACCCCCCCACAAATCCATTCACACCTTTCATAGTAAAATGAGTTGTAATTGTTGCATAGTCATACAAAAAAGCTATTTATTGTCTCTGTAAACAAGAATACAAAAGATAAAACTAAAGTTGATGTAATTTTGTTAAAATGTAATTGTAACTAATTACTAAATCACTGATTTCGAAATAGTTAAAAATGTGCTGCACATTACAAAAGCTTCTCAAGGGTCTTTGGTGGTGGCTGACATACATGGTCATCACATGCATGATGCAGTTTTTAGTAATGAATATGATTTATTTGATCATCTGAGCATCTAGAAACCTCGGAATTCAACAGAGTTTTTGTACTTCAAGGTGCTGCGTGCGGTAAATCAAATTAACACCTTATTTCTACAGGCCTAGTTATAATATTCATGAGTAAACCACTTTACAGATTTGGGAATTGTGCTTCTATAGTTTGTTTCCTACACCATATCAAACCAGACTCTTATTGATTTTGTAATCATTTCGATTATAGGAATATCTGATGCCAAACCAGTTTGTTTCCTAGTCTCAAACATTATCAGAACAGGAAATGTATAAAAAAAAATAGCACACAAGTTTAATAATTTATAAAGGTCCAGACTTTTATTCTACATTGTACTTGCCCTTATGTTTATCATAGTTCTCTCATTGTTTATCAGTTGCATTTGTAATGCCATAATCACAAGAAAGACCATGAATGGCTCCTCATACATTGGTTAGTTAGGTAGTTAATCTTTTTGTTAACTAACAATAATCTAAACACATTTAACACCACTTTTTAAATACAACTTCCAGAGTAGTAATGAAAAATTCTGCTAGTTTACTAAAGTGATCAATTTTAGTAAGGGTTTGTTGATGTGTAGATGTGAAAAGTGCTGGTGAATAGCAGGTGTTTTCTCTTTCCCTTGTCCGATATGTTCAATGTCAGTGCTGTAGCGGTTTGAAATGGTTGAATTGCTCCATAGCACTTTAAAATAGAAAATTCTCATGAAGAATTCAAATGGGGCGCATAAGTTTTGTCGTCTGCGCCACGATATTGAGAGAAGCCCAGTTTAATGACACAGTCATGTGATCCGCTCTGCGCTATCCTGTCACTGGAACTCACATATCGAGAGCAGGGCTGAAACCATTAGCTGACGTTATCGACAATATAAAACTTTTTATTGTCGAATAGTCATTTGATGTCATTTAACATAACATGAGATCATATTAAACTCAGGTGATGTAGATCGCAAAAGTATGAGGGAATAAAACAAAATAAGTAAATAAAGAAGCACTCTCGTGGTGAAATAAGTGGAGCTTGAGCAAAACTTGCACGGAGCATCTTTAATGGAATCATCCTAGCATTATATTTAATGCAGTTATATTTAATGCATTATATGATTTATTAAAATTCAAATAATAAAAGGAAGCAGGTCATGTAAATAACTACAAACTTCGAAATTGTTATTTTTCTGTGCGGTCAGCACCTCTTCTATGAGTTGCGCAATTGTCCTTATCTAAGGGGAGAGATTGAAACTGCACCTGGCTGGGGGATGCTTGTACCTCAAGAGCGCACATTTAATGCAGCTAGATTATAATGTGACGGCTCACAATTTATTGAATCATAACATATGTCATTGTGCATTTCTTATCGTGTTTTGGGCCCTGGAGAAGTTTTGACATGCCTTGACATTTGTGCTTTTATCAGTTGCTTAAAAAGACATTGATGGCTAAAGTCTGATAACACTGTATTCAGCACAAACTGGGCTACAATAATATGTGAGCAACATGTGTTTTTGAAAAATAATGTTTATGCAAATCATTGAAATAAAGCCATATAACACATACTCAACATTTGTCCACAAGCCTTTTGAGATCTGGATCTTGTAGCCTAGAGTTTTTGCTACAGAATTATGTGAAAACCATCTTGATCACTCATTCATACAAAACAATATAGTCATTCCACTTTTGCAAGACACTTTTAGTGTTAGAAAGGTCATATGCGAGGAGGCGTGAACTATCATGAATATTGATTGTAATTCACAAATGAGGAGACAAAGACCCCTCTCCTGGGCCTATCAATGAGGAATGTGACAGAAAGAGAATGAATGTGAGGAGACTCAATGATCAAAATCAAGTTTTAAGTTAAAAGAAATAATCTGACTATACATTTTCTTTACATAAAGACTTTAATTTTAATAAAGACTCTTCTGCTCAACAAGACTGCATTTATTTGATCCAAAATACTGTAAAATACAGTGGTAAAAAGAACCGTTTTCTATTTGAATATATTGTAAAATGTGTGATCAAAGCTGAATTTTCAGTATCATTACTGCAGTCTTCAGTGTCACATGGTCATTCAGAAATCATTATAATATGCTGTTTTTCTAATATGGGCATATTTAAAGTGCATTTTACTCATTTAACCTGAACACATATTTGAAAGCACAAGTTTGTTGATGACAAACATAAACACTAGTTAAAATATAATCTAAACATTCATATTATTTTTATATCATACAGCATATAATTTAAATACCTGCTTTAGCCGAAACAAAATTTAAATGTAACTAAAACTTGCTTATTAGGACATATTTCAAATGTCAATACTCTGAATCCTGGCTGGCAAGTCTGGAAACAGTCCCACTAGTAAAATATGTCCATGTTTATATAAAATAGCATGTCAACTAATTAAAACTAAATGACTTACTCGTCTAAAATTGTATCCTCGGCTGGATCAAGTCTCTCTTCAAAATACAAACATTCATCTGAATCCCGCTCTTCTTCTGAGGAAAATTTGAATTCTTCATCACTATACATGAGTTTCCTCACTTGTGTATTGTGTTGTCTTTCAAACGCACAGAAAAATGAACAAACTTGTTGTTTTTAAGAAAGTAGGGGGCGTTTACCATTTGATTTGATCGCCTCAGCACATTAGTGTATGAATAGCATGCTCTGCTGGTGGGTGTGATCACATTAGCGATAATTAGCTGAGCCAAGAGAAACTGTACAGCGCTTTGTTTCATACAGATTACATTGCAGGAGAATATTTGTTTTAAATTTGAATTGTTTTATTTAAAAGAAGACATTTTAAGCTTTCTTTAGACATGTTTCATGTTTGTGTGATAAGTATTCACGGAGTTTCAGTTCATTTTTGTGACACGTTTCAGATATATGCTCGCAAACATAGTGACTGCTGACAGCTCACCCTTTTTATTTTCTTTATTTTACAAAAGCACAAGGTTTTGTTGTTATTGTGTGTACACAAATGAAAGTAGACACTTTATAGTCTTCTAATGATGGCTTACACTTATCTGTATGCCCCAAAATGACTGAGAATTGTATGTTGTTCTCGCTCTAATGACGAAAATATCCAGCAGGAGGCGCAAGCGCATCCGCCAACCCCAGAGAGTTTTTTTTGTGAGTTAAAGATGGACTGAAGTGAACATAAAGGTGAGTGAGGTAGTCTTTGCCCCATTACACACTGCAACAAAATATGTTTTTGATTTGTATTTGTTTTGGCATGTTTTACAAAAATAATATCTAAAAAGAATTTAAAACAACATACATTTACTTTAGCAGCTATACTGCGGAATAAAATTGTTATCTGAGAATGTTGAATATAATATTTAAAATACAACTATTTTAAAATATCTAAAAATCTTTTAAAAAAAGATGCATTCGCTTGAGAAGCAGCACATAAGATATTTAGACTAGATCTTGAATATAAGTATATTTTGTCTTTACTGCACTTATATACAAAATGCTCTTATATTTAAGATACATTATCTTAAAAGCAAGTCTAAATATCTTATATGTTGCTTCTCAATAAATGTATCTTGTTTTAAGGATTTTTATTCAATTTTAAATGGTAAACAAGACAAAAAATTTTTGATGACAATAGGACTTTTTGCAGTAAATTTCTTTACTGAATTAAACTTATAAAAAGCATTTTTTTCTCACTTTAATTTAGTGAATGTCATTTAGAGGTATTTTTAAAAGAAGATTTTGTCCTCTTTATTATTAGTAAGCACGTTTAATACAACCTTTAAAGTCAGAGCACAAGCTCAATAGTCGGCTAAGAGCTAATGATTAATTGTTGCAATAATCGCCAAAAAGTTGAATAATCGTTCCAATAATCATTCGATTATCAAAATAAATGACTAGATGCAGCCCTAATCAAGGGAAGCCTTACTGACGAGAATCACGCGCACCTGAACCAGTGTGCTCAAGAGAAACAGTAGGATAGACAGGAGCACGTCTCGCATGTGAATCTCGGTTGATCACACAACATTCACGCGAAACCAGTCTTTAAGCACCCCGCACTCATCCAGGTTCCAGATAAGAAGCATAGTTAGTGTTATAAAACGGCATAAGCAAGATGAATTTCAATATCATACAATTTGCTTCGGTGGCCACTGAAATATTTTCAATGCCCTTTTATCACAAAAGCAGAGGATTTAACAGTGGATTTATTACTTTAAAATAAACAACAAGAAAACAAACTGGCATAGCAGCTCTCTACACTGAGTGACGCTGTCCTCTAAATACTCAAACAGTCCAACTGAAAAATATCAACCCATTTGGAAAAAATGCTTCAAAAGTTTATGCTTAGTAATAATAAATGTATACCTATTTTTTATGGGCTTCTTAAATCCCACCGTCCCACTGCGCCTCCCCTGCATCATACCTTGGGAACCACTGCTTGTTTGTTAATAGCTACACTACAGCCTCATTGTTGTCAGTTTGATTATCAGAGTGTTGAGACTGCTGCTCAATTTCCCCAGTTCGAGCTGCATGGTGGAAGAGGCGTTTGTGTCTGTGTCTAATGCAAACTCGCATTCACATCTGCCTCCATTCTGGTATGCAAAGCCCACTTTTCAGAATACAAACGATGTAAAAAATCCAACACAAGATTTTTTTTCTCATTCGATCATGATCATTTGATCAGCTGTTTCACTCAGAAATACATCACAATACAGAAGTCGTCGCAACTTCCGTTTCATCCCAACTTGAACTGTTTTCTCCACTTTAAGAGCTTGTTTGCCATTTCCATTTCTTCATGGTGCAGTGTCATTTGAGGGGGGCTTTCTGTTTGTCGGCCAATAGAAGAAGTGTTTAGGAAACCAGAAATTATTTTTGAAAATCCATTTGGTGCGGCTAGCGACATGGAAATTAATCACTTTGCCTTTAAAAATTTACAAATAAAGTCATGTATAACGTGGAACGCTGTCAGTGAAATAAGCTGGTGGCAAGTTTGGATACTATGTCTAAGATAAAGACAAAATTCAAGATGTAGGCCAACTTATGTCTTTAACATGGTGCGCAGCTCATTATCCAGTAACTGATGCACTAAAAGCTCTGCAGAATGTCCTTGATCAAGAACACAATATCGTTCTTCACGGGTCAGCTAAAAATCTCATACCATGGCCTGTCTTCTCTTAAAAGCACTAAGCGGTGCTGCCAATACTGAGATTGAACTATCCCCACAGTCTTAATGGTCATGTTACATGTGTGTGTGAGTAATGAGTGCTGATGGATTTAACAAAAGAGTCATAGCTTCATGCTCTCTCAGCGGTCACACTATGGGTTAATGACTCTTGTGTGTGAGCACACACAGTAAAGTCTGTCCTTAATCTAAATCTTTTCCATGCTGGAAAAACCACCCTCTACCTGGTTTCTGTAGGGCCCTACTCCACACGCAGTACATTGCAATGCTAAATACATTCAAGTGTTACTAACTACTCGTCCAGGGCCTAGCTCATATTTAGATCACTGTGGCAGCTCCTAACGGCTTTAAAATGAGCTTGTGAAGAGAACTCGAACCAGTTTACCGGCATGGCTAGGCAAGACTACACTTATAATTACGGTGTCTGACTGTCTCCATTGTATCCTCGTTGTGTGGTAATACCTCCATTGTCACAACAAAACCACAAAGCTGAACATTCCTCACAGGACAGTGTGGGTTTGCAGTACAGAGACGATAGTTAAAAGATAACTGCACTACGATGAATGCAAAAAAATACGGTAATATTCCCAATACAATTACACCGTGATTGTAGCTCAACTTCGTCCATCATGCATGTATACACCGACTAAAGACCATAACTGGCCTCAGCGTGCTTTTCTTTTTACCTATAAAAGCACGTCTCTATCTGCAGGTGTTTAGGAATGTATTTCTAGATACACTTGATAATTTATAGATTACATTTTTGATAGACTTGGTTTATATTAAACGAATACCTGCACTGGCTAAGAAGTATTTTGCAGTTTTCTCATTCTATCATTTCTGAACATCTGGGTTTATTACATTCATTTATTTTACATTTGCACACTTTTGACAACTTCCCCCTGTGGTGCATTTGTACATTTTTCTTTCAAACCTTTGTTTCCTTTAATGAAAATAACTTGGATTTCTCTAACCAGGTTGCCTTGCATTCTAATAAAGAACAAACAATCTGAATCATGTTGGAGTACATTTAAACGTTGAAAAAAATCTGATCGTGAATAGTCCATAAGTTTGATAAAAATCAAGATTTTATATTTTAGCCAAATTGCCCAGCCCTACGTTTAATTTAGCTATTTCATAAGCATATTTCTCAAGACAAAAACAACACTAGGGTTATTTTCATAACTGAAAACTACAAGTCTGGATTAATATAATGGGAGACATTTTGTGAATGTACTTGCTGTATTACAACAATACAAAACCTTTCAAAACACAGACCATTAACAAATAAGTACCATGGCAATACCAATCTTTATTTGGACATGTGCCATGGGCATTTGATGGTATTAAAATGGATTACCCTCTAAATGCCATGGTACAGCCATGATATACACACAAACAAATATGTTAGCCTATTTTATTATTTACGCATTTTAATTTCATAATGAAACTCCAAATTGAATTGAGTTAAAAAAATGTAATGGATAAATCTTTAATAAATTTAAGTTTAATTAAATTGCAATCCCATGGTATCCGATCCCTCAATGCTCCATGGTTCCATCACAGTATGTTTCGTTAAGCAAAAGGTTGCACAATCATATTAAAAGATGACATAGTTTTAGAATTTAGAAATTATACTGCGTGGTTTACTTGTTTTGGTACTTTGTTTATGTTTTGTGAATGCCATGAGCTGTGGAAAAGAGAGAGCCTGTATAAAGCAAGCTTATAATTTTCATTATTAACATTATTATTGACTTTAAATGGCAATATATGGCTGGTCTCAACATGTTGGTCCCCATGAAGGGGAAACCCACTCCATGAACCCTTTTCACACATCACACTTCGGGTTTTGGAACGCACAAGTAAACGATTGCAAGGTAAACTTCAATAGTGTTAAATGGGATTGAATGAGAGACCGCTGCAAATATAATTTTTGCTTAGCCATTTGCTCCAACTTCAAAAGAAAAAAAACTGCACTATTAAGTTTCCATATTAAGAAAACAACTTCAAATGAAGTAAAAAATAAAGGGTGATGGATTATGACCGTCAGAAGAGAAAAGATGGCAACTTTACTATCACTCTCTCAACAGCTGTATTACAAACCTCAACACATCTGTGGTAACTTGCTTTTTAAAACTAATTCCAGGGTAATATAATACAAAGTTTAACTTGCACTAAATATGCATAAATAAAAAGGTTTGCACGATTTACGCTGCTAAATAAGGTGGAATCGCATCATCACAGACTGTGAAAAAGGTCGATTAGAAATAAAACAGCTTTTGGTAGACTTCCCATGTGTGTTCGTAATTTTTTTGTCTGTAAAACCCTTTAAAAGAAAAAATAAATAAATACTGAGAGCCCCTTCAAGTATCAGAGACTGGCACTATCAGTTATCTTCCCATCCTTTCCATAATCTATTGTACCAACAGAGACAGAGGCTGTTATCTTATCAAAGTCAAGGCTGAACACCAAATACATTCCCAACTAGTTCGCTTCAATGAAGATGTTGTTGTGTCCATAGTCTCCAAACACTCGATGGTACAACATCACATGATTCCAATCCGATGGCTAAATGCACATCCATACCAATGTGGTAAACGGGCTCTAATGGCCGAAACACATCATGGCTGATCTGATCATTTAACTCTGTACTTTATACGCAAGACAGACTTCAGAAACAGACATGCAAACATGCTCATTCCATGAGATCCATGCACATACACATGCTCATCTTGCAACACACCATAGCCAGCATTCCTCATTAAACGAGCAAGGGCCAACATAAGTCAACATATTTGTTTAACCATTAATGCACTTGCCAGGATAATTCCTGCAATGAGAGTCCTAATAAAATGGAGATATATGAGCCAACCAATGCCATTTACTTTCAAGAGCCTGAAAAACAATCTCTGGTTACGAAACCAACCATCATATTTCTTGGAAAGAACCCCCCCCCCCCCCCAAAACACCTGTTTGTGTAACTGTTGATGAAGATCAATCCATGTCGGTTTAATTTGAATAAAACACAGTGAAAACCATTAAGGCCATGATATTGACACTGAACTTTCTGCAATTGGATTCAACACATCACTTAATTGGCCCATTTGGCCTGGGTAAATGAGAACCACCAAAGCAAGGTGGACCATAGCATTGCAGTGTGATTACATGAGTGATTCTAATCAAAAATATTCACTTGATATTTAAATAGATGACACATTAATGTTGTTATTACTGTGAATAAAAGCTTGTAAGGTGTCATATGGACACTGCAATACTAAAATATTAGATAAACAGTGTATAGTTAAAATCTAGATAGGAATCCAACTTACCAGCCACAGCACTTAGCAGAAGCATTGAGCACAGCCCCAGTGAGAGCACTGATGCTCGGTTCAGGACCAGCACTCTCATCCTGATGATGGTTCTTTGGCTTCTGTATGGGTTCACCTCCAAAATTGAGCTCCAAAAAAGTTCCAGCAGATTTGCCTTTTAGCCTCCCCTTTCAGATGAAGTCCAAGCTCATGTGCTCGGAGGGAATAGTCCGCAATGAGACGTGCACATTCATGTTTGGAGGCAATGCATGACTTTTAGATACCTTTTGGATTGTATATGCATTGATTAATAGATTATATACGCATTTTTCCCATGCTGCATCGGAGTTTGACCGATACTGTATATGATCTGCTATCTCGCATTTCTTCAGCGTTTATCTACCTTCTTCAGATATTACGATATCTATACATGCCCAACACGTGCGATTATCGCTTCTGAGTTTTTGTCGGTACTTATAAAAGCAGACTGAGTAAGGATCTAGTTAGTTCTGGTTTAGATGACCGTGCAGTATCTCGATATGGGTCAGGTCAGTTCTGTTCACGTCAGTCTGCTTCTGTCGATGTTTAGCTTCGCGAGCTAACGACATGTCCAACATTTACGGATTTATCTCATTCTTATTCCTCTGTGAAAACTGAAGCAATGTCTTTGAAAAGAGGTAGAGTTACTGCAGGCGTCGAGCCCATCGGTCGGATCAAGCGGCCGTACAGGAGCGTCATTGAGTCTGATCCAGAGACAGAGAGGCCTGTAATAAACCGCGCAGTGAAAGTATCGGTCGATGATGGTCGTTAAACTGTACGCTGGTCAGACACGGATGGGGTAAATTATCGCATTTCTCCAGGTGTAGATGTTTATCGCCCCGCGGATCGTGTCGAGCTCCCGCGGCCGCTCTCGGTAACTTCAGCTCCGCCTAGAGCAGACAGATGAAGGGCAGCCAGCCAGTCCTCCACCCTCCCCTCCCCATTCAAATTTAATTTCTCGCTTTTTTATCTTCCCTCTCACCTATATATATATATATATATATATATATATATATATATATATATATATATATATATATATATATATAAAAAAACAGTTGCTTCAAATAAACAGTTAAATTGGTGCTATAACACTAACAAAAATTAAACCAAACCAGTTAAACCAAAAAGTACCATGGTATTGCCATCTGATACCAGAACTGTACCATGATACTACTACAGTACTACTAGGGCTGGCCACATATGTCATGAAAACAAAAATGGATGCAATGACAGAAATGTATGGCAACTTCTTAAACAGTTTCATCCCATGATTGTTTATTTAGATTGTACACTAGTAATAGTAACTGTAGTAACTATTGTATTTTTGGCATACACTATAGTTAGCATTATAAATTATTGTATGAGTTATAAAGTGAGCAAAGTTAACAAATGTTTATGCATTTAATGCCTGTTGTGTGGGTTATTTTCCACTTGGTGTTGCCTGTTTCTCATAGGAAGAGAAAAACTGCCTTTTCTTGTTTCAGACACCGTGCATGTCTATATTAATGCTTGGTGCACATCTGTATCCAAATAACACATTTTTACAAGACATAACCTTATTAACAAAAAATCAGCATGGGTGAATCTCTTCTTTCAAGAACATGTCCAGATCATTTTTATACAGTAAAAATAATAATACTGTACAAAATATTTGTACTAAAGTAATGAGAATCACCATTATGAGTAACGGGAAATGGTTACAAAACCACTTAAGTAAAACCTCCAGAATCATTACAGCAATGACAATATGGGGGTGTACATGAAACTCATCCTAAAATAGGTTGAACTTTATTATGGGGTGAAATGTAACCTGGCCATGTTTTTATGAGATTCACCCACAGATTCTAATGAAATTTGATGCAATACTGAAAATATAGGCCAACAAAGTCAGATGGCTTGCACGCATTTGATAAGCTAAGGTTCTTTGGAATTACCTTGTTTATTTGGCTTTTTGAAGTTGGAAGAGAAATGTATGTCTTTTGCTCGTGCAAGAGCTGGACAAAGAAAATTATGCATGACTGGTTTGGAAATGTGCACAACTTGAGGCTGCATTATCTTTTCACTGAAAGAACGCCACCTTGTGACCAACAGCCTGTAACAGTTCATACAGTATGAGGAAAAGCAACCTCACAATGAGACAGCCCTGTAATTTAAAATTAAGTGGTCTGTAATTGATAAGTCTACTTCTAAGTCAACAAAATACTCGAGAGAAACCTATAAATCATTGATTTGATAGTATGTGTGTTATGACTCCTAATTCTGATGAACATACAAAAGTAAAATCAACACTTAAAACAGGGTATTCTCAATGTTAGAAAGTAGGGATGATGTGATTTTAATTCAAGTTTATTCAAAAAGTGAACATAAAAATAACCCATTGCATTTCAGATAGCTTATATTGCACAAATAAAAACACTGATGGAATAGCTTTGAAATGTATTGTAAACATGAATGCGAAGCTATTAGCTGCGTATCCTTTAAAATATCTGTACATTATCTGTCTGTCCATGAGACAACATATTTGACAAGACATATTCAACCACGTATGGTTAAAGCTGATATTCTGTAACTAGTTAGCGTTTTTTGAATTATTTAATGACATTAAAATTATCAAAAATACATAAATATATTTGTACAAAATGTTAAAATAATAAAGCTATTTAAACCCTGAGTCCTATGCCGTATGAAATACATTTCAGGCACACTGACAGAATTACTAAATGTTAATTCTAACGTTGTACTAAGTGCAAAATATAGTGTCACATAAACTATTTAAGTCATCATAAACTAAAAAAAGTGTTGTGTTTTAGCTTTGGCTGAGAGACAGTCGGAGCACTTGCTCTCTGATGCTTCTGTCCAGCCTCTGTGTCTCTAACTCCAGCACTGAGGGCACGGGACGCTGGGACACTACAGCTAAAGACTCATTTAGATCCTGTCTCAGGGACATTAGAATCTGGCTATTCCTCAGAGAGTGATCTATGAACTCTTCCCTCTGCTGATGGTCCACTGCCAACATAAGTCGAAGATGATGAACCTAGAAAAAAGTGGATTTAAGTTTTAAGACCATTTTAAGGTCAAAATACAAATGCAACTAGTTGAATTGCAGAGGACTAACCTGTTCTTCAAGCTCACTGGCTCGGACTCTGAGTCGCTTCACCTCTTCCTTGTCAGTATCGTCTGGCAGGCCCTATATGATAATATTTACAGAAGCTATTCCACCTACTTTGTCACTGGCAATTAACAAAGTGTCAAATGTCTGATTAATCAGAGCACACACACACAAAACAAAAAAACAAAACAAATAGCTACTAAAAATCATCACACAATGCTGATGATTATTGTTTCTGTTCTAAAAACCTAGTGAGCTGCCTTACTGTTTACAACCTTCATAGTTAAGCATGATAACTGAAATGGAACACCAGAAATGACCGATATGGAACACTATAAATAGACAGAACATTATATTCATCAATATAAATCAATATATCTTTAGTTTCATACACCCCCTTAAGACAGACTCATGACACAATGTATTATCAGATTGCCGCCTCCACAAAGGATCAAAGTGATGCTGCCTTCAAATCTGGCCAAAAGCATGTCCGATTTTGGAAAATGCTTTGCCTTAGAACAGGGGTGGGGAACCCTGCTCCTGGAGGGCCAATGTCCAGCAGAGTTTAGCTGCAACCCTAATCAAACACACCTGCCCTTAAATTTTTAAAGTAATCAAAACCATGATAAGTGTCCTCAGGTTTGTCTGATTAGGGTTAGAGCTAAACTCTGCAGTGGCCCTCCAGGAGCAGGGTTCCCCACCCCTGCCTTAGAGCTTTGCAAAGCTGACTGATGATGCTTTAAAATACTGCCTAAGTAGGCAGCTCACTAGGTTTTTGAACCAAGCCACTGTCTGAAGGTACTTCTATCACAATGAGTCACACAGTAAGACAACCAGAACAGAGCACAAATCTATTGCAAATATACTCTTTCCATCATACCAGAATTTCCGCTTCTGACTGTGACAGTTGATGTCTCAGTTTCCCCCTCTCCAGCACAACCTGGTAGTGGCCAAATATAGGTACATTAATAATACTGACATTGTGATATACAGTATGGTCCTCTGTATGAGCCCTGCTCATACCTGTGTCAATGTCTCTCTCAGGTGCTGTCGCTCAGTTCTTAGTCTCTCTATCTTCTTCTCCAGATGTGTGTTTTTCTTCTGCAGAACATTCCGTTCAACCTCCAGTTGTGCCACAGTCCACTGCATGGCCGACAAACGGTCCAGCACAGCAGAGTCTGTATCCACTTCATCTATGGACTGGGCTTTTGGTTCATGCTCTTTTTCCTAATATGGCCCAAAAATGATATCATAATCTAACAATACTTTGAAAGCCTAGAACATTTAGACAATACTTATCAGCACACAGAAAAATGAGTGTATACCATAGCCTAGCCTTTAAAGAGACTGTAGCAAAATTAGCTGTTTAATTGTAAGAATCAGAGTGTGTAAAAATGGCCAAGAAAAAAATAATTATTGGATTTGGTGAAAGAAACTTCAATGGAAAAATGAAATGCATCAAAATGTAGAAAAATTCTTCTTTTTTCTCAGAAATATCATTATCCCTGCTTAGTTTAGTTCCTCATACTAGTCTTAAAAAGTTACAAGGTAATCAAACAAAAAAAATATTTAGTCATGATAATTACTGATAAGTCCTGGCTTCTAATAAAGTAATTAAAACTTAGCTCTACTTTACTGACCTCCTTTACTGCTCCTGGTCGGGTTATTTTACGTTCCTGTGGTCCAAGTCTTTCCTTATAGTAAATCAGCATGGTTTCAGTCTTCTCTAGAGCTGTCCTGACCCGGTCCCTGTCTTTACTCAGCACCTCTGCTCTCTCTTTCAATACATATACTTCTGAGTCCTTCTCTCTCAGGAGTCTTTCCATCTGCTCTTTCTCAAGAAGGACAGTGTCCACTTGTTTCTTTAGCCTCTCCATGTCTTCATTCTCAGCTGGCCTATTTTCTATGGTCTGGCTTCTTTTTGTAGAGTGCAGTCTGTCTATCTCAGTCTGCAGGACATGAGCCTTGGTCCTCAACACCTCTAATTCCTGTTCCTTTCTTGTCAGTTCCTTTCTAAGTGTGTCTATCTCTAACCACTTGTCATCATGAGACTGATCTTCCACAATCAATTCTAGGAAGTCTGATAGAGTACCATAGCCACTATCTGTCTTTGGTCCTTTGTTGATCTTTACAGATTCTTTAAAGTTACATATCTCCCCCTCCATTTTGGTCTCCAGCTTTTTCTTCTCTTTCTCCAAAGTTTCAACTTTTTGCCTCAATGCCTTTGTATCTCTTTTCTCATCTTCAAATTGATACTGAAATCTAAGTCTTGCTGATTTTTCTTTGTGGGCCATTTCTCGAACACTCGCCAAATCAGTTTCTTTATCTCTCAGTCTCTCAGAGAATACTTCTAATCGCCTTAAGTTCTGCTCCTCTGCTTGCTGAAATCTCATACTTTTTCTTGTTTCATCATCATATCGCTCCTTCATTAATTCTAACTCATTTTCCTTTTCCCTCAATGTTTTTCTGAGAAGCTCCAATTCCTCAAGCTCATGTTGTTTCTCTTTATTTTTTCTTTCAAGTGCCTCTATTTCCCTTTGCCAATCTTCATGGTCTCTTACTTGCACCTCTCTTAATCTATCAACTTCCTGTTTTAGCTCTTTGACTCTGTTGCTCAATTCCTCCACCTCTCTGGTCCTCTCTGCTGCTATAGAGCTGAGTTCAGTCCTCTGATCTTCCAGAACATCCATTCTAGCCCTCGCTCTGGTCAACTCAGCCTCTTTCTGCTCCACTATGCTCTCCATTTCCTTCAATTCTTCCTCTAACTTCTCCCTTCTCTGCATTTGCTCCTTTTCTCGCATTTGCTCCTCATTTTTCTTCTTTAGTTCTTCTTCTTGGAGTTGAAGTGCTGACTTAAGCTCCTGTTTTTGCTTCTCTAATGTCTGGACTCTAAGTTGAAGATCTTTGGCTTCATTCTGCGCCATCCTTACACTCTCCTCTTTGCTTCGGACCATTTCTTCCTTCTTTTCCTGCAAAATGGACCTCAGTCTCTCTCCTTCATGATGGCTCTCCTCCAGCAGTTCTTTTAGAGTAGCCATCTCCTGGAGCCCTGCGATAAGCCCCTCTCGCATCTTATGGTTTTGCTCTTCTTGTACCTTGACCTTAGACCTGGTTTGCTCTCTGGTTCTAGATAGACAAACCAACTCTTCTTGTATAGTTTCCACCTGGGCAACCAAAGCATCCCTCCTTTCTTTTGCCTCATTCAGTAAAGAGCTTATTCTTTCCTTCTCTCGTCTCTCCCTAAGTGTTTCATCTCTCAGAGCCCCAATCTCTATTTCTTTCCTTCGAAATTCTGCAGAGAGATGGTCTCGCTCTTCCTCCAACTCTCTTATGTGGGCCTCGAGCTTCTCCACACGTCCCGTCTTCTCCATCTGGACTTGTTGACCTTTCTGAAGATCCTCAAGCCAGGCACTCAATCTTTCTCCTTGTGTTTTTGCATCTTTAAGTTGAGTCTCCAGAAGCCTCTTCTCTTCTTCAATCTGACTCAAAGACCTATTCAATCGTTGTGTCTCCTCTTCACTGTTCTCTGCCCTGGTTTTAAGCACCTGTGCTTCCCCACGACCATCTAACAGCAGTTCAGACAACCTCTCCATCTCCAGCAACCGTTCATCCAGTTTTGCTCTCAATGTCTTCACCTCTTTGTCTTGTTCGTCCATCATCTTCTGCAGTTTGTCTACGCTCTCCCTCTCCAGATCTCGCTCACGACTGACCAGCAGTAGCTCTTGATTACAGTCTAAGAGCTCTTCTTCTTTCTCTTTGCACAGACGTTTTTCCTTCTCAAGCACCGATTTGGTCTCTCGCAGACAGTTTGAGAGTTCAAGGCTCCCCTGCTCAACCTCATGCAGTTTTTCTCTCAGTCTTCTTCTCTCCTCTTCCTCACGTTGGATTCTGTCTTTTTCCTCTGTTTCTTTTTGTTGAATTTTTTTTTTTAGTGTCTGTGCCTCCTCCTCACTCTCTTGAAGGAAGGTTGTTTGTCGTTCAAGGTATTCTTGTTGCTCCAGCCTTGTTCTCTTCTCTTCCTTGTTCTCTTGATTCAGTTCATCAATCTTCAGTCTCAACTGCCTCAACTCCTCCTCCTTCTGTTTGAGCTTTGCTCTCAGATCTCTTAGCTCCATTTCATGTCTTTGCCTTTTCTCTTCCTCCTTTTCCTCCCAACTGATCTGATCCCTTTCCATCTCTGCTAACTTGCCTTTCCAACTGATTATCTCTTCATGTTCTGCGTTTAGCTTCTGTTCAAATGTTTTCTGTTCTTTTGTCAATTTCATTTGTAGTTCTTTCAGCTCGGTATCTCTCTCTTCTATCCTTTGTAGTATCTTCTCTTTTTCTTTAAAGACTTCCTCAATTTTGGTATTGCGATTTTCTAATAATCCTTTCAGCAGTTTCTCCTGGTTCTTGAGCTCTGCTTCTTTCCCCTCCAGCTCTTTCTGCTTCTCCTTCTCCTTCTCTTCCATCTGTGAGTTTTGCTCCTTTAAAAGTTTAAGTTGGCCATCCTTCTGCTCAACACCAGTCTTTAGTTCCTCCATGATCACCTCTAATGACTGAATTCTACCTTTAAGATCATCAATATCCTCTTCTCTTGTTTGTACCGCTTCCTTTCTTTCTCTAAGTTGATCTGTCAGTTCAACCCTCTCTCTTTCAGCAGCCTGATTTATGTTCTCCTTCTCATGTTCTATGTTGACAGCTCGTTTCTTCCACCACTCAGCATTGTCTGTAACCTCTTTTAGCCTCTGTTCAAGCGTTCTCTTTTCTGTGGACGATGTGCTCTGTAATCTTTCAAAATCATTTTCTCTTTCTTCAATGAGCAATGATATATGTTCGTTCTGAGATATCAGTTCTTCAACTCTGCTTCTGAGCTCTAACAATTCTTCATTTTTCTTTTCTAACTGTCCTCTCAACCTTGTTTCTTTCTCCCTCTCTTGCTCATCTCTTTTCTTTTCTCTGCTTTCATTTACTCTTGTTTTCTCTATTTCTCTCTCTTTAAGTTGGACATTCTGTTCCTCCAGGCTTGCTACTCTGCTCTCCAAGGCCTCTTTCTCTTTTAACTCTATTTCCAGACTCTCAATTATTCTTTCATGTGACTGGACTTTCAATTTTAACTCTTTGATGTCCTCTCCTTTCTTTTGTATTTCATTCTTCTTCTTTTGCAACAGATCAGACATCTTGGCATTCTCTCTCTCTGTAACCTTGAGGTTCTGATTTTCTTTTTCCACTCTTTCAATGAACTTCAGATTTAACTCTTCTTTCTCTCTTTGAATCTGATTTTCTCTCTCCTTCCATCTCTCAATCTCATCACATGCTTCTCTCAGTCTTAGTTCAGCCATTTTCTGCTCTGCTGCAGATTTTGTTTGTTGCTTCTCCAGTTCTCTATTTCTTTTATCCAAGAGGCCTGAAAGCTCTTCTTTCTCCTTGATTAGTCCCTCTATCCTGTTCCTAAGTATCACCACTTCTCCATCTTTCTGGCCAAGTTCTGCATTCAGAGCTTCTTTCTCTCTTTGCCATTGTTCTCTCTGTGTTTTGCTCTCTTCCTCTTGTACTCTGTTTTTCTTTGATATTATTTCAATATCACGGTGAAGCCTGTTGAATTCTGATCGCCAGTTTTCTATCTCACTTTCACTCCTCCTTCTGTCCTCTGTTGCTCCTTGTCTTTCCCGTTCTCTTTGTGATGCCTCTCTCTCCAGGTCTGACTGTAGACATTTAATCTCTCCTAAACAATTAACAAAAAAGGAAAATAAGATTGAATACAGTCAGTCCATAAAAGGAAAGCCAATGAGAAAACTTGATTTTTTACATTTTCTAAAGAAAATGTGGGTGGTGCTTGCCCGAGCACAATACTAATAGAATGCTAATGGCCGCCCAGGCATTGTTATGTGGTTGCTAGGGTGTTCTGGATGGTTGCTAAATGGTTACTTAATGGCTAAGTCAAAAGAACTCACCCCCAAGTGTCTATGATATTCTATTCTAAAAGTCCCTAGATATGGCATGGGTCAATCCTTCAATACAAGTCTATTAAATTTTTTTGGCCACTTTAGTATCGGTTAGCTGATAATTCAGATCACTAAGTATTAGCACACCTCTCCTCAAAAGTCTGCATGATATGAGGTATCATTCATGTCCATAGCACAAACAGCCTGTTTAATGCTAGCAAATGTATAAACTTAGGGTTAGGGGTTAGTTCAAATCCTGCCTTAGCAAGTACCACCACAACACAGGTTCTGACCTTGCAAGACATCTTTGGTCTGCGTGAGCATGTCCACCTGTGTTTGAAGCTGACTGCACTGCACCTCCAGACCTGAGGCCTGTTCCTGAACCTGAGCCATCTGCTCCCTGAGACAAACCACCACACCTCTGAGAAGAGATGGAAGCAGGTCAGAAATGAATAGTGGGTTGGGGCAACATTATTATCTGAGCCATTCATACTTGAAAAGAATAGTAAGATGTTAGTACATTGTTGTGTGAGAGTGACATTCTTTTTCATACAGATAAACACAGATACAGTCTCACAAACCTAAGTTCCTCTTTGCCTTGTTCCAGTTCCTCCTCCTCTCTCTCCAGAGTGCATATTCTGTCCTCTAGTCTCTGGCTCTCTCTCAGTAGGTCATCTCTCTCTCGTCCTGATCTTCTCTGCTGCTCTGCCGCTTTGAGCAATTCTGCCTGGGCACTCTGCAACTCCTTCATCACAGCTCTGTGCTGCTCACTTAACTAACAACACATCACTGTCCATTAATAATAGGATTATATATACATATATGGGATAATGCATATTCAGCCTATTATAATCACACAATAAACACAGATAATTAGCACCGTATAAGGGTATTGTAACACCTTAAAGTGGTTTATGGTGCAATAATGATTCGCTGGTTGCACATAATTACAAGGGGCGTAACGTTCCATCGATCTGGATCAATGCATTGATCAAGTAACCAACGATGCGATGTCATCGATGCAACACATTTGACACTCTAAAGCCAGCCAAGTCAGGCAATGCAGCAACCATATGATAAACAGGGCTGCAACCTCCTGTGACAGGATAGCGTAGAGCCGATCACATGCGCAATTAAATTGGTCTTCCCTCGATATCGTGGCGCATTTGAATTCTACAGGACAATTTTCTAATTAAAGCATTATGGAGAAATTCAACCATGTTAAATGGCTAAACATCAGCAATATTCTTAACAGCGCTAACAATGGAAAGAGAAAACACCTGCCCTGCACATCTTCACACCAACACTCTTACTAACATTTATCACTGTAAACTGTAACAGAATTTGACAATACAACTGTGGAAGTTGTAGCCAAGAAAAAACATGGATGTCGTGGGTATTTTGGATTGAAAGATTTGCTTGACTGTTGTAGAGATGACAAATTGTCACACAATCTCTAATTGTACAAATTGTAGTGTTTCCCTTATTCCAGAATGCAAACTATTGATGATCACATGTACTGTATGTGAATTAATTTGACATTTTTCTGTATAATTATTTTCAACAACTGAAGTAGCTTATTTTGTTATGGACGTTGAAATGTGCATACTAGATTTGCACTTTTCAGAGAGCTCAATCTTGTGAGATTAAAAAATATAATTGTGTAAAATAGGCATATTATATCGTAATAACGATCGCAGGCCCCTGAATATAATGGAATGGAATCGCGGCAGACTTTGAGGTATCTGCCGCTGGCTAAGAGAATCGATATAAAGATCACGTTGCGATGAAACTTGCGATTTACACCCCTACTAATTTCATGGCCCCTTACTAAATAAATATTTAAATTGATATTAAATATTGATTTGAGTTCAAATTATTTTATTATGTGAGAAGACTGAGTACTGAGATGAGACTAGCACAGCTATTTAGGAAATTGTTTACTTACTGTTTTCAGTAAAATATGAGTAATCATTGTGCTAAATAAGTGTTCATTGCATTTCCATAAGTTTAATTTACTGTCACTGAATTGTATTATATAAACTTGTATAAAGTATATATACAATACGGCCACCCTGCTATACAGATATCGGTATCAGTCTTTGATAAACCCATGTTGAATGGCACGATTGACCAATAAGTATCAATTATTCCACAGAACAATGTAATATATAACACTGACCACTTTTACATGCACTTCAGAAAACGGTTTATTCCAGGGTTTTAGCAGAAAGTGGCGTTCTGAAACATCATGTAAAAAAGAATGCTGTTTTCCTTACGCTGTTTAAGGGTTTAAGAGAAAATGGTTTGACACACAGGTTTCTCCCAGAGAATGTGGCTTAATGTGGTCATGTAAATGTACATACAGCAGCGTTCGGATGGGTGTTTGAAGAGTGCGTGTGCTTGGAACAGACTGGGATAACAAACGTCATAGGATAGAGCCCTAGATCATGTCAACACAGCGGAAATAATTCAACATTTCTGGGAGTAAAGTGGGAAAATCACATACACTATAAGCTAAACCCATTTATACAAATGAATGTAAAATATTGACTGTCCCTAACGTCCACATATATGCACTCATGCATTGGGGGAATCCCGGAGTTTTATGTAATAGGAAAACCCCAATACTGCATTGCAATTCAGCTGCAGGTTGTGTTAGTAAGTTAAGGAAACAAACACAGCAACAACTCTGGAATATCTGGAAATAAAGCAAATCAACAGAGAATAAAATCGAGAAATCTTCCACGGATGCCTTGTGTGTTATTTACACAAGCGTCAATGAAAAATTACTTTGCTGTGGAGAAAGATGCTTTCTGACGGAGCCGCATGTATACAGGAGAAAAGAGTACCCCGCTTAAACAGTGTATATAAATTGGAAAGCTATTTTGTTGCAATAACCCACTTTTTCGCAATAAGCCTCTTTCTGATGTCCATGTAAACGTAATCACTGTGTCCTGGCACAATGCAACAAAACCTCAAGCACATTGTGGAGAATTTTGGTTAGACACATCGACACAATTTTTTAAAGGATTTTCATTTCAGATTTTGGGATTTTAGTCTAGGTGGCAAGCAGCTAGTGTTTGATGAATTTCCCCACAAATTTACAGAAACAACATACACACCTCTACAATCCTTTGTTCATCTTTCCCCTTCTCTTTGGTGAGAGCAGTCACCTCCCTCTCTCTCTCCTCCCTCTCAGTGTCCAGCTCATTCTCCAGCTCTGTCTCTCTATCTCTGAGCTGCTGCAGAGATTTCAGATCTGTCTCTCTCTGTTCCCTGAAACACAGTGGGATCAGCTCAACAACTGCAAAGCATCACTGGCTGTGAAAACACAGGGCTAGCATACAGTAACAGCTGTTGAGATAAACTCAACATTTATAGTGTCATCTAAAGCGTATTTATTATTGGTCCTAGCAAACTCTTACAAGCTTATTGGGGACCTGATTAACTGTTGTTTACAAATGACACACTTCATCTAAAAATCTCAAAATGCCTCTGATGCAAACACCACAGTTCCTCACCACAGAGGATGCACTCTTTTTCTAACAAACTCTTGTGTGTGGAACATCCACTTCTTACCATATGACAACATTTAACATGGTGGTTGACAAATACGTACAAAGCTGACAAAGTTCTACCAGTACGTAATTTTATGTGGTGCCAACCAAAACATGCAGCACTTGCATTGTTTAAAAAAGCAAAGTAAATGCTTCTGAACTAAACTTTTACTGCTTTTTACAGACATAGATATTTATAGCTTTGTCATCAGTTGAAATGTCTGTTGGGAATTTCTAAATATGCCCCACTGTAGCATGTCGCAATGCTGCACCTTAATTCACTGGCCTCTAAAGACGCGGTCTTCAGTTCCCGGTGCAGACCTGCCATCTTGGAGTCAAATGCATGGATCTGGGACTGGGCTTCTGCCACCTCCGTCTCCAGCTGAGGGGTCAGGAAGACAAAAATCACACCTCCCTCCATCCCAAACTTGGCCCTTCCATCAACTCAATCTGGAGCTAAATCAAGTAATTAAAGGCAAGAGACCTATGACAGCATGCAGGGATTTGGTCATGTATCCCATGTCCCTGAGCAATGTAACTGATCTATGCTAAAGATGGGCTAAACCTGTATGCCAGACCTGCAGTGAACAAACACTGAGTTCTCTCTTGTCCTTGGCTAGAGCTTCATTTAATGTGGCCATTTTCTCCAGGGCATTTCGGCTTTCTACCAGCTCTCTCTTCAGCTGTGTTTCACTGGAGGACAGTGTCAGTAATGACTCCCGTGCCTGGAGAGGAGGGTAGAGGGAAAATGAAGGACAAAATAAAGGGATCGTGGAGAGGTATGGTAGAGTGGTGAAATGTAGGATATAAATTGAAACAGCACAAATCTCCATGGGCTCATTTTAAAAGGACTCCTTCAGTGACTTATCTTCCGATGACCTGATCTTTGACTCTGTTAATAGAGATCAGGTTCGTAGCCCTCTAGTGACCAAATGTGCATAGGAATCAAAGATGTCTATAATATCAGGAGACAGCTAGCGTCTCCATTCATTTTAAAGGCATTTGCTTTGCTGGTGCATTCAGCCCTGGAATACTGTAACATGGACCAGGCACTATGTTCCAGGAATATTTGTTTCAACACTCGTGAATGGCAGCAGATAGGAAAAATATATTATTTATTCTATAATGGCACATTGAACATGGTTTATAAATACAATCTGCCCCAAACCGATACCATTGCATTAGACAAGGTTTTTTATCTGGCCCAGTATCAAACAAACATATTGCAATTCCGCTGGGTGTGGTGCAGAAAAGACAAACTTCAAATTTTTTATTTTAGAGTTAAAGGAAAGAGAATCATAACGTGGGATGTGAATGATTAAAAGGGTCATGACATGAGGAATCAAATTTTACTTGATCTTTTGACATATAAGAGATCATTGTACTATCAAAACATGCTGTAGGTTTCAGAACTGAAAACTTCCTCCTTAATAGAAAAAGAGAATTTATTTAAACCAGGCTGTTGAAATGGCCCGTTTGCCATTTGTGATGTCACAAGATGTAACCCTTTAAATTGCCACTGTGCTTAATGTATTTGGATGCAATGTACTGGGTGTACGTTACGTGTAAACTCAAATTTAGTTTTATAATGTTGTTTATAATGAGCTTGTTGTTCATTTCCGATTGAGTTACAAATGTGGCTGCATTGAAGGATTTGCACGATGTTAGTCAATCATAACAGTGGGCATTTTACATTGAAGTCTTAAATGGCCAGAGAGCTTAAAACTGAGCTTTTCAGACAGAGGGCCAGAGACAGGAAAATGATCATATATTTTTAAATTGTGACTGTTTTGGTGCCAAAACTGACATTATAAGTGAACCTCAGGGAAGATAACAAAATTATTTAAAAAAACAGTAGCCTATGTCATGACCCTTTTAAAAAATATATATATTTTTCAGGTGTTGAGCAACATTTTCATAAATGAAATAGCACTGGCTAAGTGATGAAGACATTAATCATATAGAACTTGAAGATAGTTAGAAATATTTGTGTCTGTATAAAAAGCCTCACTCTACTGTCATAAAATCGGTTTACCTTGAGTAAAGAATCTTTAGTGTAAGTAGCCTCTTGCTCAGCTCGAGCTCTATCCAGCTTCTCTCTCTCTAGTGCCCCCTGCAGGCTGTGGAGCTCAAGACGGGTGCGAGTCTCTCGCTCACACAGCTCAGCAGTCTCCAGGATCTTAGCTTCCAGACTTAAGCAACAATTAAAAAACATTTAATCACAGTTATTTACCAGCAAAATTTTGCATGACTAAACAAGGCTCATGAGTGTGCTCTGCATAATGCCAATTAATGACAGATGGATAAAGCATACCTTTTCAGTCTCTCTTTCTCCAATTCAACTCTTTCCTCTTCTTCCTCCTCCCTCTCTCGTCTCAGTTGTTCAATCTCTTTTCTCAGTTCTTCTGTGCATCTCTCGGCCTCCTCCACCTGACTAGATAAACTAGTTACCATCTCCTTCTCACTGTCAAACAAAATACCTCCATAGATTACACTGTGGAGCACTTTCATATTAAGCCAAGTCACTTATTATAACATTTGAAATGAAATTAGATAAAGGACTACTTAGATATTAGATAAACTACTGCCGAGTAAACTGATTATAAATAGATGCTAAATCACAACTCAAATGTTTAAATCAATGCTCAGGCACTCTGGCAAAAGTAACAGTATAGTACAGTAATATATGTTCATGAAAGCATCCATCACCTTTTCAGTAGTTCTTGAGTGCGTTTAATCTCAAGTGCTCCCTGATTGATCTGCTCTTCAATCTCCTCCTTCTCACTCTCCAGCTGTGTAATTTGTTGCTCAAGGGATTGTTTCTCCACCCTTAGTCTATGCAAGCTTAACTGAGCATCCTGAACAAAGTAATAAATATTGGTCACTTAACTAGAGGTCTCCATATATTTTGAAATATGCTAATTAATCAGCACTGCGTATTTCCCCACAAGAATTCTCACAGCTTCAGTTCCATACTGAAAATGGACATGCTGATTGAATACTTCCCCTTATATGCATTCATATTCAAATAGCAGCTTTGTGGCAATTTGTAGATATCTTTCCACACAAGTCTGCATTATCTAGTTTTTCTTTGCGGAAGCAACATCAGAAGTGTGTGGCTGCACATGTGCACAGCTAAGAGGGAATGACGGATTGGATCTTGAAAAGTGGTGTCTATATGACCTGTGGTTGGTGAGGAGGGGCTAAAAAAATACCTTGGTGACATCAGCCGAAATGTTATTACATTTTGATAAAGGGTAATGCAAATTTTTTTTCTTTGTGGAGGACCATGCACCAAATTGTTCATAATAATGCCAGGAATGCGTATTAAAAAAAGAAAAAAATATATACAAATACAATATATATATATATATATATATATATATATTGACCAACCTGCACTTCCTGTTGTCGCCATTGCAGGGAAGTCTCAGCTTGAGCGATGACAGAGAGAACAGAGGACAGTCCTTCACTGGACATATCATCAACAGAGAGAGAGCTAGACTGCCCACTCCTCTGCTGAGATCTGAGAACCCTGGACTGGGCACAAAGACAATAAATCTATCAATTATATCTGGTTTTACACAAAGCAAACACACACACACACATCAATACTTTTAAACAGAATGATCTCAGTCTTTAGGCACCTCACAATTCATTTAATTTACGATAAAGGGAAACATGATGCAATTGCAAAAAGATTCTCAATGCATCCTAATTTTTCACCAGAAGCATAGAGGTACAAATATTTGGTGAGTTAAGGTGGATTGAAGGGAAAGTTCACCCATTATTTACTCACCCTCAAGCTTTACCACATGTTTAGACTTTCTATCTTCTGCAGAACACAATGAACATTTTAAGAGAATGGGTGCAAAATTGTGACGCTCCACAAAGCACATTAAGGCATCATAAAAGTAATCCAGACTCCAGTGTTTTAATCCATATTTTCTTCTCCCTGCACAGTAGGGTGCGATATACATTTACATTTATGCATTTGGCAGACGCTTTTATCCAAAGCGACTTACAGTGCACTTATTACAGGGACAATCCCCCCGGAGCAACCTGGAGTTAAGTGCCTTACTCAAGGACACAATGGTGGTGGCCGTGGGGATCGAACCACTGACCTTCTGATTAACAGTTATGTGCTTTAGCCCACTATGCCACCACCACTCCATGAGGATAAAGAATGTCAATCACCAAAAACATGGGAAGAATGTACAAGTGATCTGTTTCTCACCCACACCTATCATATCACTTCTGAAGACATTGATTTAACCTCTGGAGTCTTATGGATTACTTTTATGCTGGCTTTTGATATTTTTGGAGCTTAAAAATTTTGGCACCCATTCACTTGCATTATATGGACCAAAACAGCTGAGAAATTCTTCTAAAAATCTTAATTTGTGTTTTGCAGAAGTCAGTCAGTCATACATATCTGGGATGGCATAAGGGTGAGTAAATGATGAGAGAATTTTCATTTTTTTTTCTGTGAAAAACTCTAACTTGAATTGATAGTAAAATATGACTGCTGTGATGCACCAATAGAAAAAGAATAAGCAGGTGTAACAACCTAGCATCGTCAGCTTTGTGCACCATTTAATGGTATAAATGACACTGCAGATATGCCATCCATGCTGTTTTTGCAGTGTTGCACTCCACACCGTACTTCTCTACTGTATATATGTAATGTTTTTCCCTGTATATGCTTTTTCAAAACACAAAATTATTAATAATGAATTTTTATGATTTGTGGATCGATTCAGAATCGTTTGAGAAAGAACTGTGCTGCATTAATGAACCGGTACTCCCCCACCCCTAATATCTTCCATTTCCTGTTCTTATGATGACTCACCAGTGTCCTGACAGCATGCTTGACAGATTCAAAGTTTCTTTCCATTTCTATCTGTCTCTCCCACTTCCTCTCTTGCTCACGTTCTCTCTCCATCTCTTGCCTGTGTCTCTTCTCCATCTCTTCATCCTGCTTCTCTCTTTCAGATTCCAAAGCTTTTATGGTAAATTTAATTTCTGTGATCCTGAAAACAACAGTGTACAACATCAACATTTTGTTACATACCATCCTCTAACTTAGAAAATGACACAGAAGAGTACAGTATTAACGGGACTAGTTTATATGACTGTAAATCAAGTAATGACCTGTTCCTGAGTTCCAGGGCCTCTGACTCAAAGTCAGTTTTAAATTCAATCGACTTCATCTCTCCTCTCTGTTCATGATCCAAATCATCTGAAGACAGTGGCCCCTGAGTGGAGGTGAGGGGGTGTGCTGTAGTGGAGTGGGTTATACATGAGTCCAGGGGCAGGATGGAGGATGATCGAGCAGAAGCCCACACAGAGAGAAGAGAGGAGGAGAGACGAGAGATCTCTACTTTCATCTCCCACAGGTCTCTGTGGCATAAAAACACAACAAATGCACAATGCTCTTAATGGACGATAAAGATGAATGAATGCAAATGTATGAATAAGAACTTGTTATGAAATATAATGTGCAGATTCTGTGGTTGTTTTAGGATATTTTCTCACTTGTCAGTCGCAGTCTTCAGAGTGTGACACTGGCGTTTTAGTGTGACCACGCATCCCCAAATAGTCATCAACCGGGACTGCTCTTTTCCTATGTGGCCTGTCAGAGCCTGTTTTGAAAGTAATCAATGATGGAAATCTTGCAATTTTCAATAACAATAATTTTATGTATGCATGCACTTATGTTAAACAACAATTATTTCTGTGGGACCTGATAAGATTTGTTGTAGCACAACTCATGAGAATGTATGATTGCCTTCCATACCGAGAATGATCAATAAGGTCATATAGATATAGTACAGATGGAAAAATGCTACCTGTATTCCCTATTGAAGTTTAAAACAAGCAGGATGAAAAATATATGTCCTGTGCAGACCTTTATTAAATATTATCTAACTTCTGTTAAAGGGCAGTTGTTTATTAAGAAGTTTAACCAACCTTGTATCAATGTAACATAATGAATGATGTGATTGAAGGAATTATTGTTTCACAAATAAAGAATTGCTTATTACACCAGGCAAATGGAGGATAAAGGCAGACACTTCTTTTGCACAAGTTTGTAGCATATCAAATTAAAGTGGATTTTGTGAATCATTACTTTAGTATGAACTTGATGTCTTTTTAGTTCCTTCATTCTTTCATGTTCGATTTTAAATATCAAATATATTCTGTGTTATGTTTGGGGTTTTGTTCTTGTGAGAACAATAATGACACAGAATGCAACCTTGAGGATTATTTTAGAGCAAAAGCACAAAACTGTTTAGCTAAATGAGTTAAACAGAGCAAAACCTTCATTAGACCTCTGGGAGAAGAAACATTACTTCATATTCTCATACCATTTCTTGAGCAACCAAACCTATTTAATTAATCACCTTGTCATACCTTATATTTATTTAACATTTCTGATATTTCTTTTCACAGCCATCCACTAATCAAAAAACCACATATTCAGCTTTGTTTGTTTGACTGCACTGTTGCTTGGTAACATTATATTAGTCCACTTTCCCCAATGCATTGAAACAAATCAACTCTCAGACACAGACCAATTGCTAAGCAACAGCTAAATGTTATGAACTTAATTTTAAGGCCAGACACACGATGTAAGCAACTGCATTTAATGCTGCCTTCACATTGCATTTGTCAGAATTACAATAATTAACATGATGCAACTTAGAGATTCTACTCGAAGCTGTTCACGCACTCACAAATCAATTGTTTCTATTGTAACGCACATAACCCCAAAATGGAACCATGTGCAGTTTCATTTAGAATCTAGACTGGCGGCCAAAAGTTTGGAATAATGTACAGATTTTGCTCTTATGGAAAGAAATTGGTACTTTTATTCACCAAAGTGGCATTCAACTGACACAATGTATAGTCAGGACATTAATTATGTGAAGAATTACGATTACAATTTGAAAAAAAGTTTTCAGAACTTCTTAAACTACTTCAAAGAGTTCTCATCAAAAAATCCTCCACGTGCAGCAGTGACAGATTTGCAGATCCTTGCCATTCTAGCTGTGAGTTTGTCCAGATACTCGGGTGACATTTCACCTCACACTTCCTGTAGCACTTGCCATAGATGTGGCTATCTTGTCGGGCACTTCTCACACACATTACAGTCTAGCTGATCCCACAAAAGCTCAATGGGGTTAAGATCCATAACACTCTTTTCCAATGATCTGTTGTCCAATGTTTCTTTACCCACTCTAATATTTTCTTTTTGTTTTTCTGTTTCAAAAGTGTCTTTTTCTTTGCAACTCGTCCCATAAGGCCTGCACCTTTGAGTCTTCTATTTACTGTTGTACATGAAACTGGTGTTGAGCAGGTAGAATTCAATGAAGCTGTCAGCTGAGGACATGTGAGGTGTCTATTTCTCAAACTAGAGACTCTGATGTACTTATCCTCTTGTTTAGTTGTACATCTGGCCTTCCACATCTCTTTCTGTCCTTGTTAGAGCTAGTTATCCTTTTGCGTTTGAAGATTGTAGTGTAAACCTTTGAATGAAATCTTCAGTTTTTTGGCAATTTCAAGCATTGTAGAGCCTTCATTCCTCAAAACAATGATTGACTGATGAGTTTCTAGAGAAAGCAGTTTCTTTTATGCCATTTTTGACCTTAAGACATGCCAGTCTATTGCATACTGTGACAACTCAAAAACAAACAGAAAGACAATGTTAAGCTTTATTTAATGAACCAAATAGCTTTCAACTGTGTTTGATATAATGGGAAGCGATTTTCTAGTACCAAATTAGCAATTTAACATGAATACTCAAGAATAAGGTGTTGGAGTGATGGCTGCTTGAAACAGGGCCTGATCAAAAAGGACTTTTTTTAAATATTGATGGTGCTGTTTTTACAATATCCTGAATATACGTTGTGATCAGTTGAATGCCACTTTGGTGAATTAAAGTACCAATTTCCTTCCAAAACAGCTAAATCTGTACATTATTAAAAACTTTTGGCCACTAGTGTATATCACTACATCAATGCAAGTCTTGAAAATATTTAAGAAAAAAAAATAGAATGTGCACCAGGTAATGCTGGTTTTATATATCTATATATATATATATATATATATATATATATATAAGGACATATAAAACACAGGCTGCAACCTCACGACTCTTAACTGTTGAACTCACTGCCATTTTGGTTGTTCCAATGGCTAAGTGGGAAAAGTCAGAGAATTAATACAATTCTAAGGTTTTTTTAACAGGTTTTTTACACTACAAAAATGTATAATCACTGTAATTTCAACATGATGACAAAGCAGCATAAAGGCATCAATATACTGTATACAATATACAATATTCCATTGAAATCGAAGAATAAACAGGTGTGATGACTTTTCATAGAATGCGTCATGTAGTCATTGAAACATTTGGAACCATGTGCTTTACATGTAGTTTTTTTTTCTTTCTCCCCAATTTGGCATGCCCAATTTCCAATTCACTCTAAGTCCTCGTGGTGGGGTAGTGATTTGCCTCACTCCAGATGGTGGAGGATGAATCTCAGTTGCCTCCGCATCTTATCACATGGCTTGTTGAGCGCATTACCATGGAGACTTAGCATCTATGGAGGCTTCATGCTATTCTCCACGGTATCCACGTACAATTCACCACATGCCCCACCGAGAGCGAACTACATTATAGCGACCATGAGGAGGTTACCCCATGTGACTCTGCCCTCCCTAGCAACCGGGCCATTTGGTTGCTTAGGAGACTTGGCTGGAGTCACTCAGCACACCCTAGATTTGAACTCATGACTACAGGTGTGGTAGCTTTACATGTAGTCTTGTGCATCATCATATTTAAATGCTCCTCTAAATGGCTCCCCCAGCGGCATGGTCTGTGTCTGAATTTTCGGAAACAGCATACCGTTGGTCGACTGTTCTGAACTTCTTTCTAGCTCTGAGCGAAGAACAAAGAACAACTTAGCTGCAGGACTGATTCCCCTATGGAACAGATGGGTTAAGTGATGGAACAGAATGATTCTATGATGAAAAGAGGGGTTTTGTGATGGAATAGAAAAGTTCTATGAAAAAGGAGGTTCTATTATGGATCAGAGGGGTTCTATGGTAGAACACAAGGGTACGGTGGTGGAACAGAGGGGTTTCTATGATGGAACAGAAAAGTTCTATGATGGAAAGAAGAGGTTGTATGATGGAACAGAAAAGTTCTATGATAGAAAAAAAGAGGTTGTATGATGGAACAGAGGGGTTCTATGATGGAACAGAAAAGTTCTATGAAGGAAAACGGAGGTTGTATGATGAAACAGAGGGGTTCTATGGTAGAACAGATGGCTTCTGTGATGGCTCAAAGGGGTTCTGTTTTGCCAGCGGAATTATCCAAAAACACTTTAAATAACAGTAAAACCCATTGAAGAGACTGTACGTCTATCACTCACAGCCTTGTTGTCATTCATTTATTCATTTTGCATTTAACATTTATGCATTTTGTCAAACACTTTAATCCAAATTGACTTATTACAGGGACAATCCCCCCAGAGCACCTGGAGTTAAGTGCCTTACTCAAGGATACAATGGTGGTGGGTGTGGGGATTGAAACGGTAACCTTCTGATTACCATTTATATGCTTCAGCCCACTGTGCCACCACCACTCCTATAAATAAGGGTCTATTGAGGAACAGGCAGATTCTATGACAGAAAAAAAAAAAAAGAGTTCTATCATTGAAAAGATAGGACTACTAAGAAACATATGGCTTCTATGATGTAACAGAAGGATTTGATGATTGATGTTCTGAGCGTAGGACACATTTTATTTCAAAACATCTTAAGATCTTATGTAAAACAAGATTAAGCTTGCCCTTTCACAAAAACCCTGCCTCAAATTATCACTGTGCATGTGCAGAGAATATCGGAGTCACTACCGAAACTGCAATGGATAACATAGTGATAACCATAGTGATTTTGTTATGTTCTTTAAGCTTCTGCATTTTAAATGAATGTGCTCTCTTGACCATAATGTTTAAATTATCCCTAGACAGCAGGGTTTGTTATAGAAAATACTACAGTTGAGGAAGACAGAATAAATATCTGCTACATGCACCTCTGTTTCTGTGATAATCTATGACAACACTCAGACAAGCTGTCATTGTCCAAAAGAGAGTGACATCACTACATTAACAACAAGTTGTTCGGTTTGGATCTGAACACACTGGATGTTTAATTAAAATTACACTGACACTACAGAAATTTTTTCGGAAGTGAGTTTGGTAAGCTTCAGTGTGTATGTGGCCTAAGATTATTTTAAAAGTATTGATTTAAACATTATCATTCATGACGTTACATTTATATAGAATTAATTTAAGAGCCTTTAACACACATACACGCCACAACTACGGTGTATATACATTTCTGACCTCCTTCTCTTTTTGCCAATCAATTTCTTTTTGCACCACCTCCTCCACTGCTTTGGACCAATCGACAGTTAGCTTTCGAAGATCATCCCTCAGGGCTTCATTTGCTTCCGTTGATTGGCTGAGCTGACTCCGCAGAAGAACATTGACCTCTGAAAGACCTGTACTTCTGCTCCAGTGAAGAAATACAACTCAGTCATGTGAATTCAGACATAAAGTAGAGGTAGACATCAAATGTTTTTGCACACTCTAAGAATTAAACACACACCTCTGTTGTTCCTCTTCCAGCCTAATGAGGGTGCTCTCAAGTGTGTCACTGCATTCATCCTGCAACATTCTCTGTAAAGCACCAGAGAAAATGCACAGCATTAAATGGTTAAAGTTCACCCAAAAATGAAAATTCTCTCATCATTTACTCACCCTCATGCCATCCCAGATGTGTATGACTTTCTTTCTTCTACAGAACACAAACAAAGATTTTTAGAAGAATATTTCAGCTCTGTAGGTCCATACAATGAGAGTGAATGGGTACCAAAATTTTGAAGCTCCAAAATCCATATAAGGGCAACATAAAATACTCCAGACGAACTGGATGGTTAAATCCATAGCTTCTGAAGCAATCTGATAGGTGTGTGTGAGAAACAGACACACCTATTAAGCCATTTTTCCCTGACTTACACTTTCTTCTTTTGTTTTAAGTGATTCACATTCTTCGTGCATATTGCCCCCTGCTGGGCAGGGAGGAGAATTTATGATTAAAAAAAAATGACTTAAATATTGATGTTTCTCACCCACACCTATAATATCATGTCTGAACACATGGATTTAAAAACTGGTGTCATATGAATTACTTTTATACTCCCTTTCCAAATTTTGGAACCATTCACCATTGTATGAACCTACAGAGCTGAAATATTTTTCTAAAAATCTTAATTTGTGTTCAGCAGAAGAAAGTAAATCATACACATCTGGGATGCCAGGAGGGAGAGTAAATCATGAGAGAGTTTTAATTTTTGGGTGAACTACCCCTTAATGCAACTCTCACAGCTCCGCAAATAAAGCATAATGACTCTTGTTTATCTTACCTCTCTCACCCTCAGCTCTCTCTCCTCACTGATCACCTGCTGCTCCAGAGCCTGACAGCGAGCCCTGTACTCCAACACCTTAAATATGCAAGAATGAATGCATTTATAAAGAATAAATTGTTACCCCATATGGGACTGTTTGATACTAAGTTAGAAATGATTGGTTCGCATAATTGAGTAGGCTAATGGACCAGTCACGCAAACAGTGTTGTTGGTCGCAGCGGCTGTGGACATTATTGATGGGTTGCGCAACTGGTCAAAGCTTTTGAAAATCTGATCAGTAATGGTATATATTGCAAGTTAAAACAAGACGTCATGTTACTTTGAAGAGGAGTCAGTTTTCTTGCCACAAAAACACACACACACACACACACACACACACACAAACAATTATCTCACAGGAGACTCACAGATCACATGTGCACCAATGTCTTAACTCCTTTTGGTTAATTGGCACAGTTCTCAGCACATCTCTGGATACTCACAAATTACATCTCAAATGGTTGCTGTCACTCATATCAATGGAAAATGACTTCCTGTCACTACATGTGTGAACACCCCTAAGTGTTTTACAGTATTAAGTGCGTGCGCATGTGTGTTAAACTCTGTGTTCTGACCTTGTTCTGAAGTTTATTAATGAGCAGGGCCTGTCTGGCTTCTCTCTCTCTGCCCTCTCTGATCTTTTTACTCCATTCTCTCTGCTCATCATCCAGATGCAGAGATAAAGACAGGTCCAGTGTCTGAGACAGCTAACAACAGTATGGACACAAAGACATAAAAGCTTGACAGGTTAGCATGTGTTCACTCCTTCAAAGTGTCACCATTTTTGATGAGCTATTTTGATGGATGCGTCATGTCACTAACTCCGTTCTCACCCTGTCAGTCAAAGCTTGAGCTCGGGACTCCAACTCCTCCCTCTCTGCTCTGCTCTCTGCCAACTCATCCTGCAGACGTGATATCTCTGCCCTCATCTCCACCGGCTCCTCCTGCCAGCCAGTCAACATGTCTGATTCCATTTTCAGCCATAAGCTATAGAAAATAATAAGATAAATTCAATTGCGATAAAATGGTCAACATGAAATGGTTTTGGCAATGGTTTTTACTTATAAAATCAAACTGTATCCATTGGGAATTTAATGGATTGGACTTGGTTGGAATGTATGTGAGGGCTTGACATATAAGGCTGATTGGTAATGTTAACCAAAAAGAAAAGTTACATTTTGGAGATTAATAAGAAGACAACTTTTTTTCTTTTGAATAACATGCATCAATGAATCATTCACAATAAGACCATGAGCATATACTAAGAAAGTAAATGAAGTCCATTCTGGCTTCAAGTTGACTTTAAGGCACAAAACATTGATGAAATGTTCATAAAGAACAACACAGTGTGATTTCTAATATCAACACAATGTAACAAACGCATACATCCTATGGAGTGCGTACATAGTGTTTCTTTCAAACAGGAAAGGTATGATATTACACACAGAGGATCAGTTATATAGGACCTGGATAGTATATTATCAGGTGGTATATACAGTATGCTATCTACTACAATCTCTAGCATTATTTTGACAGATTGGAGTGGCTGCAGTTCGTTCATTCATTCATTCTGATATACTGTTAGTAGGGCTGCTTTGACTGACCCATAATACTTCAGCATGTTTAAATCACATGTTTATGAGTGTTAAATACCAGCTAGAGCATGATAGAGAGCTTAGTTTACGTTACATTAGGTTACCACTGTTAAAAGTGCAAAACAAAGTAGTAGCTTACTTTATAAAAATCGTATTAGTTCACTGCGTCCATTCTTGTACTGTTGTCTATAATATTACACAACGACAGGAATAATGGTATTGTTATCCGTTATATGCTTTGCATGATCATCCGGAGTTAAAACTGTAAACCTCTCGCGAGTGTTTTGAAGAATCTCAGTCCGCGTGCACTCAAACCCGCGTGTGTTGAACAGCTCCACCACGCGGCTCGGAGACACACGCTAAGCACTTACTACTTTAAAATGATTATTTGGGGACACTTGGGTAATTCAACTGAGGGCTCCACAAAATATTCTAAACTGTATTTTTTAATAGGAAATGTATTTTTTTATTTTATTTTATATGTATTTTTAAGTATGTCGCTAACAAGTTACTAGTTAAGCACTACAACGGTTTTCCATTTCGTCAATCACGTTCACTCACATGCTTGTGGTGTTTGTAGTCCTTATCTAGCAAGTTGTTAGCAACATTAGCCTTCCGGGTTCACCTAAAAATTGACATCACAGCTGAGGTTTGGCCCTGGATGACAATACTGAATAATTTTGAACCAGGGTCCCTGTCAGTTCTGCAGAAGGCATTCATTTCAAAGGTTTCAAATAATATAATATTTTTCTTGTTAAGAGACAAGTAAACAAAACAAAAAATACAACAAAAAACTATTTGTCTGCTTATTTGTTTCATAGATTTTATTAAAAGTAAATTTTTTACTAGATATTATATATGGATAATAGCATTGACCAATTCTGGATACAAAATAAAAAGTATGAATTCAATAACACTATCAGCTCTCTTCTAGAAAAGGTAAATTCATCTTTCAAATAGTAGTTTATCTTGTTAAGATTAAGAAACATATTAAAAACAAACAAACAACAATTTAAGTAATCTCATTGATTAATCAAATCCCTCATTTAATTCATCCAAGTGTGGGCTAGCATCTACCTGATGCCACATTAGTTGGATTGCATGGGGCAACACACTGTAGCAGTGATAGAGTTATAATATGGAATAGGAATGTCATGTCATGACACTGGTTAGAACTATCTAGTGTAAGATGATAGTCACAGAGGCAGGTAAGACTTGATTTAAATAAGATGCAGACTTGTAACACATTCAACAAGCTGCTTGTTCAATTCTATTCTCTTATGGACAGAAAGTCTTTAGTTTTAGTAATTTTAGGAGGGACTCTCTCTTTTGTCCTTCTGAAGGTTATTGTTTAATAAAATTAAAAGTGATATTCTATCCTCTCCAGCATATTCTTAAATCTGTTCTCACAAATATGTTGTCCCATATGATGGTGGCGTAGCGATCTTTATGAAAGATCAGACTCCGCAAGAAGAAATATTAAAGGGCTCGTTCACCCACAAATAAAAATTCTGTTATCATTTAATCACCCACATGTTGTTCCAAATGTGTATGCCTTTCTTTCATCAGTGGAAAACAAGAAAATATGTTAATTGATGATAATTTTAGCTACAGTCACCATTCACTTTCATTTCCTCTTTTTCCAAACAATGAAAGGGATCGATGACTGAGGCTGTCTGTTCTAAACATACTGCCTAACATCTCCTTTTGTGTCCCACGTCACAAAATAAGTGGTTTGGAATAACACAGAGGTGTGTAAAGGATTGTTGGGTGCACTATCCATAATCACTTCAAACCATGCAACCTGATGGGATTCTGTCTGTATTACATGAATGGAATGGACTCACCCAGATCAATACTGGATATCATGGAAGTTTGCTTGATTTATGCGAGGCACAGACTTCACACATGTGCTAGAGGAAATGTCCAACATATCTGCTTTTATCGTGATTCTGTCCATATCATCTGTTACGGGTGAATCAAATCAGATAATTAATCCTAAAATGATAACAATGATGAACAATGATTGTTTATTTTACCTAAAAATGTAAATTCTGTCATAATTAATTCACCCACCCCCATGGTGCTCTAACCCATATGACTCTCTGTCTTTCATTGAACACAAAAGGAGATGTTTGGCAGAATATTTGGGATTGACAGCCTCAGTCACCATTCACTATCAATGAAAGAAAAAAGATGCAACGAAAGTGAATGAGGCAAACATTCTATCTAACATCTTTTTGGTTCCACAGAAAAAAGAAAATCATAGACAGAATTTTAATTTTGGATGAACTATTCCTAGACGGTTGAATTATCTGTAAATGTATGCTTATATTTGTTATGCACATATATTAATTTGCTCTGAGAATCCTGTCCATTACATTCATCTCCACTGGATCCACGTATTGCTTGGTTGAGAACATTAGGAATGGCACATTTAAACACATTTTTACAGGTAAAGATCTGGACTCTAACACCAATCCTACAACATTACCCACATGTAATGTAATCAGGTTTTGCATGTCAGCTACAGCAAGGTTAGGGCTCTTGTAGCTACAATATATACACACAAATACCACCCATCTCTATTTCAGGTTGAAAATTTAGTGTTAGTGTGAATTTCCATTTCATTATTTGATATTAGTGCTTTTCACGAATTAAAGGCTTAGCCATTCAGAAAGCATTCCTCTCTTATAGTTAGTTCTGTACTCACACTTCAGCATTTTTATGATCACTGCAGTGGCAGTTTGCTGATTCTTGTGTTATTTGCACTGAGCAAACAGATTATGTTCATGTGTAGTTACACACTTCAACTCATTCTAATCTGTTAATAACAGCTCATATGAAGACATGGTGGTAAAAAGTACAACAGATTGACCACATACATTCATGAATGTACAATTATTGTAGGCAATAACAACAAGTTTGTAATTCGTAGTGTTGATGCCACCATAATTATTGGCTCTGCGATTGTATTATTTTGAAGGCAACACTAACTTATAACATTCACTTGACTGGACTGTCAGCAACTTGTCTGATGTGATTGCAGTGTTATTGGGAGATTTTTTTGTTCATCTGTTGTAATAAAAATTGTACAATTAAATTCCGCTTAAATGAGATATTAATTCATATTAATTTATACTGTATAAGGCAAAAAGTTGTCAAAATGCTAGGAGAAAAAATATAGAAATAATAACTGAAACAGTAGGCTATAGGAAACAAAAGAATATTCAAGTATTATATTTTATTAATTTAGTTTATTTTCTTTTAACATAACATGAATCTCATTGTTAAAATAAAAGACAAACATTTTTAAATGAATGATGTCATTGTAAGTCGTTGTAAATGGATTTTATTACACATCACAATCATACAGTTTATTGATCTTCTTCAAGTCACTGGGCCCAAATCTTCTGGTTTCAGTTCTGTTTTTTTACAATGGTAGGACCGCCATCTTCAGAGTAGGCATACATGAGATGAAAAAGAATGTAATAATGTAACTGCAGTTTCTTAAGTCCCTGAAGTTACAAATGTATGATATCAAATATCTTCATACCTTCTAAAGTGCATGATAGAGCCATAGTCATAGGGGCTGTCCAAGTTGTTTGTTTTGAACATTTCAAAATGTCTCACCCTGTCTATATTTACGACAAGTAGAATCAGTGAACACCAATTCAACTAGAAAAATAATATGATAATACAGGAATATAAGAATGTTACTTTGCTACTTTACTTTTCCATATATTTGACCACATGACTGTGACATACTTGTCCTGGTCGGCTCGTGATTGCTCATTAACAAAGCCCAGTGCAGTCGGATGTCTGTAGAGATGTCTACCACCACGTGCCTCTAGATATGGTCAGCACATACAGTACATGCCAATCATCACATACTGTATATATTATGTGTGCAATTAAAAAATATGAATTCTGACCAACTGAGGCAGAAATTAAAGTAAACATTTTTAATTCTCTCATCATTTACTCGCCCTCATGCCATCCCAGATGTGTATGACTTTTCTTTTTTCTTTTGCAGAACACAAATGAAGATTTTTAGAATAATATTTCAGCTCTGTAGGCCCATACAATGCAAGTGAATGGGTGCCAAAAATGTTACGCTCCAAAAGGTACATAAAGGCATCATAAAAGTAATCCATACAACTCCAGTTTTTTAATAAATATCTTCAGGAGTGATATGATTAGATAACAGATCAATATTTAAGTAAATTTTTTTGTTAGAAATTCTTCTAAAAAAATCAAATAAAGGCAGTTTAAAAGTAATCCATATGTCTTCTGAAGTGATATAAGTGTGGGTGAGAAATGTATAAATTTTTAAGACCTTTTTTGCTTTAAATCTACACTTTCATCAGCCTTCCCATGTACATTCACGAGAGGACCAATTTGTTCTTCTGGTTTTTTAGTGATTCGCATTCTACTGGGCTACTTCGCCACCTACTGGGCAGGGAGAAGAAAGACAAAAAAGAGAGGGATAAAGCAAAGGAAACAAAAAAATAAATCATATTTGCACAACAGCCCAGTAGGTGCCGATATGCAAGGAGAATGCGAATTGTCAAAAAACAAAAGAAGAACTCTAGTGAACGTGCATGGAATGGCTGTTTGAAAGTATTGTAATAAAAACGTAAGTATTGATCTGTTTCTCATCTATCACATTGCTTCAGAAGACATGGATTCATATGAATTAAAAAGGCAACTGAGATTTGTCCTCCGCCACCCGGATTGAGGCAAGTCACTTGCCTGCTCATCTCCTTAAATATGTAATCTATTTTTCTATAACAATCTCATTTCATTTTCTTTATCAAATATGTCTCTCAAATTTCATACAAAGACACTGAAATATCCAGTAGTTTGAGTCCATCGAAGAAAGTGTGGAAGAAGAAATCTGCTAAATCTGCCAGTCATACAATCCCTGAGCCAAACACCTATGGTGTGTCTGAATCCTTGACTATATCTGATGAAAATACTGTGTTTCTGGAAACGTACTTATTTAAGGGCCGTTTCCTGGTCAGTTCCTGCAGAGAGGGAAGAGGGCGAAGAAAGATGTTCAGAGGAGGAAGACTCAGGAGCTTTAGAGACAGTGGAGATGGCACTAGGAACCCTGGACCTTAGAGAACACGAGGTCCATCTTTATAAGAAGAAAACGGAAAGAGAAAAGAGAAGGTAAGACCACTACATTCTCCAGATGAACTTCAAATGATTCTAATGCTAGAAGAAAAGTAACATATTAGTTTGTTTATGCTTGTGTCATCAGACTCCAGCAATAGAGAAATTACTTTTGAAAAGGTAGATGATGAATCGGTCGAAGAAGGAGACCTTGAGTGTGAAGATGATTCAACAGAGATTGAAAGAAAGTCAAAGAGCAAGAGAAAACCTAAAGGCAAAAAACACAAGATGGAAGAAGGTGTACACTGATATGGTAGTAATTTATACCGACTGATTTCAGTTCAGATCACTCTGGGCTGTCAGTAAAGGGTTAAACTTTCGACGCACAGAGTCATGTGACAAAACAATATGGTGCTGATCACAGCGGAGTTTGTCTTTGGGAGAAACACTACCATAACCAAAAGGTTTTACATTGAAACCTGTTTGAGTCATAAGACTAGAGTCTCTAGTTTCATCCGATATGCCATATTGAAATTTGAGCGATTTATCACAAAACGGCACGTGTTAAACACAATGATCACTATAGTGGACAATAGCGATAGTTTTTCTTTAGAAATCCTATATTTACTTGTGAATTTTACATAGAGAAAAAAGGTTGCTTTCAGAGGCTTTGTATGGAGTTAGGATGAAAATAAGTTAAATTACGACAGACAGCACATTGGAGGTTAAGTCATTCACTAAATAGGGAGCAAGGAAGCATACTATAGCTTGCCTATGTAGCTAAGTGCATTCACTTCTAAAGTCTGTCAAAAAGTTCAGTTTCAGGCTGCAAATGATGTTTGCACCACTCAACATGTTTGGCAGGCATGAGACAATGATAATCAGTCCTTGGATTCAAAATTAATAATGCCTAATTTTATTTTAACATGGTTAGCAATGATTGGACAATGCTGGCCATTACTTCTGTCAGAATAATTTATGCTAATTTCTTATTGGTAAAATGCTTCAGCAATGGCTATTACTTGTTTATTTGACAATGCAAAGAGGGAACATTGAGATTTTGTTGTAAAAGTAGAAAAAAAACCCCATTGTAACAGTGTCAAATCAATTCAAATCATATTTGTTTGTAGTTTTTTTATTTGTGCTTTTCCTAATACACATTGTTCCAAAGCAGCTTTACAGAAAGTCAGCTGTAATGTCTGTAATATGTTAAAAAAAAAAAAAAAAAATACTTTCGATTGCTTTAATTTTCACAACTTAGTATCTATGTCCCAATAGGAGGACATACATTTTTAGGAAAACAATTTGCTTTAAAAAATATATATAATGTTAATTAGTGGATACAAGATACAAATAAAAAATGAAAATGAAAAATGCACACAGCAGTCATGCTTGGGCCTCAGAAGGTTAAGATAATAAACACATTCGCATTGTCTTTTCAGATGAAGTGGATGAGTTGTGGGAATACAGTTTGAGGGACGCTCTGTACACAGCCTGTTAAACGGGAGGCATCCAAACCTTACACACACTCCTACAGCTGCCAGAGGACCAGGAAGAGGAAAAGATTTGAGGAAAGGCGAACGCCCAAGACAATCCTTCCTCAGACACCTCTTGGGTCTTACGCTTTCTTAACAAGCCCATAGACTCAGCAGGCTTCACTTTACTGCATGTGGCATCCGCAGCTGGACAGAAATCTGTCATCAGACTGTTGTTGGATGCAGGCAGTTGCGGATCCTGGCATAGGCAATTTAGGCAGGCGCCTAGGGTGGCAATGCTCTCTGGTGCCTCACGACAGGGTGCCTACCAGGCCGCAACCGCACAGAGCTCACTATATCGTGTTGGGAGAAAGGTTCCCTGACAGGCTACTCAGCCTTAAAGGCTCTAGATTCGGATAATGGATGGATAATGTATTATTTCATTATGAACATACATGAGATAACCATGATAAACAGTAGGCCTATAGGTAGGCTACACCATGACACAGAATCATCTTAGTGGTCTTGCAATAATTAGTATCAACCATGTGATTGCCAGGCAGATATGACGAAGTCATTAATGATATTACATCAATGAAAACTAGGAGGGGAGGGTTACATTTGAAATTAGGGTTTAGGTATAATACACAGAGTAACAGCAGAATTCTGCCATATACTTTATTTATTGACTCTATAATTTTATTGTGCTATATAAGTTATGTACTGTATAATATCAATGTTAATAGAATGTGGCATTTATATACATATATATATATATATATATATATATATATAAGGGGTTTATATATCTGGATTGTTCTTTTAGCACACCTCGCTGTGTCCAAGCCAACCGCAAAGCCACTGCTTCTGCCCAGCCCTGACCTTTCACCCTCACTACATGGAGAGGTGTAGTGGTGTAAGTGGCTAACTGTACAAAGATCATGGCCATGTGCCATTTTATATGGTCTGGGAGTGGATTGGATGAGAATGTGTATTTCATCAATCTGACATTTCACAATTACAAAATGACTGCTGGGAACAGAAAAAGAAAATGATTGATGAAAGGTATTGTTGAGAAAGAAGGGTAACAGTGACAAGTGTTTAGTTCTTGTAATTCACATTGTTTCAATTTGTGTTAATTTTGTGAGTCTTATTTCTCAGAACGTCCACTGTGATTTTTAAGAATAAGTTCTATATCTTCATTTATACTTAACGAGATTAAAGCTTTCTGTCAATAATGGTTAGGAATTCATTTTCAAATGGCTTGGTGTGTGCAGCATTTACAAATACAAAAAAATTAAAATAACCGAAACCTTATTGTGAAATAATTTGATGTGAGTGCACTGGAATATTATTATAAACCAAGACTTATGACCAAACACAAAGTTTGACAGGAAGACATCAGAGATCTACAAACTTTCAAATTATGAAAATGCTTTCAAATAACCATATATATTTTTTTCTGAGTGACTTATTCAAATGCATCACTTTTAAATCATGGCCAACAAAAAAAGCTGCATATGTAGTTATGGCACTGAGATTTCAATTATATTATTTTCAAGCAGAGAAACTTTTAAGGCACATGTTGGTCTAGATTTCTTGATTTTCTTCTCCGGTCATATAAAATACTAAAATTAACTTTGCATTTGACCATTTCCTGAGCCATCACGACCAGTAAAGAGTTAAATATTGAGTAGACACAAATTACAGTGTGTTATGATGGCTTGCTCTAAAATACCTCATAGCTTTAAGCAGTTTTCAGGAGATATACAGCATATACTGTGAAACATTGTTTGAGATGTCAACTGTTCAGTGCAGCATTTCTGCAAACAAGGCTTTCCAGTGCATTGTAAGATTAATTTGTCATGTGTTGTGTCCATTGCTGTTCAGCTGAGGCCGGTCCATAAACAAGATTCTGCTGTGTGATGGAACACTTTCCAGTTCCAGCACTGTGATGTTGTTTGGCAGAGTGGCACTAAGAAAAGGTCCAGGTACATACAGCGTCTGCTGAGGGCCCCTCTTGGCCCAGTATCTTCCTAGGTTCACCCCGTTTATCCACACCTGACCCTGGAGAGAAAAAAGAAAGAAAAAACAAAATTGGTATGTTGCCATTAACGTCTCTAAATTGTTTCCCACAGTGTAAATTAATCTTATTATATACACTGCTTGCTATCCAAAAGTGATCCACAAGACATGCAGCATAGATCAACTTAAAGGTGTGGTTTACCCAAAAATTTAAATATTCTCATTATTTACTCTGTCTCATGATATCCCAGGTGTGTATGACTTTCTTTCTTCACCAGAACACATTTGAAGAAAAATATCTCAGCTCAGTAGGCCCTTAAAATGCAAGTGGATGGTGATATGATTTTTGAAGCTCCAAAAAAAAAAAATCAAAGACAGCATAAGTTACGATTCCAGGGATTAATGTCTTCTAAAGTGATACAATCGCTTTTGGTGTGAAAGAAGATAAATATCTAAGTACTTTGAACTATAATCCAATGTGAGGTTAAGCTTCACGAGAGGGTGGAGTACAAGCAGTCTCAAGTGTGACGTATTCGCATTGGCATGTTACTGATGTAATCTCAAGTTCTTCTCTCAGTAGAGACATCCAGGTTAAGCACACAAATGCACCATTGTGAATAAAGAAACAGATAAATACAGATCTAACCTGAAACCAACAAAGCTTCTGTAAAGCATTCCTCCCACTCGGTTGTAAACAGCGATGCTCTTCCAGGTGTGTCGCACGTGCCAACACGATTAAGTCACACGCGCATGCCGCTGCTGACCGGAAGCACGATTTAGAGTTAAAAAAGTACATTGTGTCGCTTTAGAAGACATTAATTTAAAAGCTGGTGTCATGTGGATGACGTTTAGGCTGACTGTCTGTGATTTTTTTTTTAGCTAGGACCTACTGAGTTAAGATATTTTTCTTCAAATGTGTTTTGGTGAAGAAAGAAAGTCATATGCACCTGGGATATCATGAGGGTGAGTAAATAATGAGAGAATTTTCCTTTCTAGGAGTCTAAGAATCAGACCAAGGACTGAATAAATATCCTTACAATTCCTATATCTAGTGCCTCAAACTATAGGGATGCATTATAGATGTATTATAAACTTTTGTTATTGCTAAAAATCTCACCTTAGTCCATCCATTCAATTTTAAGAAAGTGTCCCATGCTAGGCCAGTAGGCTTCAAGGTTCCTGAATAGATCATTGGTCCATCTCCTACTTCAATCCCTGAACCTGGTCGAATCCCTGAGTGATCCGATTGTAGCCAGCCATTGGCTACTGCCGTGTCAATGTCCAGTGGGTAGATTAACCAATCAGAGAGCACGTCATTTCCCAGGATGAGTTTACCTAAGATACCCTGTAAAATAGAGATAAGCAAGACATGATGTAACATTTTTGATGTCTTATATAATTTGAAGTGGAACAATTTTACAGATATATGCATCTTTTGTGTAACTTGCCTTATTATCATTGATATAGCTGCCAAAATTAACCCTTCCCATGTTCTCCACAAGAATGTCCAGTTGATCCCCTTGTTGACCAGTAACATTCATCACCAGTGTAGTGTCCCTTTCCATAAGCCCCTGGTACACCTGCTCACAGACAAGCTCAGTTGCAATCTAAACTGACTTTTATGGCAATTAGTTGTAAAACATACAAAAATGCTCAATGTGATGGTGCACATCTGTGTGAAGTAGGGGTGCTGAGGGTTCTGCAGCACCCCTGTTGGTGTTCCAGCCCAACCTGCGAAGTACTGTCAAAATAGTGTATGCATTAAAAATTCATCACAATTAAATGTTATTTGAAAACCATCTTACTCTGTGTTAATCTCGTTAATGAAAGTAATGATGGAAATATTTACGCTTATTTTGTATTTCACCAACGATAATGAAGACGGCAAAAAAAAGATTGGATGACAATTAAATGATTTTAATTTAAACAAATTATTTACGAAAATTTCAGGAAAAAAATTATACTAAAAGACACTAACAGTGCACTAACTAATCAAGAAAGAATTTTGGGAGATTTTCGCCACTTGAGCTGCATAAATTGAGCTGAAAATCGTTCAACTGTCTAAAACTCGGATCCACCCCCTTTTGTATGTTGAATCGCCTGAAAAGTGTTAACCATCTGACTCTGTAGCGCTATCAAACCATTACTCTGTTTGTTTGCACTTCCTGACCAGCCAGACCTAGCGACATTAGCTTAACTATGCTCTGTTTGTCATATGGGCAAAGTCAGTCAATACCTGGACCAATTCCATCCACGTAATTTTATACACATATACATTTTGGGATAAAAATTTATACGCTTGCTTGAGGTGGACACATTTTTTATTCGATATGAAAAAAATATGCATAAACTATGATTTACCAAATAAAATCCTATTTAAAATCATTTATTAAGATCAAGATGCGCATCAAAAAAGTCATGTGACTGAATAACTCTTCATAAGTGGACAAACCAGTGAACCAATCGTCACATCTGAAATGTTGCTATGGTCATCCTGAAATAACGGTGTCCTGAAAATCTAACACCTGCATAGAGTTTGTAGAATAAATAAGTTGAATACAAACCTGAATTGTGCCGAAGCGCAGGTTTATTGACACTTTTGAAAATGTATTAAAGATCTGAATGGGAAAGTCATAAGGATGGAGGAACGCACAGGCATAGCACACCCAGAATTTTGTTATTTTGAACACATGGGATGGAAACGTGGCTTTATTCGCACATTGTTTTTGCTATATTATGTTGCATAAATTAAATTGGCATCTTGGATGGAAACGTAATCAGTTTTCAGAGTTCAGATTAGCAAACTACTCTTACCATTTCTGATGCATTTAAGTGTATAAATATGGTAGAAATGGGAAGATTAGTGTCGAAATACATACCATTACTTTTGTATTTGGTGATGCTAGTGGTGCAGAAATTAAACACTTCACCTAGTATAGGTCTCTGGTTAAAGCTAAAAACATAGAATATACCGGAAACTAAATATACAAATTGGCTAGTCTTTCTCGATTTGATTATATAAACTGAAGTTTAGTTTTGTGATAATAAAAGACAATTCTGATTTGGGAAACTGAGGTAACAATGCTCTTAAGCTGTAACATGTTTTTTTTGATGATACACATTGTTATAGTGTCTGACTAAACATGGTGAGTTGACAACAAAACATTGTATAAGCATGACCTCAACAAGTGGTCTGCTCACCCCATTCACAGAGACATATGCACGATCATGGATGCCATTGAGGGGCGAGATGAGAGGGGTCGGCTCAGGAACATTCCGTGGCAGAGTCGTTCGGTAAAGCATGAAGCCATAGTACTGCACAGAGTCGTAACAAACATCAGACCAGTTTTTGCACTGATCTAAGACCAGCTTCCCCAGCCCATTACCATACATATACATTTTAAACCATTAACAAGAAACTGCAACGTTGACTTTTAATCAGCTAAGAATAAGAACATATCACCATGATTATTATTGTCAGTGTAATTATGCACATGCTTTGCATTCAGTTCTTTTAAGTATTCTACCTGTTTAATCTCCTCAAATGTTAAAGTATACTGAGATCGTACTGGACCTTGAGGTGACAGCGTATCCAACAAGTTGTTAATGTTGCCAACCTAAAAAAAAGAATGTGAGAGTAATAAAAACTCATTGAACACTTAGTGTAATTTGTTTGTGTGGAAGGCTAAATGAATAGGGCTTTGCTATGTGACATACAGTATACACACCTTTCTTAGTGTAACAAAGCCATAAGCTAGCTTTGGGGTGGCTGGTGGCATGGGACCAACTGGAATATCACGAAACTATAAACAAAAACATATTACTACACAAGAATGGATGTCTGTTTGGGACACAAAAAATGCTTAATATATACTGTAGTACGATACATAGGAAATCATAGCATCAAAGTGTTAATTTAGCTGAACTTTCTTTTTATCTCAACTTTGTCTATGTATACATGTAATGTATTTACATTCTTAATGACATCTCTGATTGCAAGCAGTTTGTCAGTGGGATCTCCTGCCTCTGATAAAGGTGCATTGTAATCGTAACTGGTCACCACAGACCTGAACCTGGTATCATGATCTGCTCCTATGAGTGATCAAATTACAGTTACATAGTAACATGACCAGATATTGTGAGGGATATGGGAATATGTGAGCTGAGGTTGCAGATATACCATTCCAGTAGCCAAAGTTGGTTCCTCCCTCAAACATGTACCTGAGATGAGAAGATTACCTTGCTAGTTTGGTTATCAGGATGCATTAGAAGTACTACATTGTTCACATAATAGCTACTTGTATGAATTCCAAACAATTATGTTCTCATTTAGATTATTAATTGCACATATGTGGATTTCAACACAAACATACAGTGTCTAACACCTTTAAGATAACTTTAATTACTATAGAATTACTAAGGTAAATATGACTTACATGTTAACACTGGCACCCATGGACAACATCTCTCCCAGCATTTTGCTCACTTTTTCAGTGTCCACAGTAGCATGCTTGTCACCCCAGTGATCCAACCAACCTGTATAGAACTCAGAATTCACCTGCAATTTGCAGTGATGACACATGAAACATGGCCAGGCCTTACAGCTTGAACAAAACAAACTAATCAATTAATGGAACGCATAAATGGACTCAAACAGACTCACCAGTGGGCCTTTAGGTTCAAACCTCCTTTGTCGATTGAAGGCTGTAGTGATGTTGGTGTCTAAAAGAGGGAAAGGGATTAAAGTGTCAAAAACATCTCTTGGGCTTTTTTGTGGAACTCTAAAGGAGAAATTTTGAAGAATATTTAAGCATGACTTTTACATACAATGACAGTTCATAGTCACCATGGCTGTTAAGCTTTCGGTCTGTTCCTCACACAAAGCTATCATATGGCTTCAGAAGACTTGAAATGTAACCCAAGAGTCATATGGACTGCTTTTATGGTACTTTAATGGTGTGTTGTTGTCCTGTTTGGTCACCATGAACTGTTGTTCTATAGAAAAGAGTTGCTTGAAGGTTCTTCAAAAACCTCCTTTTGTGTTCCAAATTTGAAATGACATGATAGTGAATAAAAAAAATTTTGGTTTCTGTTCTTTAAAGGCCATCAAGTGTCATTATTTGCACATTCTCTGTGTAGTGCTCAAAGGTCTCTCAAGCAGCACCCCAGGCTAATCTGACATTTCAAACTGAAACTCTTTTTATGTAATTACATCACCCATAGGCAGAGCGTGTGAAAGACTGGAGAAGGCTAAGCCTCCCCTGGAAACGGAACAAGGGTACGTATATATTAATACAATAATACAATTCTGGGCTGCGTTTCCCAAAAGCATCACAAGCTTAAATTGATGGTAGGGACCTTTGGCACCATTCTATGATCTACTCAGGCTTACAATGCTTTTGGGGAACGCAGCCCTGATTGCTGCTCAGGGATGACGCTGCTTGTAACTGCTGGTCAATGATCCATTTCCCAACCACAAGTCAATTACTAGTGAAAAGAGACTGTAAGGGCAGTTGCTGCAGCCGAATACATCTTAGCATCACTTGAGTAGGTGTGTCCAATCGCTGCATGCAAGTCCATGGAGAATGTCTTATTGTCTGAAATTTGTAAATTTTTAACAAATATTAAGTAGTGTTATTCTTGAAATAAACCTACAGTTGAAGTAATTAAAACAATTTTTTTAACCACTGCACAGATTTAATATTAGAAAACTATAGTTTTGTCAAGTCATTTTGGACATCTATGTGGCATGGGGTGCATGGTCATGTATCGGTCTGCGGGAGAGCGGTAAGGCTCGTCACCTAGGCCGTAATTACCTCTAACAACTGTCTCTCAAGCCTTAACGCCCCCCATGCTATAATTTACCCATAATTGTTTACAGACAGAGAGTTTCACTTTTAATTGACTTTCACAATTCCAGTAGGTCAGAAGTTTACATACAACAAGTTAACTGTACCTTTAAGGAGCTTGGGAAATTCCAGAAAATTATGTCAAGCCTTTAGACAATAGCTTCTGATAGGTGGTGTACTGAATTGGAGGTGTACTTGTGGATGTATTTTAAGGTCTACCTTCAAACTCAGTTGGACCTCCACAAGTCTGGTTCATCCTTGGGATCAATTTACAAATGCCTGAAGGTACCACTTTCATCTGTACAAACAATAGTACGCAAGTATAAACACCATGGGACCATGCAGCCATCATACTGCTCAGGAAGGAATTCTGTCTCCTATAGATGAATGTAGTTTGATGTAAAAAGTGCAAATCAATCCCAGAACAACAGCAAAGGACCTTGTGAAGATGTTGGAGGAAACAGGTAGACAAGTATCTATATCCATAGTAAAATCCACAGAGTCCTATATCGTCATAACCTGAAAGGCTGCTCTGCAAGGAAGAAGCCACTGCTCCAAAACCGCCATAAAAAAGCCAGACTACAGTTTGCTAGTGCACATGGGGATAAATATCTTACATTTGGAGAAATGTCCTTTGGTATGATGAAACAAAATTTAACTGTTTGGCCATAATGATCATTGTTATGTTTGGAGGAAAAAGGGTGAGGCTTGCAAGCCGAAGAACACCATCCCAACCGTGAAGCATGGGGGTGGCAGCATCATGTTGTTTTTGAATGTTTTCTTTACAGTTAAGTGTCAGTAATTGTGGAAAAACTGAGTTTAAATGTATTTGGCTAAGGAGTATGTAAACTTCTGACTTCAGTTGTATTTATTAGATTATGGTAGCAAATAAGTTCTAAATAAAAAAAATAATTAAATAAATTATTTTTTAAATTAGCATACATCAATTCACTTTTAAATCAATAAGCATCCCAATCAAACTCAAAACGAGCCAGGACTGATATGACATTCCTGGAACTTGTGAAGAAAACTCTCCCTCCACTAGTTTTTTCTAAACTTCAAAACATTTTCAAGTCATCATTTCATGACAAATTTATGTCGGCGAGGGACTGCTTAATATAAGAATATATGCAGGTCCAAGCATTTACGTTTCAATTTATTTGACTGCGGTAAGAAAGATAGAGCTTATTACTTATGATTAAAGTTTGCAGTTATGCTCATTTAACAAAACAAATCAGGAATATGCTTGCTCTAGCCTTCATTAGAATAATGATCAACATGAGTAATTGTGTCTGTGTAAATAACTAGAACTGTTCTTCTGGAGTTTCTTTTTTTAATGGAGCGTGAACGTTACCTGGAGTTTGAAAAATCTTTTGCATTTAAGGAGTAGCCTTACCCTGCAGTTCATTCATCCTCTGCCTGTTATGTCACCACAAAGTCTGACCAAAGGCTGGATGTGCATGTGAGAAGCACTCAACATCTAGTTAAAATGTCTTAGAAATCCTGTAGAGGGAAATTCAGTAAAAACTGACCTCAAGATGGCCTTACCTGTGCCAAAGTCTATAGTGGCATACAGGCCCTCGAGCGTGCCACAGCTCATCTCTTTATCCGTGTTCCCATCTGTAGTAAAGAGGACGATGTCCTCCCCCAAGAACAAACGGAACAAAGTGTGAAGGTACCGCATGTAGTTATAATCACAAGCGAAGTAGCTGCCGTATTCATTCTCCACCTGATAAAGAGATAAATGCACAAAATATCACAAAATTTAACTGCCATATTTGTCCACACTATTTATATGAAATCAAACACACATCATTACTGTGCACATACAAGCATAACAATGTACAGAACTTGCCTGAACTTATCGATAATTAAAACTTTGTGTGCTCTCAGTCTTAAAAAGTATAAGCATTAGTTCTTCCCCTGTCATAAGATTTTTTTAATTATAACTGTTTACAATGGCTACGGTATTAACAAGTTTTCATTTTTATACAATCCTTGAGTGAAATAAGATAAAAATATATGGCTTGCTGTTCAAATGTGTCAGCTAAATGACTATTTACTTGCTTACTAACTGCTGACTCTAGATTTTACCTGCACACTGATAATATTTCCTCCATTCTGATAAAGCCACGGTCTCATCTTAGTGAACAGGACAGCCAACCAGTTACTCACGGCTTGTAAATACTCTGAAAGAGACAAACGCTACCATTAAAGACAGACTTGACCCTACGTGAAGTCACATCTCATGTAGAAGTAGCATATACCTGTGTCAGCTGAGCGAAGGATAATGTTCGGCTTTTGTAGCAACCAGGCAGGCAAACCACCCTGTTGGATGGGTAAGAACCCACAATTTAGAGCTCTGCATAAATAACAATGAAAAGACTTGCTTTTGTGGTAGAGTCATATGGGGTAACCTCCTCATGTTCGCTATAATGTGTGGTTCTCGCTCTCGGTGGGGCACGTGGCGAGTTGTGCGTAGATGCCTTGGAGAAAAGCGTGAGCCTCCACATGCGCTACGTCTCCGCGGTTATGTGCTCAACAAGCCACGTGACAAAATGTGGAGGAAACTGAGATTTATCCTCCGCCACCCGGATTGAGTCACTATGCCACCACGAGGACTTAGAGTGCATTGGGAATTGGGTCTGCCAAATTGGGGAGAAAAGGGGAGAAATAAAAATAAATAAATAAATACATTTAGCAAAATAGGGAAATAACCCTCACCATTTCCCATTCTGCACAGATGTACGGCCCTGGTCGCAGGATGACCAACAGCCCTGTCTGGTTGGCCAGATTTAAGAAGTACTCCAGATCTCTGTCTCCTGCAAAGTTAAACACCCCCTGCACGGTCTCATGGAAGTTCCATGGAACATATCTGCATGGAAACGATCAAAAGATAGTGGCAACATGTGTAACGTACATATAGATTGCACTGTTGATCAGTTCCACTTACACCTGAATAGCATTGAGTCCTGTCATGTACATCTTGAGCAACCTGTCCTTCCAGTATTCCCGAGGGATGCGGGAGTAATGGATGCTTCCTGAGATGTATTGAAATGGTTTTCCATCCTTTCGGAAGAAATTGTTCTTGTAATCAATGGAAAATGAGCGTGAATCAGCCTAAAAATGGAAAGACATTAACGTTGCACATGACATAATAACACATTTCTTTAAAGCCTAAAAATGGAAAGACATTTTTAGGGCAGAGTATTTAGGGCTGGCATATAAACATCCACTTTACCCTCAAAAATAAGAAATGGAATTATTTTACACATGCAAAAGTTTTATGCTAGAATCCAATAAAATAATTGGCCATTGCTCAGCTTTAATAAGCATACAAAAAGTTCCCACATCATTTTGACAAAAGAATGTCCATTTATTTTCCATTTGTTATTAGTGAATATATATATATATATATATATATATATATATATATATATATATATATATATATATTTGTATAATTTTATTGAGGTTGCACTCACAAAGAAGTAACTATTTCAGAGCTGAGCATAGCAAGACAAATGCATATTTACTTCAGAAATTGACATGGCTTCTAAAGATTTTTTAGGTGACCAGGTTTGGGAATCACAATATTAAATAATAAAATCTCTTGTAGTTTTCCTAGTAACTCGAGCGGTCACATTAACGTTGCACATGACATAATAACACATTTCTTTAAAGCCAAATTCCTCACAAAGTTTAAAGGTAAAGTCAATTTGAATCAGGTACTTACCAACACAGAACATATTGATAAGAAACACATACTTAAAACGAAAGTAATGTGTGAATTCATCTTCAAATCAGACAGTTCGGTCGTATTAACACTCTCCCACTTGGCATTATAATTGCAGCGCGTGATTGTATCGTGTCAGGAAATAACGACTCATTTTGCAAAGAGAGATCCGCTTTTTCTCTTCAAAAGATTTGCAGCGTTTCGTCTCTTTGGAAATAAAGATCATGTGATTGTAGTCCGCTTAGTCATTATCCGGGTCCTAAAGTCCGTCTGATCCGGGCTGAACAATTTTTAGTGTACTATGTGTGGAGTTTACAACGATAAAAGTACTGTTTTATAAGAGAAGATGCAGACAATATAACCAAAGGTAGGTTTAAGTTTATGGCTATTTAACCATTCATTTGTATGGTATCCGCAAACGATGACTTACTGTCATAACATGCCAGTTGACCATTACATGCTTTCATATGATAGAACCAGAGGTTATCTCATAATAAAAATAATCTCTGCTAGCACTATGCACAAGCACTAGGAAGTGTAATCGAGCTCGAAATCTTGATCGTGCCTAGAGACTGCAATTGCAAGATGAACAGTGAAAAAGGAGTTTGCAGAAGCTCCAAACCAGCTGGAGTCTTATGGGTTACTTTTATGCTGACTTTATCTCTTTTTCAGTGCTTAAGGCCTGGCCACCATTCACTTGCATTGTATGGACCTACAGAGCAGAAACATTTTTCTAAAAATCTTAATTTATGTTCAGCAGAAGAAATAAAGTCATCCACATCTGGAATTGTAAATGATGAGAGAATTTAGATTTTTGTGCAAACTATCCCTTTAATCTATATCTTCAAAAGTTATATTATAGGTGTTGGTGAGAAACAGATCAATTTTTAAGTCCTTTTTTAAAATCAATCTCCACTTTCACTTTCACATTCTTCTTTTTCTTTTTTTTGGTGCTATGCATTCTTCGTGTATATCACCACCTACAGGGCAGGGAGGAGAATTTATAGTAAAAAACGTATAAGTATATATAAATATAAACCTCTTTCTCACCCACACCTATCATATCGCTTTTGAAGATATAGATTTAACCACTGGAGTCGTATGGATTATTTTTAAGATGCCTTTATGTGCTTTTTGGAGCTTCAAATTTTTGGTCACCATTCACTTGCATTGTATGGACTGACAGAGCTGAAATGTTATAAAAAAAATCTTTTTTTTTTTCCAGGAGAAGAAAGTCATACACATCTGGGATTTAATGAAAGTGAGTAAATAATGATGTAATTTTCATTTTGGTTGAACTATTCCTTTAATGTGTCTCAGTAGTGAATGTGGTGTACTGCTGCATCATCATTAAGAGGTCTGTGTTTACTCTAACACATGCAGTCACTATTGTGTTACAATGTAACATATATTCAGTTTGCCTTTTAATAAGAATAGAGTTAATTTGCATCTCAAGTGCAATGTCTGCCTCATCCACTCGATGGCGCTACAGGATAAACTCTGCAGTCCAAACGCATAAATTCACATTCCCTTTAGCGCCCTCTAGTGAGTACCTGCGTTATAGTCAGGACTAAACTCCATTCTTTTATGAAGCTTATACATCACACATTTACAGTATGCTATGTTATCTGTGTGGTGTTTTCTTTGCAGATTATCAGCACATTTGAGGAATTTGAGAGTGTAAATCTATTTATATTCTCATTTACACCTATGCATATTTGTCAGCACCAGTAAGTATGAAATACAGAGTATGTATTTCCTCTTGCTACTTTAACGGTTTAATGGGGGCAGGTGGACTGTTAAAGTTACTTGTCACCAAATTCTCTTGTGTCAAATAGTGAATGTTTACTTCTGGATCCAGACACCCAAATAAACAGCGGCTGATCATATGGTGTTGACACACACAACACAGGCATTGTCTGACACCATCTGCCGAACACCATAAAAAGATACACTGCACAGAATGTGGGAGCATTCAAAGCCAATACCTTGAGGTTGTACTTGAAGAAGAAGGCAGCTACTGTGTTTTAAAATAGTCTTTATGGATTGCTGCAAGTTCCCAGAATGGGCTTGTGTTTTGGTAAATGGCCCCCATATGTGGTAAAATACACTCATACGTTCTCTCCTTTTGAAAACGGCCAAGCCTATAGTGCTGTTAATGCAGTCATTATCCTGCTGAGCTGAGTAAGCAAACAAACAAACTCACATAACCTTTAGTTCATCCTCACGTGTTACCTTAACGCACACCTCACGTGTTACCTTAACGCACACAAATACACGTTCATACCCACTATGAACACACAGAACATCACCACTGATGTTTTCACTGAGTTTCATTGAAGAGCGATTGAAGAAATGCAACTTTGATATACTATGCTGTACTAATGCTAAACTACGAAAGTAACAGTCATTTGTCTTTTGTCTGCAAGTCATGACATTTCCTTTCAGTGTAATTTCAACCACATCTCAAAGAATGCATTGTGTTTAATAGAATTCAGTGGTGGAAAAAACACTGTCGAAAATTACATTTTTATTGTTTTTGATATAAAACAGTCGGTTAATATCCTTTGTCTTACTTCAAATATGGAAGTCTTTTGATGAGGTGATTCTCAAGCAAGTGAATGATGACTGAGACAAACATTCCACTTAACACTTCCATTTGTGTTCCACTACAGAAATAAGGTCATACATGTTTGGAAGTTGTGAGTTTGGATCTGGGGAGTAAATGATGAGAGCATTTTCATTTTTGGATGAACTAAAATGACGTTTTATGGGGGGAAAACAAACAGCTCTCCCCTTATCTCAATCTGGATAAACTCATTATTTATTAATAGTATTAGCACAAATAACAGATTCAGATAGACTGAAATGTGTTTCCTGTTTGTCTTTATTGGTCAGCTTGTCTAATGAATGCAGCATTTAATGTGGCTGAGTGAGTCCTGTGAGAATGACTTGGCTGTGAGTCAGGTTCCTTAGAATGAGAATGAGGATTATTCTTTTTTTTTTTCTTTTTTTTTTTTTTTGGTGATTGGAGAAACAAGTGCAAACAGAACATTACAGTGAGACAGATTAGAAAACAAGGTAAGAATATAAATAGACATACAAATAATAGGGCATATAACATAGGATGGAGTATGTGCAAGTATTAATGTATGTGCAAGGTAGAGGTATGTACAGCTATTGAATTAAAGATGTGAATTTACATATATACAAGAGATATTTATTTACATTATGGGGGAGTCCTAAGGCAGTTTAATTGTTCATGTGGAAAATGGCCTGAGGGTAAAAACTGTTCTTGTGCCTGGATGTCCTGGCGCTCAGTTCTCTGTAGCGTCGGCCAGAGGGAAACAGTTCAATTTCTCCTGAAGTCCACTATCATCTCCACTGTTTTGAGTGTGTTAAGCTCAAGGTTGTTGTGACCGCACCAGACTGCCAGACAGCTGTTCAATTTCCCGTCTGTATGCAGCCATCGCAGATAAGGCTGATGACCGTGGTGTCGCCTGCCAAATTCAGGAGCTTGACAGTGGGCTTTTGAAGTCCAGTCATTCGTGTACAGGGAGAAGAGCAGTGGAGAGAGAACACATCCCTGAGGAGCACCAGTGCTAATAGTGAGCTAATACTAGTATAATATAGTAGTATAGTATAATAATAGTGCTAATAGGTCCCGGATGTGAGTTCCCTCAATCTAACTAGCTGCTGCCTATCTTCGACTGTGATCCATCGACAGATTGGGGTGGGCATGGAGAGTTGGGTCAGTTTGTCTGAGAGAAGATCAGGCATGATGGGAATATCAGGCAAGATGGTATTGAAGGCTGAACTGAAGTCCACAAATAGGATCCTTGCATAAGTCCAAGGTCTGTTGAGGTGTTGCAGGATATAATGCCGTCTCATGTTGACAGCATCATCCACAGACCTGTTTGCTCGGTAAGCAAGCTGAAGGGGGTCTAGCAGAGGTCCAGTGATGCCCTTCAGGTAGGCCAAATCCAGTCTCCCAAATGACTTCATGACCACAGACATGAGACTACAGTATATCACAATGGCCTAATTTTGTGAAACTTAAAACCCCTTTTCAGTAATTTACACTGAAAAAAGTATTTTCAGCAGCTGATAATCCATTTATATCTCAGGACTGTCAAAATCCTCACACACATGGTAGGCATGTCTTCCAAATACTAAAAACAATTTGCCTTTCCAGAGGAGATTCTAGTTTTAATGAATACTTGCGAACACACTTCACAAAAATCACATTTATTACCTATTTTTTAGAAAAATCAAAAGATCCTTGATTCCCACATTTTGTGTCTGTGCATTTACAAACAGCACTCCTTTAATTACTCACTATTTATAATGTGTCACTGCATTTCACCCTTGTCTGGGGCTTTTCTTTGAAGCTGAACATCAAAACAGCCCTTCTTTATTTGAGAAAACATTTTGAGTCGTAGTTTGCATGAATGACAAGCCATCTATGGTGATATGCTTCAAACAGCACACTACCTGTTCTGTCTGATAATACTGTAAACACACCGTAGATAAAACCATATACCTCTCTCTGATAAAGACATATCCTTATATCCAAGATATATCCTATAATTTGAATTATTTGGAATAGTGATTCCCAACCAGGGGTAAACATACCCCAGGGAGTACCTATACAAGTTTCAGGGGTACTAGGAAAGATTTTGATTTTACGCTGTTAAACCTATAAAACTACAAATAAAACTTATAATAAAAAAAACAGGACTGTCAATATATTACATTTTTAGATTTTAAATGATGTTTTTTGTAATTAAAACATTAATGCATTCAGTCCCTTTTAAAGGAAAGAAAACAAAATAGATGTGAGTGTAAGAATTTTGATATTCATTTACACTAAAATTGACAAATAATGACATGCAAACATTGATTTTTTTTATTGTGTTTTGACTATGCACTTTACCGTCAAAAACAAATCTTTATGTCCTGACCTCTTCAAAGAAGCGAATTATCCTGTCAGTGACCAGCAGCAATCTTGGGAATCAGAAAATCATCAAGTGCCTAACTTAACCAAACAAACTACCAAAAAGAACAGTATAATTTTTACTATTTTAATTAACAAACTTTAACGGGATGTGTCACAGTATATACTTACACCACGTGGCATCGGTTTTACACAAGGCATGTGTTAAGGGTCACTTTACATTGTATTAATGCTTTAATTAACACTGCATAGACTGCATAGTGACTCAAACCAACTTTCTCACTTTTTTTTATTCTGTCTTTTCACAGTAATGACCCCACTGGCCTGTTTAAGGTTTTTTTTGACTACTCATGAACATAACTTTGAAGGAATTATTTTTTTAGGTCTGCTTCTTATCTGGGTTCTCAGTTCACTTATTCCAATAGTAGAATAGTCAAAAACCGGGAAAAGATTGTCTGGTATGTGCTGCCGAATGTTCAGCAGTTCGTCCCTGGTAAAACTGATTGGAAATAAATGACTAAACACATTAAAAACAAACAAAAACAACAAAAGAATTGGAGATCTCCACACTGAAGCTGCCATCCACAGCTCCATCTTGTATCCAATGAATTTTACTGTTGAGTATTGTGCATCCAGATTATATTTTAAACTGTAATGAAATGAACCATCCGAAAGAATCGGTTTGCCTAAAAGAATCTGACTTCCCATCACTACATAACCATCGACCCCAAGTTCCCTGAAATTCATAAATGAACTAAACTCAGTATCATGCTGTATGTCAGAATAACACTTTTCATGCATGTTCTGAAACGACTTGGTCCACAGCAGGATTCGTCCTTATCTTCCAACACAGTTACACTTCGAGGCAATTTAAAGCCCCCACTGCTGAAACTTTATAGAGGAAAAGAAACAGCAAACAGATAAAAATAACTAATTAAATAAAAAATCTGTGAATATAAATCTTATTTTAACCCACTTTATATACCATAAGTTCTGCGTCACTCTTCAGGCCTGTTGATAGAAACCGTTTGTGTGTGCTCTCAGTCACTTTAAACATGCACACGCTGAGCCTCTCTTCCACACCTGCTCGTTACTGCCACTGCACGAGTCGGCGGGTGTCAGGTGAAAAACAAGCTCAACAGAGCTAGTATCATTATTTACAGAGATTATTGTAAATCAGATGACAGCAAGCAAAGATGCAACATAATGATAACACAATATGCTGTACATTATAATGAAATAATTATGATTTTTTTTTTTACAGTGCGCACATGGATGGTACTCAGTAAGAAATAACTATTCACACAAAGACAGTCACAACAATCTTGTTGATCGAGAGACCTTGTGTATGCTCGAAACTATTGTTTCGTTGGCTGTGACATCAGCTCAATACATGTGCTGTTGTTCAGCTGCTGCGTCAAAGCATTACCGCAATTCTGTTTGGAGGTTTTACATAATCGCTGCAACCTAGGTCATGTGATCATGTAATGATTACTCACAGCAATTAAGAATCATTAGAAAGACTCTTTATCTAACATTCTCTCCATCATATACCGACAACCCCCTTTTTCCACATTATCTCAGATCTGATGCTTTCAGCCGAGGGGTAATTGACCTTCGCTCTGGCCAGCTTGAGGGTCAGCACAGTTACAAAAACTCCAATTAATCCAAAGAACTCACTGTCAAAACAGGGAGCATATACATACATATGTTTGTAGATGCTGTGTCTACAATTTTGGTAATAAATAAACTGACTCAGGGAACTGCATGTGAAGTAAACAAGCTCCCAGACTTTCTGTCAGAGCAGGAGAGCTGTTCTAGAATCAGAGCACAGCACACACTGTAAAACAGCAAAAACTGTAGATATGCACTACTGAAAAAAGAAAACATTTAAACTTAGAGCTGTGACCTATACACAGTTTCATTTTGAACATTTCTGAAGCAGTGTTAGGGGATGCTACTTTGAAGCTGTGGCTTCCAAAGCGGCAAGCTGCACATAATTAAAAGCAGTCATTAATCTGACGTCAAGCTAGAAAAGGTTCACTATTTTTAAGGCAGTTTCTCCCCTGATCTGAACAATGGTCGGAAGTATATTTAAAAGATTAGAATAAGAGAGATAGAGAGAGAGAGAGCAAGAGAGAAGGAAAGTGTGGAGAGAGTTATTCACTACAAGTTGTCTATTGACACACAGAAGGGCTATTCAGCTCACTGCGATTCAGACAGATCAATCAAATTATAGCTGCTTTGTCAGTTTTATTTCACACAGATATGGGTGTTATATCCAAGGCATCATTTTTTCAGTAGTTACACAACATGCATAGAGCAATAAAGTATTGGAAATCGCAATGGATTCAATCACATTTTTTCTGGCAGCTGAAGATGAAATAAAAAACATGACCGCATGTATCACTGAGTCGCTGACTGGATAATGACGATACTCTCCAGAGGGCTACGAGGGTCTATAGAAACACTGCCAGGTTGTCTTAGTCAGTCCCCCTCCCCCATTTCCTCAAGGGTCGTTCTGATTAGCCAGTTGCATTCACCCTGCTCCCTTCCTTTGTTTGAGCGCTTTGACTGACCTCAGGTATTGCGCAAGACTTGCATAAAATGTATTTGAGCATCCCTAAATGCACACCAGACAGTTGATTCAGTTTAGATGATTTGAAATGGTTTGAGACTAATTACAATATATAAACCGTTTTGTGTTTGCCAAGAAGGACCTGGAGGAGGGCAGGTGCACCACATAAACACAATAATCACTCATCCTCTGATGCTGACATTGTCATAATTCACACTTGACTTGAAAATGATCATTCAGATCAGAATCATTTGTGTCTGAATTACACTACACAAACATTGCAAGAAATCATTATCATAAAATTTATTTACCAGTAAAAAATTCTACATTTTCTTTTGTGCAAGATAACAATACATGGTTTCAGACAATGCATGTTGAATAAAGTTTATTATTATTATTATTATTATTATTATTATTATTATATAACTGTCAATTTACAAGATTTATTTTAAACAATGACAAACTAGTGAAAAAAACTGTCATTTTCAAAAAAAATTAAAAATAACAAGTCTTTACATTTTACACAATTTTAATTGTCAATATTTTTATTTTATTTGGATTACATTTTTTCAAGGATGCTCAGATATTTTAACTGTAGAAGGGGAAAAGTTGCATACAGCAATGTTGTTCAGTAACAGAATCACATCGATCGACAACTTTGCACAGATCTATCGTTTAATGCATCTACTTCTGCTGAGGTATGTCACCGGCACCTGATATCATTCTCATACCAGCCACATGCCTCAGCCTTAAGCAAACATGAAGTCTTAAGGCTGTTTATAGCACTGTGTTTGCAATGCTGATATGTTAATCTGCAGTTTTGCCAACTCTCACAAGACAATTAAGCAACCGCAGCTTCAAAAACAAGCCCAATATTATTATAGCCTGTTACAAAGTGGTGGAAAGAGTACTGATTTTATTTACTTAAGTAGAAGTACTCAGAAATATTATGACTCAAGTAAGAGTAAATAAGTAATTTGCTGAAAAACTACTCAAGTAATTACATTATCAGTTACTTTATGAAAATTATATTATATATAGTATATACACTTCCATTTTTAGAACATTTTCCTTTCACCAAAGATGCATTAAACTGATCAAAAATACTGCCAAAATCATTAATTACCAATTATTATTTAAGTTTGAAATTATTGTTTGTGGTATTTATGCAAATTGTTCTTTACCCGTGATGGCAAACATATACTGTGTCACCATTTCCTTAAAGTCTACACCTATTATAGTTTTCTTATTATTAGAACAATTAAAAATGGTTGCCATAAAATCACAATACAGTGTTTTTTTTCCATTTGCTGAGGTATTGAGTTCTTACAAGTTGGCTTTAAAAATAAGCAAAAAGAAACCTATTTCACTTGAAATCCTATTTTATCCTAAAGTCTATTATTTTAGAGAGATGAAGGCTTTTCATGCATTCCTGATTTGAAAAAAGAATCTCTAACCAGGATTTAGAAGAAAGTGAACGGCCAGATGCACAACAAAAAGACAAGTAAATCACAGTCTCTAGTTTGAGAAAAACATTTATTTAAATAGAAATAGTCATTTGTAACATTCGAAATGTCTCTAAATCTCCTCTAAATTACATAATGCGCATTATGACTGAAACACATTCCTATTTCAGGTTTATTCTCATTCACATATCTCCAAGTATTTTGGCTATTAAGTTAACATACTGAACAAAACTAATATAATGCAATATTATAGAGGAGGAAATGTATTCTCTATGATATTGCAGCAATTATCCAGTTATGGAATATGTTTATTTAGCAAACTGTTATCAACTCCTACATGCCAACTGAATAAAATAAGGCAAAAATAAACATTTCTCACGGTGTTTAGTGAGAGGTATGATTGATTTAAACATTAAAATGGTTAATTAAAGTCTTAATTAACATTATGGTTATTTTACATATTGGGATATTATTATTAAGTAAATTGTAGCATTTGGTTACATTATGTTTTGTGATTTCTCACACCTTCTTTATAACATCCATTCCTTGGGCACTTCTGGTGTCTAGCGGGTGAGGATTTTCAGACAGAAAAACAGCAGCACAGGGCAGAGAAGTACAGTACAACACAGTGAGCGAGAGTCTTACCGGCTAGGACAGTTTATTTTTAACTTAGAGGGGCGAACGGTTACGGAATTTAATGCGGGAGAAAATCAATGCATTGGAGAAAACAGTGACCATAAATGTAAAAAAATGAAGCCGCTTGTCAGATTTTCCTAACAAGTAACCATATTTTTTAAAACAATCCCCCCCCCCCCCCCCCCCCCCCAAAAAAAAAACGTGACCCGCGACCCATGATTTTTTCAAGCAACTTAGATGCCCAAAGTCATGTATTATAAGATGAATTGGCAACTCTGGTAATCTGGTATCTGCACGTATATATTTTCTTTTTTTAAATGTTATTTGTCTGAACAGAGCTTGGCATAAAGGAAAGTAAAGAGCTTCATTACAAACTCAAATATTTGGTTTGACTGGGCTGTCTGTTATGGGATTAAGGCATAAGAACCTGCTAAGCTAAAAGCTTGCTTGGAAACACAAGAATGATGCAAAACAGCTCCTGAACAGATTATTTTCTCTTTAGTTCACACATGGTAGTGGCTGATCCGTTTTTATAAACTGAAATATAAGGCAAGACAATGACCAATTTTGAGACTAAGTTCACCCAGAAATGACAAATCTGTCATCATTTAAACATGCTCAGGTTGTTCCAAACTAAAAGGTCACTGCCAAACCAAGCCACTTCATATTGGTCAATGTGACAGATTCACAAAAATTCACCAAACTTGAACTCCACATGAAATCATTGAGGGGAAATCCTTCGCCACCAGATGTCCATTGTGTGAAGTTCATTATTCCAATTAAGATAACTGTGTTTCAACTCTGAATTTCATTGTGCGAAGGTATGTGTGGCTGCTCCTTCAGGCAGAATGTTAGGGACTGATAGCCTCAGTCACCATTCAGTTCTATAGTATGAAAATAAATATATGAAATGATGGTGAGTGATGACTGAGGCTATATCAGTCCCTAATGTTTTGCATCTTCTTTGGGTTTGGAATGAGGGTAAATGAAAACAGAATTTTCATAATTCAAGAGCTATCCAGTATGCGGCTTTCACAGTTAAAAAGCATCTTCTTTGTATTTGCTTATGCAGGCAAGTCTACGATCACAGACAGAGCTAAATATTCCACGTATACCTCTTGTCAGAAGCAAAGATGACTTCCTTTGGAACATTTGTTAAAAGTCTTGCTATCTGTTGCTTCACAGCAGGGGTTTCAACTATATATTTTTATGAGCAGAAGTACAACCTCAAGAGTCAGTGTGTGACAAGTAGGCCTACTAGAGCAATATGAATTTTGACTAAAACTCGTCAACATAATAAACTGCTCACAAGTTTTTACAAAGGCCCATATTATGAGACTAGGTTGCATTTACAGCCATATAAAGTGCATTCTCTTGCTCTTAAAGCTCACAAGTGAATTTGATTTTAGCTGGACCATTTACTGTATGTATTCAATATCTTTCACAGACCACTCAACCAAAGATGAATGTCTCCCACAGTCCAAGTGAGTGCTTATGCGTATGATAGGTCTTTTTAAATATAAAGCTAAAGATCATAAAAAGTTCAGTTTTAGAGAGAACATTATTTTATCCCCAGAAGAACTGCTTGGCTCTATTTCTATTGATTCTTATCTAATCCAATGAAAGCCAGATCAAGTTAATGGAACATATATTTTCAAGGTGACATGATGCACTTTGAAATTCAGACCTATCAGAGTACCTTAGATTGCATGTTATTTTCAGACTTGTGGTCTGATGATGCCCATAATTTGAAGATTAATGCCCTGCCCCAACTCAGTATAGTGTAACACAAAGTTTTGATGAGAAACAAGTTATTTTGCATACATCATGTGTTCAGTTTATCATTGTTTAAACCTAGTTTATCATTATCTCTGGCCTTTCTCTGTTCTTTTAGCCCAGGCTGAATAAAAGCTTGCTTGGATTGAACTCTTGCCTGCAGCAAGAGCAGCTGTACCACACAGTCACAGAAAGAGACCAGCAGTCCTCACTCAGTCTTTAACTTACAGGAGATACTAATAGAGATTCAATGGAGATCACTTGAATATAATTAACCCCATTATAATGGTAAAAAATTTTGAGCTAGTTGCCTCCTGTTAGTGGAACTACTGAATTAAAGTGGCCCCGTTCTGTTTCATCATGTCATTCTAAAATATCTTCTGATATTGGTTTGATATTATATATATTACATACACAAATATGTATAATTTAAAGACCTACATTCATATTTTAAAGGATTCTTAAAAATATAGATTTTTTTTTTTTTTTTTTTTTAATTGGTGATAGTTATCCAGGGACCTTTGGGTGAAATTCCAGCTCAGTGGTAATCCAGACACTTATAAGTGAGTCAAGGCCATTCCAGATTGTAGTCTTCCCCAATATACCATTACCTGAATGTCTATTTCTTTCCATTTTTGAATGCTTGGAAAAGCCCCCAATATTGTTCTCAATAAAACAGTTGTGGCCATTCAAATCCTTGCGATTCAATTTCTTCCTTAAAGGGTTAGTACACCCAAAAATAAAACTTCAATTATCATTTACTCACACTTATGACATTCTATACACATATGACTTTCTTTCTTCCGTGGAACAAAAAAGGAGATGTTATGCAGAGTGATCATTCATTATTTCATTTCATTGCACATTGTTTGGGACAAAATGAGGGCGATTAAATAATTAATTTTCATTTTATTGTGTCAACTATCCATTTACAATAATGACATGGTTAGAATAAGAAAAAAGAATACATAGCAATCTAAGAAATGATATTTTCAGTTTCTGAAAACTTCTACACTGTAAAAAAGTAATTGTTGAGTAAAGTTAAAGGGGTCATGGCATGCCTTTTTTAAATATTTTAATATGTTCCTTGAGGTTCACTTATAATATTAGTATTATAATAGTAGTTTTTTGCATCATATATGAAAAAGACATATATTTGTAAAACATGATAATGTTTTACTCTCATTCTGAACCTCTGTCAGAAAAGCTCACTTTTGGTGCTAGTTCTCCTTTAATACTTGACAGTAAATGCCCACATATATGATTGGCTCTTGACTGACCTGCTCTCTCCCTGCTCACCTACTCTCAGTAAAGGAGGCGTTGATGTGTTGTTGGTGAGGCGGTCAGATGCAAATGTCTACCTTAATGTGGGTGGAAGCAGAGAACGAGTAGTTTTGGCAGCTTGATTTCAACAAATTCTCTTTTTGAATTGAGGTGGACGTTTTATTTTACAGTGATCTCTCACATGTGAAAGATCAAGGAAATGTCATGACCCCTTAAAAACAATCAAGGAAATATGATGCAATTAATAATTGTTGTCAGTAGCATTGCTTTGTTTAGTCAGTTTGAATTTGTTCGTTCACTAAATGCAATAAATATAAATTTGCAATACTAGAACTTTCATTCAGTACAGTACAATTGTTTGACGTAGACACACAAACCTCAATCAGTGACAATCAATAAACCTCATTATGTTAAAAGTTGAGCTCTTAACATCACCAGACAACAACTTAAAACAAAATAAGCCCATAACACTAACTTGCATAATTTATTCATGTTGCCGTGCATGCTGGGAACTCATAAAACAGCAACATTGTTCAATATGAAATTGTTTGTTCGGACAACTCTTGTTAGGTCAGTTGAGACCCCATTTGGGGGAATATTGTTGGTCTAACATGTCTTTTTAAGTACTGTAGATGCAAAGCAATTCTCGTTTTGTTGTATCTGGAACTCAAAAACCCCCATAAGATGGATAAAATGTAATTTCTTCTTTTACAATGTACTCTGTCATAGACTTACTGACAACATAAAAACACAAATGTATTCATTTAATTTGTTCAGGCTTCACTGTTAACCACCAAATAGAGATAAGTTGAAATAATACGGCGAACATGTAAAAATAAAATAGGTAAAAATGTGACAAGCACATTACCAACAACATAATTTGCAATGTTCCTTGAATAAAGCTTTATGTCTAAGATGATACTAAGATGTCCCAGTCTGGTGCTCCAACACACGGGTGTGTCTAGTGGGCGGCGCTCTTTGACCAAGTCCCGCCCCTCAATCATACCCAAATGAGCCGGTTGTCTCAATGTTTTCTCCACACAAAGATATACACAAGCGCACGCCGCTTGTCGCTGGAATGCACACGAGCTTCTTCTAATACACACCAGAGGGATCTACACGTTATAGCGGTTACCGAATCCATTTGTCAAGAGTGTTTCAAAAAGGAAAGTTTAGGCTTTATGTCAGGAATTACTGTCCGGACAGTGCGATGGGAACTTCAGCTCGTGCATGTTAAGCGTGTTAATGTAGAGCATCTATAAAGTGTACGAGTCAAGTGGTATCCTGATCACGAAAATTCGGACAGGACTGAACAGAGATGGATACCTTCTTTGTTGAGGTAAGGGGAAAACTAAATCATGGCTATATCCAATAATCCATATCTTATGTAGGGCTATGTCTTTTTTTAGTAGCTGTATGTATTGTTCTTTTTTTATACTCTGCTTTACTTTCTCTGAATCAACTTTGAAAACGTTGTCTATAAGTTACAGACAACGTTTAGTGTAAAAAGTGGAATGTCACGGTTCATAATTAGGTGTTAAATCTTTAAGGGGCACTCTTGTCACTCCAGGTGGGAAAAAAAGGGAGAGTCCCTCTCACAACCATTACAAGTTCAAAGGTTATTTAACACCTCATGCTTGCAAAACAGCAGTGAACAAAATGCCATTTTGATCCTAAGTAAAATGATTAGAAATGCCTTGTGACTCATGTTTGCCCCAGTGAAGACCCCCCGGATATGTTTCATGCCTATGATGTGAAATTCTCCCTCTGTCTGAGTCTCTATTCATGCTTGTTTTTTCAGTCTGTGTCAGCATGAGAACAGACCTTCTGGCAATGAATGTTCAGACCTCACACAGAACACATAGACCCACTGCAGCAGCATAAACTAGATGCTAATAATGTGTAACATTCTGTAAAATCGCCTTCCAATGCTATAGATCACCAAAGAGTAGAGAGTGTACAGTCAAGACACTTTTTCAATTCAGTTTTATTTGGATAGTGCTTTTTACTTGCTTTGTGGCTCTTATCGGCCCTTGAAGGGTTAGTCTGAGTGTATTCTAAAATGTATATTCTGTAATTGTTTTGTTCATCCTCCTGTCATTCCAAGGCTGTATGCTGTTATTTTTCCCAATGAACATAGACATTTTGAAGAATAAAGATTCAGCTCTTTTCAATACAAGGACAGTTTATAGTGATCACATTTGCCAAACTCCAAAAAGTTGAAATTTAAGCCATTATTCACTTGTAATCTTCCACTCCCCCAAAGCTCTGAAATCTCATTTGCGATCAGGTTCATATTTAAAATGGCCAAACCAGGTTTGACGTCGTCATGTGAAATGCCATTGGTTCTTTCATGTGCTGTTATAATCGAATGTGGTGCACCAGTTGGAATATGTGGAAAGAAGAGTGAGATGCAACAGAGCGAAAATGTTCAGTGATAATTTACTTACATTTTGGGGGATTTTTAATTGGATTAAGTTAGTTTTTTGTATCCTATAAAATAGACAGCTGTTTTGCACTCTACCCATTATTTAGTTAATATGGAGTCACAGGATGTAATCTACTGCTCTGTCACTGTACTGACTCTAGACACAAATAAAATTACATAATACAGGAGTGATGATTCTGTGATCTGGCCAGTGTGGCCGAACAAATCCACCAATACATGAATACAGTCAATTGTAAATGTGATGAGTAATTAAACATCTGTCTGGGTGGATGGAGGACAGAAGGGGTCTGAGACACATCCAAGATTAAGAGCTGGGACTCACATGTGTGGATCCAGCCAGAATGATGAGGCTTAGAAAATAGCCTTCTATAGAAGTGACAATGTAACAAATTCCATGATTTATTTCTGAAGCATTGTAAAATAGCTGTGAGTGATTTCACTGCTCTTTGATCTGTTTGTAACAACATACATGGATATAATAAAAAAAAATTATGCATGGGAAAGAAATTGTCAGCAGTTTGATTCGTAAATTGATAGATAGTTCATCTTTTATGAATGATATGATGGAATGAGCACTGCTTCAGTTCATATAAACTCTCTCCCCTGCAGAATGTGCATTTTTAGGGAAAAGAAAACTGAGTAAATGTGTGTACGGGGCTTAGAATGTTCACCGGTAAATTTCACTCATTGTATATGTTAGTTAAAGCAAAGGTTAAGAATCAGCAGGGACCTGGCGATGAAACATTATATCAATATCCAGGACACAATATGATAAGATTTTGATTCTTTATGTTTAGTGTATAGTTATTTGTTATATGGTTATTCTAAACTGTATTGAGATATTTTACTCACTTTTTGCCTCTTCATCTGCATTGTGCTTAGGTGCTTTGCTCAATACAAATCCCCTACAAAACATTGCCTTCCTTTCCTTCTAAATCCTCAATTGGGTCAAGGTGTAATGATATTGCTAAATCCCTAGCTTCCCCCTCAGGCTGTGTTCTCACTCAGACAAGCCCTCATCCTTCCTCTGCCAGCTGCTGAGTCACTAGACGAGTGAATACTGAGATTGTGTCACTTAGATCATGCTGGAGCTTATCTATCCATGCCTATAGATCCTGAGGTCATAATGACTAAGGTTTGCTGGCCCCAGACCGATTGGTGGGTTCATCCTTATGTGGAGAGATTTATGAAGTGTGGGGCTTCCTTTTCTGCTCAGCACTCCACATGTGATGGATTCATCGGTGCTGTAAAGTGAGATTTAACCCATGTATTTGGTGTGTTTTAGAAAACTTTTTAAATAGTCTTTATGCATATCTGTGCAAGTTTTATTAGAATGTAGAAAGAGTGGAAATCAAATCAACTTATGGCTTCCTCAAAAGCATCTACCATTGATTAACAACATCCAAACTCATGGCAGGTCTGTCATAAAGTGTTTATATTTTATTGGTATAAATCAATTTCTATATGGAGAAAATTAATTGGATTTTTACTTCTGGAGCCCGACTGTTTTCTGCACTTCTGACATTGGCATATTTACAGTATGTCTAATTTCCTCTTTTTCATTTTTACAAGTGTGTGTGTGTGTGTGTGTGTGTGTGTAGGAGTGTTTATGTACCCTGCTCGCATACCAGCCTGAAGAATGCAGTTCATTCGTCAAGCAGCACATGCATCCATTCATTTACAGAAGCACAAATACATTTCAGGCTCAGTCAAGTGTTAGCTAGGTTAAAAATAACCACAAAGTCCATTTCAGAGGAGCAACCTAAAAGATGAAGTGATCATGTCACCTGAAACAACAGCTGCCCTGCATTAAAAAGGAATTCCTGCTTTTAAGATTTTCCCTGAAAGATGGTCTCACATACAACACCAGATTCCTTTCCAGATACATTCCTGTTCTGAGAATCTTAGTCCCCTTAACCCTGACCCGAAATTCCAAGCCATGGCTGGTGTCACCCCATATCTCTCAGAATGAAGCTCTGCTGGTTTATACTGTAGAGTGCTTAGTGCTTTTCATCTCACAACACAAAGCACAGCTGTCACTTCTCAGTTTCTTTATGATTCAAATCATTCAATGCACTCTTTGGCAATATATGACATTCTGTAAAACAGTTGTTCTCAACTGGTGTTGTAATCAGACAAGATTTTAAAGGTGAATGTTAGATGGTGGTTTTAATGAGTAAAATTAGGACACTATTGGTTAGGTTTAGGTTAAAGTTTTATGTTAGGGAAGTACCCTAACCCCCGCCTGGTGATAAACGTTCAAACCCTGGACAGACCTCTGCTTTCTACGGACAGGAGTCCCCTTGCAGCAGGTGTCCCGACGCATCCTGGTCACTACTGACGCCTCCAAATTGGGTTGGGGCGCCGTGGAAAGGGGCCCTGCCGCGCTGGCACATCAACTGCCTAGAGTTGTTGGCTGTACTTTTTGCCCTGCGGAGGTTTCTCCCGCTAATTCAGGGCAAACACGTCTTGATCTGATCAGACAGCACCACCACGGTAGTGTACATAAATTGCCAAGGTGGCGTACACTCCCGTCACATGTCACAACTCACGTCGCTGTGTGCCACTCACATCCCGGGCAACCTCAACGTGGTAGCAGACGCACTATCACAACAATGCTTGCCCAGTGTAGAGTGGAGGCTTCACCCCAAGTCGGTCCAGCTGATTTGGGAATGGTTCGGCAAGGCCCAGGTAGACCTGTTCGCCTCCCAAGAGACCTCCCACTGCCTGCTCTGGTATGCCCGAACAGAGGCTTCCCTCGGGGCAGACGCGCTGGCACACAGCTGGCCCACGGGGCTCCTTAAGTACGCATTTCCCCCAGTGAGCCTTCTTGCACAGGTGCTGTGCAAGGTCAGGGAGGACGGGGAACAAATCACTCTAGTGGCCCCCTATTGGCCCACTCGGACTTGGTTCTCGGATCTTGTACTCCTCGCGACAGCCCCTCCCTGGCAAATTCCCCTGAGGAAGGACCTTCTTTCTCAGGGACGGGGCACACTCTGGCATCCGCACCCAGACCTCTGGAACCTCCACGTCTGGCCCCTAGAGGGGATGGGGAAAATCTAGCTGATCTACCACCTGCTGTTGTAGACACAATCAACCAAGCCAGAGCTCCCTCTACCAGGCAACTTTACGCCCTGAAGTGGCGCTTGTTCACAAATTGGTGTTCTTCCCGGGCTGAAGACCCACAGAGGTGCGCAGTTAGGTCAGTGCTCTCATTCCTGCAGGAGCGGTTGGAGGGGAGGCTGTCCCCCTCAACCTTGAAGGTGTATGTAGCTGCTATCGCGGCCCACCATGACACAGTAGACGGCAAGTCTTTTGGTAAGCACAACTTAATTATCAGGTTCCTAAGAGGCGCACGGAGGTTAAATCCCTCCTGGGATCTCTCAGTGGTCCCCTTCGAGCCGCTAGAATCAGTTGAACTCAAGGCCCTCTCCCTGAAGACGGCCCTCCTGATCGCGTTCGCCTCCATCAAAAGGGTTAGGGACCTGCAAGCGTTCTCTGTCAATGACACCTGCCTGGAGTTCAGTCCTGCAGACACTCATGTGATACTAAGACTACCACTCCCTTCAGGGACCAGGTAGTAAACCTGCAAGCGCTGCCCTGGGAGGAAGCAGGCCCCAGCCCCTTCGTTGCTGTGTCTGGTACATGCTTTGCGTATCTACTTGGACCGCACGCAGAGCCTTAGACGTTCTGAGCAGCTCTTTGTCTGCTTTGGTGGACAGTGGAAAGGGAACGCTCAGGCCGTGCCCCCACTTCCCACTGCCCCCTGGTCGCCATGTCTATAGCAACTCCTCCCTCCCAAAGAGACATGATCTACCACCATGCCACTTTCCACATGTGACCTAAAAACCCATGTGATGTATTCACCACGATTTACCTCCCCCAGTCTGGGCAGGTGTGGTCTCCGCAGGGTCTTTTCCCCCTGAACTACTACCTGGGAAAGATTACGATTACGTTTCCCCGATGCGTATGATAGCGTTAAGATGGGCCCAGCAGCTTTAACTCTATGTGAGAAACATAGAGAGAGAAAAGGCTTGGCTGGCATGGCCTGCTCCCATGCTTGGCACGTCGCCTTGTTCCCCCCCGTCGGGGGTAAAGAACCAGAAGGCTTTGACGACTTTATGGGGCGTTGGGGAATGGTACGTGCAGTCTGACACAGCCAGTCGCTTTGGCACGTGAAATACCTGCCCGCTCCTGTGTCAGTAGTACACGTACACAGCTCAGCGCATGGCGTGATTTAAATTGGACCCCTAGTGTCGCTTCTTTGACACAACATCGAAGTGAGCGACAGACGGGGAACGTCTAGGTTACGGATGTAACCTCCATTCCCTGATGGAGGGAACGAGACGTTGTGTCCTCCCGGCCACGTCACTGAACCGAGCCACTGTTGCGGCCGGGGGGACATGCAAATTCTGTATGCCAATTTCTCATTGCCCTTTTCTCATAGATCAGAGATGTTAAAGGCTCTCAAGTGAGACCCCTAGTGTCGCTTCTTCGACACAATGTCTCGTTCCCTCCATCAGGGAACGGAGGTTACATCCGTAACCTAGACGATCTTTTTCACATCAGTAGTAAACGTTTCACTTTATAAGACATTAAACTATTAAATAAATAATAATAATAATAATAATAATAATAATAATATTTTTTTTTTATTTAGACATTTAATTAAGTTGTTTGGATCATATTTATGCTGACTATCTGTTCTTTTGGAGCTTCAAAGTTCTAATCACCATTCACTTGCATTTTAAGGACCTACTGAGCTAAGACATTTTTCTATTTTCTTCAAATGTGTTCTGGTGAAGAAAGAAAATCATTCACATCTGGGATCTTTAGAGAGTGAGAAAATGATGAAAGAATTAAAATTTTTGTGTGAACTATCTCTTTAAATCACCAGGAAACTGCAGCGAAACGTAGAATGTGGCACTTAAAACGAAATTTGCAAACATGTAGTTATACATTACACATTCATGTCTGTCTTTTACTTCCTCAGGCAACCTCTCACATTGTTGAGATGTTAATGGCAACTGAAATCAGCTTTTCCTTTTTTCTATTTTGGGTGTGCTTGGTTGGAAAAACAACAATAAAACAGATTTTGGTGTTCCTGTTCCCTGCTATGCCTGTTTTGTTTGTCAGAGCACAAACAATTTTGTTTGGTCAGACCAGGGCTGCATTTCCCCAAAGCATCATAAGCTAAATAGATCGTAGAAACCATTGGTGCCCAATGATCTCTACGGTCAATTTAAGCTTGCACTGATTTTGGGAAACACAGCCCAGGCCAGTAGAAACAACAATGCTTGTTCTTGAGCCCTGTAAAGTTTATGCATAATTGAATGTGGATATCTTTCATAGTCCATATTTTCTGAGAAGAATTCATATATTGGAAACATTGGGTTTCAGTTGTTCTGTCAAAGAAGTTCTTAAATGGCTCTTCGAAGATTTCAGGGGTCTGGTTGCAGCTTGTGTATGTCTTGTGTATTGTTGTATTCTCTTATTATGTTCTAATCAGTCACAAGATTAGGCTAAATGCTTTCGTCATGCTGCAGGTTGATGTGAAGAATGATGGATTGTTCTCTTTCACACGTGCAGGAGTTATATTATTTCAATCCAGATCGCTGTAGTTGAGCCAGTGTTGAGCAGGAGTGGGGCTACACGAGTACAGCAGCAATCTCACAAGGTCATATAGCAGGACATTAGCAGCAGTCTGAAAGGCTCACTTATTCTCAGGAGTCATTTATTAAAACATGTTTTTTAGATACAGTGTTCTGTGTGCGTAGATATTGACAGGATAAACCGAGGCAGAAATAATAATCATAACAAACAAGCTTGACTCAGATTTTTCCAACAGGGAATTCTTTGTTTTGTACATTTAAATTAATATACTTCTAAATCGTTTATGTTTTAGTAAAAGCACTTTTTGAGCCATTTTTCATCTAAATGTTTCACAATTTTGGAGCTTCCATTTACAATGCACTATAATTGGCACAGTGTGAGTGTAAATGCTGCTTCCTCTGTCATCTGAATACTGTCTTTCTCTGAGGCCTGTGTGGACTACACCCCTTCCCCTCTTCATTTCTTATTACTGTACCTCTGTAGTCAGTCAGTTGTATCTCCATCTGTCACTGCTCCTGTCCCCCTGCTGTGGTACAGCGGCTGTGGATCCCGGCCATCATCGCCAAATTGAGCTATTGAAGAAAGGCTTTTATTTTGCCTAAGGAGAAAATTATGTGAAAGTTGCCAGCTTGTGCCAGTGTACAAGTCAAGCAGCTTGAGGACTGTTGAAGGGTGTCTTGTTGAGATAATTGTTATTGGACATTGTTTTTGTTGGTGATAAGTGGAGATATGTTTACTCTTGTGGTTTCCATCTTAAAGTTTCCTGTAGTTGCAGTATGTGTTGACGATAAGCTTAATATGCAGAGACAACTTTAAGTAAGACACTGTAAACACTGCCGCTCTGTTGTGATATCAAAATATTGTTCTTGTTTTTTAAGAATCGTCAACAACCTGAGCCTGGCTCAACCAATGGCATAGGTTTTTGGCAGGAGTATATTTTTGTCAACCGAAAACCTGTTTGAAGACAGTCATTATTTGTAAAGTTCAGTTTTATGTCGCTAGTGGCGCAGAAATTACACACATCACAATTAAAAACAGGACGTTTGAAAGCACATCACAGTACATTTTGCCAAACTGTATTTCCTCCAACTTTATTGAGCATATGAGACCACTTCCCTCTGCTTTGTACCTGTGAGAGGGACATCAAAAATGGGGGATCTGTAACACCCAATATGAAGCATGCTAAATGACTTGGAGGAACACTACTCCAGTTTAAGAAGAATGTATGAATGTGTTTGCATAATAAGACATATGTACTATCACCCACACAGAGCCAATATACTGTATTAGCCTGATAGACCCACTTTATCATAATATCCGTACCACCTTATCCTTCCTGTCTTATGCCCTTGTCAGCTGCTATAGCTCAGGGCACTGAGAGCAGACGGGTGTAGCAGACAGGCTTTAAAGGCTCTGATTAACACAGTCAGTCCATTTGCTGTAATCTGTTCACAAGAGACGGACCCCTGAGTAGGCCCCATCACAGGGGGGAGCAGGTATGCTGTGGATGGACAAATTTACGCTGTGGGCCTTAAACACGGGCTAATAACAGAAGAAGTGCTGGGCGTGGCCAAGCTTGCAGGACATTAAATTACACGGGGATTATAGTGCTTTGAGTACACCAACAAAAACCTTTGTTTCACTGAGAAAGCTCCTGAGTTCACACACTCAGTTCTTTTCGGGTGATTCATGAAAAAGACCCGGTTCAAAAGAGTTATTTGTTCACAACTCTCTCGCGCTGGTTTGTTGTTGCGTGCCGTGCGGCGAGCTCATCATAACAGAATGGGTGAAAAGTGGCGTGAGACACATTGGTGGTGTTATATATTCAATAACTCACAAGATGATATCTGACGAAACTGCACATAAACGCACACAATCCGACTGTTGCCAGCGGCGACAAGATTTTAAATGATTGTCGCAATCAATTATTTTTGGTTGCATGTGTGACCATTTTAGTTGCAGTCTGGATTCCTATTTCCAGACAGTTTCCTATTTTAGAGTGATTTCCCTTTGAATAAGACATCTTGGAAGGATGTCTGTGACATGCTGTGGAATACAGTCTTCAGTTAAAAAGAGCTGAGCCCCAAACATTTACATGATCTGTTCAATGAGAAGGGATGTGTCCTTTGTTCAAGACTGTGACTATACTTATGAATATTACCTTAATTGAGTCCCTCTGTATTCTTGTGAAATGGCTAGGTTGTGTTAAAATAACTGTCATTTGTTTAATGAGACTTGAAGTCCAAATATGATGCTTAATTTAGTTAGTCAACATTTGAAGGATCAACAAGCTATGTGCATTTTCTTGCATTTGGTGGATGTGGCAAAGCACAAATATGTATATTCCTGTATACTCCTAATTCTTGTGGCACAATTTTGTTCTTAAATTGGACTCCAGCTTTATTTAACTGGCAATCTAACTGGATTAAACCACAGCTGTTTACTAAATGGTTCATTTCAGAGCCTTGTTTATTTAATTTATGCACTTCACTTCACTTCTCTTCAGTACTTGACATTCCCCCAGCGGAAAAGCCTAGGGTCAATAACAGAACACATGCACTTGACTCGGTCCACAGATTATGCATATTGCATAAAAAACTGGAAATCACTTTTCCTATCTGGCAAGCTCTGATTTGATGCTTCCTTTACGTAACTTGCTTTTTTTTAAGTCGTATTTACACTGTGTTGATACAATTACTGGATTTTCTTATGTTTGTGAGGTTTCTGGCATCAAATCTTTTAAAGATATTCAGGGTTAAATTCACTAAACAGTTGTGCCACTTTTGTACATGGTATTTCAGCACAGACACATGCATCTTATTCACTAACCACCCACTGCTGGTGCAGTCAGCGCTGAAATTGTGCTGCATCTTGAGAATTTAAATTAAGTCATTGTCATTCCTTTCCGTGCAAATTAGGCTCATTATAGTTGCGCTTCATTCACACGATTTACATTGCGCTATTACTGCCAGTACATGTGGTAAATTATAAACTTGAAATAAAAATAAAATGGTGGAATAAAATATGTTTGTGTGCATTTTCTGTTGATCACATCAGCAGTAATTCATCAAAAAATGATTAAATGATGGAGAAAAGCATTATAACCTGGCATATCCAGATGAGTGGTGTAGTCAAGGGCACTTCAGGATTCAGTTGTCTGTATTACAGTAGTGGAGTGATACTGTTCTGTCCTGCCAAAGTGTGTCAGATAACGGTGGTTTGCTGCATAACACTCAGAATTGTCCCACAAGATCGAAATTCCGCATGCAAATTGCATTCAGCAGCGATATTTTGCCTACATTTGCGCTGTTGCCTGATCTGCATAACTCCTTTAGTGAATTGGGCGTGCAAATCGCATGCAAATAAACGGCGCTTTTACCTTGTGCAATTTATCCTTAGTGAATTCCCTCCTCAGTGTTTTGTTTCAGGAACTTTGTAGCAAGTAAGCTGGATATCCAGAAGCAGAACATTTCCACTTGGCTTCCAGAGTTATGTTTGTAGTACTCTTGGAGGAGCAAACATTTCTGTTTACAAAGTATACACATTTTCTGCTATATTTCCAGTGTTTCTGGACGATCGTTCAAAAAGACTTTCACTCCATATTTGTTTTCTTTCCAAAATGATCGATCAATGTAAGACTAGTCCACAAAAGCTTCCAGTCTTTTACAATTATCATAGTGAAAATAAATCTACAAGTATGATTCATATTGTGTGTAAATTACAACCTACGGGTACATTTAATCACAGTCTCCAGGCTATGCTTTATGCAGATCAGTCAAACATCCCAGTTGTAACGTTCATACCACTAAGTGTCAACATCTCTCAATACTAATAGCACTCTTCCTCTATTGTCTGGTCTAAGGGAAGTCTGGGAAGTGTCACACCCCTAGGGTCACAGGCTCTCCATTAGCTAATTTCAGATCAGCTGCTGCACCCTCCACTCTTGTTCGTTTGAGTACTCCAAGCGCTCTCAGAGCGGTATAATGTGTATGTGAACAACCCATGTGGTCCCAGACCCCCCTAAAAGGACCCAAAAGTGAACCGTGAGTGCTGTTCATTTGTGGGTCCTTTTGAGGTTTGATTTGTGCGATGTGAAAGCGAAGAGGTACCATTTTCCTTCGCATTTTATGACATAAGAACTTCGTGGCTTGCCATACATAGCTGCATTAAATACACAACTTCATGTTCCAATCAGAGTTTACTGTCCACAATTTTTTTTAATTCCTTAAAATTAATCATATGGTTTTATTATATGATTTCAAGTTAAATATAAATAAATGACTACTTAAGGTGTAGGCCTGTCTGTAATAAGAATACATAAACTTTAAGGAGTATGACAGTTTGTATGACAATTGGTTATCATCATAATCACAATTATTTATGAAGGATTATTGTCAGCCAAATTTCATGATCGTGACAGCCCTAACAGTGGGGTCTGAGTTCTTAAGGAGCTGGGGAGACCAGCTGAGACCACATTAATGTGAAGAGGACCAAAAAAAAAAACTGGGTCCTCTTTTAAGTCCACTTAAATTGTGAACACCAAAAGCACTGAGGTCAGTTATGTCCGGTTCCTTTGTGGTTCACTTTAACCGAACTGGGTTTGGTTCACTTAAAACGTACTATATGTGACCAGCCTAGTGACAGAGCATCAAGCCTGTTTATCTGATCCTTTACAAAACACTGCACCTGCTCCATCTATGCCTCTACTGTCAATTCAGCTGTAGATTTACATGTTCTACGTTTTAAATGTGTGATTGTATCACTTGCACATTAAGGACATTTGATTAAAAAGAATTCCTGCTCACCTACATGATTGTGTTCATATCAAATCTTATAGCATGTTAAACATCCATTGCTCTTGTGACCCTGATTTCAGGTGTGGCAACCCTCTCATTCTCTTACATGATGTCATGCAAGTCTGGTGAAGTTAAGGACATGGGGCAGGAGAGAGCTGTCTTGGTTTCACTGATCACTTGACAGTAATATCTGACATAGACGAGACATTCCAAAGCACAGTTTTCCCCTCTCTGGACTTCTTTTTTCTGAAGCTTTTATATGGTTCAGGTATTCTTGTCATTTAGTGGAATAGAGAGTTGGACTACTGCACAGTTAATTAGGGATGTGCAAAACTACAAAGGCCTATTTTCAAAATCGACTAGTTGGTGACTAGTCGGACTAAAGCCCCGTTCACACAGCCGATGACATTGTGGCTTGGTGTTGCTAGTCGCTGGATAATTAAGTCGACAGTGATGGGCAGTAGCTTCACTGCAAATAGCGAAGCTATTAGCTTAACTAAATTTCTGAGTAGCGATGTGGTAGCTTCACTAGTTTTTAAATCAAGTAGCTTTTCATTAGCGAAGCTATAGTTTTGATTAGGTAGCACGTAGCTTTGATAAAAGCTACACCGCTACATCATATATCACACCCGGTGTTTATCATAGCCAGTTTTGAATCAGAACTAAAGATATCCGACTCACAAATGAATCGCTCATCTGAGTCAGTTCTTTACAATGAATTGGTCACACTTGATAGGTAAGCTGTCTGAATTGGTTCGCGATTCAATCTGAATGACTCCGAAAGCTCAAACGCGTGCTGCTGAATCGTTTGAATCGCTCTCACTTGCCAACATGCTTGCAGAATATTTTTAAATATTGAAAATCAAGATGACGCTGGTTGCAGTGGGTCTACAATCAATGGAAACCAAACCCGAAAATGTGTCTAAAAAATGAAGTAGCTTAAATGTAGCAAGATATTTTGGTGTGTAGCGTGTGGTGTAACTTACTACTTTCTCTGAAGTGTAGCTTTCATCTTAGCTTAACTAATTTTTCTGTTTAGGGGTTAGTAGCTTAGCTTGCTAATTTTTTGAATAGCTTGACCAAAACTGGATGTCGATAGTGGCCGTTCTTACTGATCTTACTTGCTCTAGTTATTGGTGGACCGCACGTCTGGCCATAGTAGCTCTTGAAATGCTGATTACAGATTATACTGCCGGTTAAGCTTGGATATCATTCTAGTTTGACAAGGAATCAGTTCTCTTGCCTCTAGCGTTTTAAATAACCTGCAGCAGTGTCCGTTGCTTCATATCATTAAACAAGACATACAATCTATTAAAATATGACACTGTTTTCCACTCGTAATTAATTTTTATTATTATATCCATGCATGTGGTTACAGACAAATGATACTGAACTGCGAAATCCCTCACAACATTATAACTTCTCTGTCTCGCGTGCACTCGACACCAGTATCACACTGTAGACAGATGTTGTGAGCTCGCTGCCTTCTCTCCCATTTGTAGTCGTTTGTGAATGTCACTCGTCATTTGCATAAAGTTAAACTTTTCTCAATGGATGAATGAATGAACGTTACATTTATATAGCACTTTTCTGACTCTACACTCAAAGCGTTTTACACAGAGAACAGGGGACTCTCCTAACCCACCAGCAGGTGTGCAAGATCCACATGGATGATGCGACGGCAGCCTTAGTGCACCAGTATGCTCACCACACACCAGCTATTGGTGGAGAGGAGAACATTATCATGATTCTCGCCACGCCGACATCTTGTCACAAATGGTCACTGCCCCTCGTGCTGCCAGAAGTCACTCTGTTCTTATTGAAATTGAATGGAATTCTGTTGCTTTGTTACTTGCAGTGTGAACGAGTCTGGAACAAAGCCCCATATAACTACAGTAGGTTGGTTAAGGATCATGTCTTGTTGAAGACTGATATATACATTTACTAAGAACCTTTTTTCAGCTGTCTTCTAATATTTTATAATTTCGAGTTAACATTGAGTAAAATAAGTGTTCATTTCAGCAAGTGTTCATTTTATGTATGACATTTTATGTATGGTTTACTATCATGAAATTTTGATATATAATATTTCTTACACAGCTCTCTGGAACCCTTGATTTTTTGATAGGTTAATCATGCCATCCAGCGTCCAGATGTGCAGTCGATAAAGAGATATGAGCCATCATTCCTACTTTTTGTTTCACTCTTTGATGTCTACAAGTAAACTAATAAAATAATTAAACTCAAATGAGTATGTCATGTCCATTTATTTATTTATTTATTTATTTATTTATTTATTTATTAGTATCCATGTAATTTGTGGGATAATGAGCAATCAGACTGTCATTTCTGTAGTATACAATTTCGAACAAAACCGCGAATTGGAGGTTGAAATCAGCCGTTTCTGGAGACTGCACTCTCTTTCTTCTCATATAATAACTTCAATGCAAATCGTTATTTTATGTGTTATATTTAGAATAACTGAACAATATACAACAAATAAATGGCGTAATCAACTATACCTGTTTATTGCCTTGTGATTGTCTTGACATTTTTCTTGTAGGGGGTGAACTTGTTTCAAAATTAACCCCCTTTAGAGCTCCGCCTCTACAAATGTTAAAGCTATAAAATTGAGACAAAAATGAAGATTTTCCCTAGTGGACCTCAGTAACTGACTAGTTGGTTGTTGGATGACCGGTCGGCCATCCGGAGCCATCCCTGTTTTCATCAAAGCACATCTGAGATCTGAAAGGCTTTGAACTTTTGAGCAATAGCCAGTAGGGTTAGCAGCCATGCATTTGATCTCTCACCAATTTCAGACTGTCCAATCAAACTCCAACCCAATCTCATTCATTTCTTGGCCAGTTCCTCTTCATTCCGTTCACTCAGTATTTTGCAAGTCAAATCCCTGAACTGGACTCACTGCAACAACTCAACCTACTGCTCTCAGGCCACTGACTGGCTTTATATAAACAAGAGCAGATTCATAGACCTCTTTCGATTAGGTTTGACCTGTCATCTGCCATATTGCACAATATCATATCCTGATGATGGGCATTTGAAAAGACTCCTATCTCTGTATTTAATACCATGGATGGTTGATGAATAACATAATTTTGCTAGACGTCTGTCTTAAGAGAATCAAATGAAAAAAAAGTGTAGTTTCATGAGATTCACAGATTAAACTGTAAGACCTTAACAATGATGTCTCATCCTGCAGTCAGTATTTTCCCAGAAAGTTTACTCTTCAGTATAACTGTGTAGTGCTCTTCACATCTGCATAGCTGCACAAAAGGAGAGTCAGAGTTCAGCTGAGGTTTCAGTATTGTTATGATAATTTTAATAAGTGTTACTGTTTGACATCTAAATAGTGTTCGGGAATGCCATTGAAACAGAGTTTGAACAGCTGCTTTGGAGAAGAATCTTTATAATATTGGTAAAGTCCCCTGGAGTTCTCCTATTAGTCTTCTCAAACAAACAGAAATACTGAAAGATTTCTCGTGCCCCTCAGTTTTAGCTGTCTCATTCTTAGTCGGTCATCCCAGGCCAAACACTATGTGCAATGATATCGGAAAAAATACAGTTAAATGAGCTTTGGACAATTAGTCAAATACCGTCTAATTTTGTGGAAGTTGATTAGCTTTCTTTTGTTGAGTTGATTGGATCACATGATACTCCTTCGTCTCGGGCTTCATGCCACAAGGAGAAAGAAACACACCATCTTGCACTGTGTAGTCTCATTAATGTTTCAGGCTTATTAATTAACAAATTTCCTCCAAATTTGGCACTGTTAAACACAGAGGTAATGGTATCCTTTTGTGAGGTTTAGAGTCGCAGAGCGAATTAGACTGTGTTTTCTATATAAAAGGGCACCTAGAGCGATTTTCTTCTATTTGCTGTGTTATCAGAAGTAACGCTTGATTTGGACCTATTTGCCACTTTTATTGGCTGTGACAGTATAGAAAGAATACTAATTGTTGTTGAAGAAAGCAAATGACACGAGCCAGATTCAAATTTTCTCTGATGTGCCAGAGAAGCGACAACTTTGTGAACTTCGAAAGAAACTGATTCATACCTGAAAACATTATACAAGGGATTGTGTTTGCACGTGTGCTGCAGTTTGACAGACAAAACCCTGCCTCAGAGTTGTCCAGCTGGCCTTTGTTGAGGGATTTCCGTGCTATTGCCCTCTGAGACCTGAACATGATCATTCTGCTTTGAGATGGCCGAGGTGATGGAAAGGTAGCTGGAGGAGGGGAAGAAATGAGGGCAGCGGAGAAGAGAATGGGAGGCGGAGGTTGGTGTTTCTGTGACCATCTGTTGCCTATACAATACAGCCTGTGCACAAAGCAGGTTTACACTGCTGTCCATTCAGAGGCGCACATCATGGAGCTCTCTTCTGGAAAATGTTTTAACCTCACCACATAATCTATGACATCATACAGAGGGTATGGCGGTTTCCGGCAGTGCCAGTGGAAACATGTCTAGTCTCAAACGTTTCCATTACAGTGGGAAAATTCTAAGACAGCATTCTTCTGCACCTTTGATTTCACTCAAAATAAACACGAAACACAGAAATCCCTGCCAGGGATGCTTCCATTGGTGTTTCAGCATGATGTAAAAAGATGGTTATGCTGATGTTTTCTGAAAATATGAAGAATGGAGCGCAATAGGTTTGCCTATACTTGTATGCAACTGTAATAAATCTCGTCCATTTTGGCCTTTTAAAGTCACTTGTTTTGCAATGGTGCTACCTGATATTAAGTGTCTTCGAGTAGAAACAGACATTTGTTATTTGGATGTTTCTCTGCTGATTTGAAAGACCAATTGTTTAGATATTTAAAATGAAAGTGGTGCTTGCCCAAGAAAAACTTTCTTGAAAAAACTGCCACAGTGCTACAGTGTTGTGGTGGTTACTAGGGCATTGATATATGGTTGATAATGTATTCTTTATAGTTTAAGCACATCGCTACAGTATTCTGGGTGGTTGTTAGGGCATAGCTAGTTGGTTACTAGGGTGTTTTGGATTGTTGCTAGGGAATTGCTTACCCAAATCAAAAGAGCTCACCTCCAAGTCTCTTAAATTCTGATCCCTATATGGCTGGGTACATGTTGTTCACCAATTTCAATCTGATTACTTAGAAAAGTATGTTGCTCAAACAGTGAGGGACGAGTTTCACACCATAGTTAAATACTTAGGGTTAGTGGTTTGAAATCCCACAAATTATTTGATTGATGTTTTCAGGAAACATCAAGATTACCCCGAGAAAGATTCCAGGAAAGTTTGTCCTCATTGTACCACCACATAATGTTACATTTCAGTAATCTAAGCCAGAGATGTCTACATGAGACAAAACGTACTATAGGTTTTGCCCACGCCAGGATGCTTATAGCAATTATTTTATAGCAAGTAATGTTTCCAGTGCCCTTAATACCCATTCATTCATAGTAAATAGTGTTGGATTATCAATTTTATTATGGAAGATTTTGAGGCAGCCTGAATTTGAGACAGATTGTCATAGATTTATTGGGATGGTTTTCATTTAGCTTGAATAGTCTTATAGTATCTTTTGTTATTTATTATTTAAATAAAATAAAGGCAGGGTAATCCCACTACTTTTGTATTCATTTGTCAGCTCTGTTGCAAAGGCTCTGTGTCTACTTCATTTAATCTGTAAGAGAAAATCATCCCCAAAGAAAAGTAATTGAAGCACAGTACCATGTGCCATAAAGCCCAAATGCTGTAATTTAAATTATGTAACAACTGCATCTGATCTTCTTAAATCTGTAGATCCTCAGTTCTCTAAATCATGTCACGTGAAACAGCTTTTCCGTGCCTTGTGCTTAAGTCGATTTCCTCTCGTGCAAGTCACAGATCTGATCCATGATTTCAGCTGAAATCTTTAGCTGCCTTACTTGTGTTCATGTAAATGAAGGTATTGTGTCATCTAAAGCTGATTTTGTTTGGGGAGTGAATGTTTACGGAACACATTAACTAATGGAGTTTTTTAGTCATGTTAAGTCTTGTCACACGTGTGTGTGCGATGATTGCAGATGTCAAGAGACGTTGATTGTTAGCTGTTGATAGGCTTCCTCTGCCTGTGAAGCAATGGGGAGACACATTAGCATACAGTTTCAGCATCCCCGCTCCTTCTAATTATTAGGTTTTTTTTAAAGCCCTTTTAACTCAGTCCCAAAGGCCCTTTGCAATAGAGCTACATTTAGCAAGACTTTTAAATGAAACCTGAAAGAGATATTGATATTGGATACAATGCAGTATGGAACAGTACATGCTTACCAGAAATGTTAATCTCAACTGCTTTAGTTTAAAATGGATGTACCTCTTTGGCATTTTAGGCTATTTTTAAGCTTTTATGATTGTTTGGAAGATGGGTGCATAAATTGACATAAATGACATCCGGGGCTATGCCCTTAAGTGTCTTATGATAATGCAAACCTACCTATAAATGTAAATCATTCAAACCAGAGGTCCATTTGTTTGAGAAATTTGTATTTAGTTATTAATTAAAGCTGCCATGAAGGTTTGGTAAAAAAGTGAATAAAATAAAAGATCAACTGAAAAAATAGTATTCATTGAAAAAGAAAAGATAAAATTAGAATTGTATATACTGCAAGCAAAAATTTCCCCTTGCTGCTCATTGGTAGTTATTGAACTGTATTGTGTCCGATATTGGGTGACAAAGATTACAAGTTCAAATCTGGGAGAAATAGGCTTTCTTTTTTTAATAGACCAAGTAAAATACTTGTGCTTACCAAAACTCGAATCACAGCCCGAGTGGCCAAAGCTGTAAGTGTTGTTGAAAGTATGTGCACGTGTGAGCTCCAGTTTCCAGGTGAAATGTCCACAGAGTGACACTAAAAGGTGTTTATTTACTTGTAAATTATATAATACAGTCAACAGGAATTCATATTTTATTAACCATATGATGTACCTCTATCAAACTGAGAGATATCAGCAGAAGTTAGAGGGGTGAAAGAAAAAGTTATAAGAAAAAGTTACCTTCTAGGTCACAATTAATTTGCAATGGGTAGAGTGGGCACAATCATGAGAAAATTTTGTTAGCTGTGCATTGTTTCAGTCCTCCGTGCCACCCCAGGTAACACTGCTTTCGTTGAATTTACAGTAATGCAATAGATACTGCTGTATTGTTTGCTTCATAATGTGCCACACTTTCTCAATTGGAGACAGGGGAAGGCCATCCAATCTAGCACCCGCAATCTCTGTTTACGCAGCCATGCACTTGTAATCCAGGCAGTATGTGGTTTGGCATTGACCTGCTGGAAAACCACTTCTGAATGTGAATCCTTCAGACGTCACTGTCTGTAATGGATATTATGACATTATGACAATTAAGTTAAGGCTTTAGATATATGCAATTCAGAAGCCATAAATCAACACCATCTCTGAGATGGAAATTAGAACAGTTTTGTGATCTTACAATTCCACATTCCAAATAGTTTTTGGAAAAAACAGCCATTGTGTTCACCGGGCCATAGAGGGAAAGGACCATCCAAGCTGTTATTAGCATCAGTGCCCATGGGATTGGTCACTTGCACATTTTTTACATTAATTCAGTGTCCTAACGCTTAATCTGACCCAACTTTTTTGTAGTGTGTAGTAATCATCTGATTTGAAATGAGTCTATATTTTCAAAATAACAATTAAGTAGGTCACAAGTTAATGTAATCCTGCTTAGAGGATAGTGTAATTGGGCAAAGGGCTTGAGGCTCAAGGTTTGAAAAACGAGTTGCGGGGGGTGGGTGTGGGATGTTGCTTGCTTATCTTGTGTAAGGTGGGAAGATGTGCCAAAGAAGATAGTCTCAAGAAAAAATGAGAAGAGTCAGCAATGTGGTTTTTGAGCCTTCTATTTGTTGTTTTAATGATGGTTAGCTGAGGAGGGATTTGGGACAGAAGTTCGCTTACGGAGGCGGCCTCACGCAGGGAACGGTTCCGGAGTAGGAAAGATTAAAATGGTAGAAGGGATGGGGACAAAGTGAAAAGGGGAATGGGTCTGGAATGGGGTTCTCCAGAAGAGGCAGCCACATGTGGATATCTGCTCTAGTGGCCCAAGGATAGGAAGGGGTAGAGGGATAGATGTTGGCAGAGAGAACAGGTTGTGTGGAAAAATGAAGGCATCTGGAACATATCGAGGCGATGTCAGAATACATACTTGCGTGGCATTTGTGATGTGAATGGGCTGAATCCTCGGGCGCGGGACAGCAGAGCGCTCAATGGGAGAGCGTGAGAATGTTTATGCTGAATGGTATGGAGCTCGCTCGAAGTTGCGGGGGTGGGCCTGCACATAATTCAATTTTAGAATGAATAGGATGAATCCTCGAGTGCGGACTTACATGGCATTTAACAAGATGAGCCCATGTTTTTGTGTGAAAAGTTTACACTGCAAATAAGCAAGAACTCACTCTGCTGTACGAATGGGTTGAGCAAGGCATTCGACATTAGGGCGTATGGTAGGCTGTGTTCGATTGATGCGGAGCTGCAGGCTTCTGGTGAACTGTTTAGGGAAGATCGGAAACAGCCTGATAGTTGTCACTTGCTAAGTGGGTGATGGTTTGTTTGATATGATTGGCATAATATAGGTTATGGAGCCATGGTGGCTAAGACATGACGTGGTTGTGGCACATGAACGGTTGCGGCACCTGGGCAGCACGTTAACAATGTTTGCCGTGTAGTGGGAGTTTGTCGTATGACCCTAAAGACGCCACGGTTTCAGCGCTTGAACATCGTATTTTGGGACCTATTATGCAAAATTCACTTTTACATGGTGTTTAAACATAAATGTGTGCTGGAAGTGTGTGTATACAAACACCCTATAATGATAAAAATCCACCCTGTCCTTTTTTAATCCCCATTAATCATACGCACTGTCTCAGAACAAGCCATTTGCTGATTCTGTATAAAGTGATGTCACTTTGTACAGGCCCTGCCCACGACTGTTGATGTACACTGCTGCACCTGTACACCAATTAATAAGTGAACATTCCGAAATATGTTCAACATGTTTGTTTGTGTGTGTTGTTTCGTTATAGCACATAGCGAACATTGTAACAGTATTTGTGTGTGTGTGTGTTGCTCATCCATCGTTGCAAAACTGCTGAAAAAACTCAAATTACCATTCAAAATCTTCCTGGTTCATTCTCAAAGTTGTTACTTCTGACGGAGTCTCTCCCTCATCAGTGTCTGACTCCGGTTTAAACATATAGGGCTGAACACCACTATTTTCGCTGTGGGGTATTTTGAGCTGAAACTTCACAGACACATTCTGGGGGACACCATATATTTAAATTTCATCTTGTGAAAAGTGGTAGGTGCCCTTTAAGTTGTATGGTCAAGCTTGTAAATAAAACAGTTTGTAATCCAATGTTTCGAGCCAAAATCAGCTTGTATATGAAAATGGGCTGCTATGGCAGCTTCTGTTGAATAAGGAGGTTGTTTGGATGGAAGAGCTGTTCTGATGGGGGGGAATGCCAGAAAACTCGACACCATGTAAGAGGTAAGCAGCTTTTTATGGGCGGATTAAATTATTTTACTCCTCCTGAACCTAGTTCATAAAACTCCATTGAAATTCACAAGGTAAAACATAAAATAATGTGTTGTTGTAGTGCTTTCAATATAGCACAGAATTTAGAAATCACTCCTTTTTGTTTTTATTTGCATTTTCCAAATGGTTCCAACTTTTTCAGAATTGGGTTTTTACATGCAATTATTGTAGTATTGTAAGTATTGTCTATTTATGACCCATAAAAAACAGGGAGAAAGTTAATTTATATTTGTTTTACCCATGTGTCTCTACAGCATTGAAGGGTACCCTGAAAAGATTTGGGGCTACACCACCTTCAGCCCAGGTCTAGTGACACTCCTAGTGTTAACACATCACTTGAAACCTTGAATGTGTCTGGCCTTATAATAACCAATACTTTTTTCCAGTATCATGTATCTGGATCATCTTCATCCAGTGTGTTTTGGAAAGAGTGGATATGTATTGTGTGTGTGCCTGCACAGGCTGCCGACAGGACCCAGCACTGTTGCACATGTCATGGCTGTTGCACAGCTCGTTATTAATAGTTGATGAGGATTGTTATCCCTGAGCTCTGACCTTGGGGCTTGGGTTTCGTGGTGGAAGCTGCTCCCATTGATCTTTTGGTTCTCATGTGCTGTTGGACAAACTACTCTCTCAACACTCCATTGGTCGTCTGAATGCTCACACTGTGAGGACTTATGCCTGTCAGTGTAAACTCTGGTTCACACTGCCTCAACAAACAGCAACAAACATTCCAAACATTCTGTTGGCTTCTATTGTTTTTATAATGGTACGAATGGAACTGTCATGTTCGCAATGTCCCAAAAACCATGTTACATTTGCATGACTTTTTTTTGGCTTTGCTTCAATGGAGACCATATTCAAGATGCATTCAGGACCGCACTAGAGCACACATGCTCACAACAGCAGGAAGTGACTACCGGTCTTAACAGATGTGTGTTTTCCTGTTTTTGCATCTCCATTTCTGCATTCTTGACCTTCCGATTAAAAACATGGAAGTTGATGACTTTGTTTAAGGGCTGCCACACAAATAGACAAAAGCATAGCTAGACCTCCCTATCATTGCAGCTGTTTTAATTATAATCTGAAAACAGGAAGTAATGTGTGGGTTAAGCCATAGCTTCTGGGGTTTTGTTCAGGAATGAGACTCAGGACTAATGCAGTTACTGGCAGGAATTTGTTTGTTGTGGATTTTACTGATGTACTTTGGTTTGGCGATTGGAACAAGTTCCTCATCTTAAGTGTTTAGCTTTGGTGGATAACTCATACCACACTATTTGTGCCATGGACATGAATGATACCTCAAATCATACTTGTTGAGGAAATGTGTGCTGTTACCTTTCTAAGTGAACAGACTTTTGATTTTCACCTGATGTAGAAACATGTACGTTAAAGGAGGGACCCGGGCCATATCTAGTAATCAACATATCGTAGCAACTTGTGGGTGGGCTCTTTTTACTTGGACCAGTAAGCAACCACCCAAAGCACCCTGGCATTATGGCATTGAGTTTTGCATGAGGAAACATCATTTTCTTATTAACATTGACATGAGAAACAACCATCTCTTTTTATACACCGACAAGTACAGGGTTTGGTGCTCTCAGAAGGCTTTGGTTTTCAGCATGTGCTCTAGGCATCAATAGTGTTCTGTGCTGCCCGTATACCCACAGTGTGTTTTTAGACTTATTGGGAGGGAGCTTTCTCCTTGTCAAATGCACCACTGTATGTCTCTGAAATGAAAGAGTAGCCAGACAAAATAGCTGTGGTAATTTAATGACGGTGCAGGATAGAGACAGTGAGTTAGGAGATCATAATTGGGTTTAAGGGTTGGGCTGTGGTTAAGATAACTGCTTGCTTTGGGCAACCCTGCCAACTTCTGTCAGTCTTCTATGGATCAATTGAAATTGTTCTCTGGTATCCTCCCTGTACAATTATGTTCTGTTCTCAGCACTTTGTAGAAGTACATATTAATCCTGTTCTTTGGCAGTGTACATTGACTGCTGGAATGCCCAAGGGGTCATTGCTGCAAGCAGAGGATTTATGGATGAACAAATTTTAAAGAAAAAGCATCTATTTAAACCAAAATAGTCATTTGCAACATTATGCATGCCATTATACATCCGCAGTGAAGAAAATAATAATTTTCTTTAAAAAATCTAAAAATATCATGATGATTCCAAACTTTTGATTGGCAGTGTATCTACATTTACATTCAGTAATTTAGCAGATGCTTTTATCTAAAGTGACTTACATATCAGGAACATAGCAAGCATTTTTTGTAGCTTGGAAGAAAAAAAAAATCGTCAGAATACATGGATTCTTTGGCCGTCAATAGAGAAAAGCCCAGATGGTGTATATCTTCTACCAGCAAAGGCTAACCAAGTCATGCTTTCAAGCAAAACCTTGACTCCTTTAAGTTTAAACTGACCTTTATGTCCTTCTTAAGCTATTATCTGGCTTCTCTGATTAGTTTGTTTTAGTTAGTATCTATCTCATGTGATCTTTGTCTATTTTTCAGGGAGCTCGTGTGTGGGTTCGAGACCAGGAGAAGCTCTTGCCCTCCATCGTCAGCTGTTGTGATGACCGAACCCTCATCTTCACAACCGACTATGGAGAGGTAAGAGGGACAATTAGATTCTGGCATTTTGTTCAGCTCCGTGTGAGTTGTAAACACTGTTAGAGGGTGGAACCCTTGAGATGTGTTTAGATGGGACATTACACTCAAACACACAACAGTGAGTCTGTGCCAATGATCAAGTGCTGGAGAAAGAACCTCTTATAAAACTAATGCTGAAGGACTTCTCTTCACTGAAGTCCTTCATGCATCTTTTGTAAGTCAGCATTTTACCACATATGCATGTAAATTCTTACAAGCTCGCTGTGCAGATTGTTTTCTTAATATAATTTCAACTTTGTACCCATTGTCATGAGGTATTGAAGTGTCAGCTAATGATAACTGGACAGTTTGGATTAATTATATTTATATTGGAAGTGCCGGTGCTAAAATCAGTACAAGACATGCTTTTCATACATAGTTCAATGCAGCACTTGATGCCCTGACACAAAACATGTGCATCACATATCTAAAGTAAAAAGACATCCTGTCGTCTGATTAATATAAAGTCATATTTTCTTATTAAATTTTAGGTTTAACGTGCATTGCAATTAATACTAGTTCGTTCAATCAGTCAGCATCCCACTTAGACTTTGGGAAATGATTAATGTTACTCGAATTGGAGCTATTTTAGTGAATTATTTTAGACTATAGAGAATAGTCTTTATACTGTGGAGTTTGGAAAATGTTAATAAAGCATTTTTGTTGCATACTTTTATTGATTTGTTCTATTGTGTTATTCTTTCCAAAAAACAAATAAATGCCTTATGACAGGAAATAAGTATGTATAAAGTCATATTTTACTACTTTTAAAATCAGAGATTAATCACTATTAACTATGAAAAATTATGAGATTAACCTATTTTCTGACAGCCCTAATTAAGATAATTAGTTATGTACAGTAAGTGTAAACTGCACATTATCTCTGTATTTGGAAGTGTGTTAGACTTATTTAAATTCAGAGTTTGTTCTCTGTTGTCCATGAGAAAAACACGTAGCATCTGTCAAACGCAACGTTGCTGTGCAGTGTGCATGCGTAGAGATGCGCTCCAGTATTCATGCACGTATTAGGCAGAGCAAAAGCCATTTACACTCAATGCAATTAATGTTTTTTTTTTTAAATCTCTCAATAAATTACGCATTTATTAAAACTTATTTAATTAAACCAGTAATGTAACTAAAGTAACGTTGCCTATTGTAACAAAGTAAAAGTTCAACATTTTCATTAGAACTTTACTTGAGGTAGAGTAAAAAGTACCCACTATTAAACCTAATCTTAAAAGTATATTTTCTCCAAAAATGTACTCAAGTAAATGTAATGGTGTAAATGTAGCGTGTTACTACCCACTTCTGCATGTCAAACAGGTTTGCATCAGTGATACCAAGGGGACAATAAATAATTTCATAAGATCACATTAAAGTTTTTTTTTATATATATATATATATATATATATATATATATATATATATATATATATATATATTATGCTTTTTGAAGCTTTGCAGCCTCTGGTCACTGTATTTTTTTCATGGAAAGCAGTAGCATGAACATTTTTAAAATATTTTCTTTTGTGTTCCACAGAAGAGTTTTGAAGAATACAGATACTGAATGGCATGAGGGTGAATAATTTTTTGTTGAACCATCCCTTTAATACCTAAATTAGATTAAAATTCCTTTTATTTTCCTTTTTTATATTCTTTTCACATTCTTAATGATTTGCCAACCGTCTGAGAGAGATAAACGTTTCCCTGTAAATGTCTCCAATTGTGTTAGCTCATGCAGGTACAGAGTGACTGATCTATAGTTTCTGACAGATAGAGATAGACCTTTATTATGATTATCAGGAATGTCCGTAAAGGAGCCAGTCACCACGTTTAATCAGTGTGGCCCTCTGTTAGGCCTTTGTGTCTGGAGGAAATCCTGCTTTCAAATCACAATGAGCAAGAAAGTGAAGGAATGCGGGTCAGTATACATAAACGTATACAGTATATAAATATATATGTGCTTTGTTCTGTTAATTCAGAATCTTTTAATGCAATTTAGGCTTATATTTCTGCTCAAATCTCTTGCAGGATTTGTAAGATGTTTATCAGTTTTTAAAATAAGAGGGATTCTAAAAGAAGCATTTATATAGTACTGCCCTGAAGTAGCTATTTAACAAAATGGACATTTAATTGTAATTGAAATTACACAAAGTATCTTTTAAGAATACAAGCCCTTGGGTTTTATTAACATTAATGACTGTGCATCCTTTTGTAATAGTTTTGTAATCCCTGGTTTGTCATGAGTGGGAATTCATCTACACAAAAAGCCTCCAGGTCCTATAAGTTCTTTGGTTGCCTTCTTTGAACTTCACATTTGAGTTTTACCTAGTCGATGGCTCAAGGATGTTGAGATTCAGTAACTGTGAGGGTTATAAAAAGATATCTCAAGATATGAAAATTAAAATCAGCACTTTTTTAGTGTCAAAAATCAAGTCTGTAGGATCCATGCCAAGATTAGGTAGATCAAAGGAACCCTAACACTTTAGGCAAGAAAATTTGGAAAGATGCCTAGAAAGAAAACAAAGGTAACTTCAACTCAAATCCAGGTTTCTCTGAATAATAATCCTTAAAGGTACAGCAGTGGTCTCTTAAGTCCCCAGACCTCAATATCTTTGAGCAAGTTTGGGTACAAACTTACCGTAAGGGCCGGTGGTTGAATGCATGGGCCATAAGGGATTCATGGGCCATAGATTCAGTGGAAATGCAGTTTTTAAAAGCAGTGGAAAAGCTTAAGGAAATTAGGTTTCAAGATTAAACAGACCTTGTTTTTTTTCAAGATTGTTATGGAAGTAGGCAGGAAGGATATTCTCCTTCTTGTTAGCATGTCCGTCTTCAATTCCAGACTGCATAGAAAATGGGATTCTCAATAACGCATTGATGGGACATAGGAACCATCTTGCAACAGAAAGTCCGCTCTGGTTCTCCATTTAATGGTGTATGTGAAAGCCATGAATTTGCATGCTTATTATTAGTGATCTTTACCTATCATTCAGAATGTAGAGCACCAAATGATTTCTTTCTTATTATTCCGGTGCCACATTTATAAACAAAATAAATTTATTCAAAATAAACACCATTTGCATAATTGCTTACATTGGCAACATTTTAATGCCAGATTTAATGCACATACTACCATTCTAATCTGCTCCATGCATTTACAGAAATGACTTCCGATGTGGCCCTGAGCATCTTGTCTCTTTGTCTAAATTCAATCATGCATACATTAAGTGACCATAGAGAAGGTTTCAGAGTACATACAAATTGCAGCAGATAATATTTTTCAGTGTCAATTAGAAGCAAAAATAAAACATTTCTATCACTTCCAAGTGGATTAGTTTACCCAGAAATGATTAGTGAAACACAAAAGATTTGAAGAATATCCTGACAATTTTTTCAAGATAAAAATAAATAAATAAATAATAAAAAATGGTCTATATGACAATATATAGTAGATTGCACTGGTTGCTCTTTTACATGTAATTACAATGAATGGGGGCTGAAGCTTTCAAGTTAACAGCAGTTATCATTATCAGTGAATAATGACCTAAAAATGAATTTGTATGGTTTCAGAAGACTTGGACTATACAGTAGCGAAATATGAGAGTTGTCATATGTGTGTGAATTGTCCCTTTAACATCTCAAACCACAAGTGAGACTTTATTTTTACAGAGCTCCCAGCATGTAGCACAGGGCCTGGTTCATAAAAACTGCATAGTACAGAAGTACATGAGACCCCATCACAGGATTTATTTAACAAGCTTTGTATGGCTTCCATGGCAAAGCAGAGGTCAACAAAGATCAGTAGGCATGTGTGAGCTTTTGGCAGAGATCAGTGAAGTGTGGAGAAAGTGACAATCCACTGATACTCTGCTGATTTATCACTGTTAACACACACAGGTCAAGGTTGAGCTCAGACTCCTTTAGAAGAACTTCTGTTCAAAGTCCTGCAGACAAACACTACAGGATGCATGCAGAATGTGACCTCCTCTCAAAACATTAGTACAATCCTCAGCCATTCAGCTGACCGCCACAGAATAATTTGAACAGAGAATGAGCAAAGAATATTATAATGAATTAACAGTCATTTTAGTTACTTTAAAAGGGAGTTGACAAGTGTTTAATTGATCATTTATTATTAACTATCAGAGATTTATCCTCACTTGGCCTTCGGTCATAATCTTAAATCCATAAGATATCATCTCCAACATTTTTAAACTAAGTGTGCGCGTTTTTAATTAGTCTCAGAACAAAACCATTACCAAAACTATAAACTGTTACCTTAGTCAAGGTAGACGACATATTTAATTTAATTTGTGACAATTTAAAAATGCAATCTACCCCAGCTTTATTCCACAGTATAGTGTTCTAAAAATGACTTTTTTATATTATGAATCTAAAAAAAGGATATCTCCAGAAATCTTTGTGCTTTAAATGTACAGATGCAGACTTACAGTAAATAGGTGTAAGGTAATAATAGGTATAAATGTGAATTTGGTGTAAAACAAAAAGAAAAAAATTATGTGTTCATATTATGTTTATTTCTAGCTGGATAATGACTATTGGAATATGTATTAATCCTGTTCAATGAATGTATTTGTAACAATTTTATAGACTTAAAATGCATTAAACCGTTTTCAGAATCATTTCATCTTGGCATCTTGGCATTTCACTAAGTCTATATTCAGTTAGTGTTTTTCAAAGCAAACCTTGTGTTTTGCTGGGACGGCTTTGGGCAGGGTGTGTTCGGCCCTGGTACAGTGGATGAGTTGAGAGTTCACTGTTTCCTGTGAAGAATATAGCATTTTCAGCAGGACTCCATGTGTCTGCTTACAAAGGGCCATCCCTGTCCTCCCTGCCCCACCCACACTATCATACATATTCATATATTGCTTGTACAATACACCAGGGTGTGGTCTTTTAAACACAAAGCCTCAGACAGGACAATTGCATGGAAGATTTGAGAGACAAAGATGCCAGTATATTATTGAATTCAATACGTTATCACTTTTTTTAAACGCAACAAAGATGAGCTAGAACAAAAGTAATTTATTCAATGAGGACTGTATTGCTTGCAAAGTACTGATTATATTTTAAAGTGCACAGATTGGTGTCTCTGATAAGTCTCTCTCTGCTTAGTTGTAACATAATCAAAAAGCATTCATGTTTTCTGTACAGTTCTATTTATTTAAATTGATTATTTATTAAAATGTATTATTATTGGTCTTATAGAGATGGTTTTCTCATATATAATGTATTGTAGGTCATCTTGTAGTCACAATGATGCATCAGTCAGAGCATCCCTGCTCTCAGTGCAAAGGCCACTTTAGGAAAGCATTGACTGTGTGCTTAATAACTTTGGATCAGTGGATTTAGCAGATGCGCTTACATGCACAAGTACGTTTAGGAGAGTGTTAGGAGAGTGCATTGAAGATGTGTGTGCACTTTATATTTGGAAGACCTTGAAAGCACATATTGAATATGGTTTAAAACAGAATACATTTAAAAGAATACAGTATGTCATTTACATGTATATGACATGCATCAAAATAATTATAAAATTGTAATTTTTTGTTTATGTTGCGCTGGCCATTATGACAATCATCTTGGACTTTAAAGGGTCACTCAGTAACTTTTCTGGACTTACATTGCCACCTAGTGGCTTGGAGAAAGCATCATTCAAATTCAATAGTTATCAGTTACAGATGCAATTGTAGAAAATTTACAATTAACAGTCAGCAATGATTCATTCAATCCATGAGTGAAAGTGTTCAACAACAGGGTGGTTACTGAGATTAAGCGAGTAGTATTCAGATGGTCATTAGGGCTGCATGATGTGGAGAAAAAATACGATATGTGATAAGTTGTTGAATAATGCGATATGAGATATGATATTCCTATGATGACGTCAGCAGAGTGCACGGAACATCATTACCCCCACTGCCCAAAAAAAAGAACAATTTTATCTATCCCAGTGATCACAAAAATACTTGTCTTTTGTTCCAAATTGCATTTAGACTGTATAATATATACTGTTTTGCCATTAGCTATGTAGCAGATATTAAAATTCATATTTAAATATTTGTATTTAATTTGTAAAAAGCATATGAATAAAATGTTAATTTCACCATATCATGGGTATATCATGGTATACTGTCCAAAAATAGTCTGTGTTATGAAATATTTATTTTGTACACTGTAATTCATGTTCTTATTTATCTCATAATTAGTTAATTCAATTTATTTTGAAAATTGTTATCCAGAATTGCTTACCATAGAAATTTGCATTGGTTCCTGTTCTGAGTCGATGCTGCGACTTCACTGAGAAGAATGATTTCATAGGACAATCCATTAATGTAAACCCAGCCTTTGAAATGTCAAAAGTGGCCGTTAAACAAGCCAAGTTTGAGTTTCAAGTCGGCGTTTGGTCTCGTTATTATCTGCATAAATGCTGTTTTGATACTCTTTAATGCTGTGTGTGACAGATTGAGATACAAACAGAGCGGGGCACAGAGCGCTCTCTCTCTTATGGCACAAAAAACATCAGAAGGTATATCGAAAGATACAGTTTGACTTACTGAAATCAAATGTGTCTTCTCTCTGCTAGTATACACACTGCACGCACACACCATGTGACACGCCCGATCTGTTCTCTGCTACCTACGTCACCATAAACATTACTTTTCAGCATATAAAAAAAAAATCATGCCGTTAACGCAAGCCTTTGCAATATGCATATCGCAATATGTACGTTTGCGATATATTGATAAATTTGATATATCGTGCAGCCCTAATGGTCATGTGATCCTAACATGGCAACCCTCATGAGGGGACCCGCTCCATGTAGAATAAAACAGCTTTTATAAGGTTTCTGAAATGAGTAGATTCTTTATCTCAAGTTAGTACTCATGGTTTTATACATGTGGTTCAAAGTTAAAATGTATTTCTTTTAGAGTACAACTTTTTAAACGAGCGAGTGCACCTTTAACTGACACACAGTGGCACAGATGCAGCATCACGCATAAGCAAATGTTTTTGGTACCTTATGTCATGTAGAAATGCACTATACACAGGCAGCAAGTATTCATTTATTCTGAGAGAAAAAGTGTCTGACATTTGGTGGGTGAAATTATGTGAGTTGGTCATGTCTGCCAGTTATTAGGTCTTCATCAGTTTAAAACAGAATCATTTAAAACAGAATTTTCTAAATATTCAATTCTTTATGGGTACAACTTTTTTAATGAGGGAAAAAATATTGAGTACACCTTTAAATCTCTTGGTATAGGAATAAGTCTTAGTGGTGAGGAAGAGAGATAATCCTTGACAATGGAAACAGTTCTGCTAAACACAGTAATGCATTAGTGGAATTTTGTTATCTTACAAGTGATGGCATATTGTAATAATCAGTACAGATTCCAGGAAATTCCATTTATTTTTCCAGTGTAGGACAGCACTGACAGCACTTCTTAATTTTTCTCATGTTTTATTGATGACCTTATCACTGGGATTCCCAATACTCTCAGGGATGTTCCATTGCTTAGCAACCAGAGGTGATGTTCCCACTTAATGGCAAACTGTCACTGACAGCCATTGTCCCATCTGAATGCCTGTAATGTGCTAATGTCAGTATGTGCCAATATGTTGAAAACAACAGGAGACTCTAACCTGGGGCACAGAGATGATACTAGACTATCAATTTACTAGCTCTATTCTATTCTATAAATGTTATCACAATTTTAGTGTGTATTTTAACACATGGTTTGTTATTGTTATCATACCCTCCTTTCTCTTTAGGGTGAACTGAGTAAAAAATGACAGCTGTAAAATTTGTGAAGATTTATCTTTCTCTGTCAGAATTAAAATGTCGCTTGTGCTGTTGGTCACTTTCCAATTACACTGTATACTTTGTAGCAGCCATGCTGTTCAGTAAGTTATCATGTCCATCTAATTGTGTTACATGATCATCAGATATATTGCCTGTAAAGCGGAGGACAGTGAGAGTCAGGAAAATGAGATCTGGCTTTGAGTGGGAGAGTCCGATTATCAGAGGGTCATCAGACCCTCTGTATCAGTCAAGCTCAAGTCAAGCGATATTAGAATACATAAATACAACCTTTAATCCAAGAAAAGCAACAGAAAAAGGCCAAACAATGTTTGGAGTTTATTGTTTGTGAATTTTTGATTGGGTCTTCTTAAGAACTGCAATTTTTTTTTTTTTACTTTTTAATTGAATCTTTAACTAAAAACATTTTTGACTGTAGTTTTTGTTTTTAGAAAATGCATGCAGATGGTTTACTTGCGGTATTTTCAAAAATTGGAATTAAATGGGTTAAGAAAGCCTTTAATGGCTTAAGAGAGCCTTTAATGTGTTAAGAGAGCCAATGGGTCTCTCTATATTTTATTTAGACATGCTGTATTTATTGTCATGTTTGAACTTTTCATTTTATATGTACCATATAGTGTTGTTCCAGCCAACCTCCAGTCTGTTTGTTATCTCCTTTTCTTTTTTGCTCAGAGAGCAAGCATCTCCCAAACAGAAATTTGGGGAATGTGTCTCCAGAAAATCGGGAATGTCTTATGGCATCAACATCACTGACCTCTATGTTGAGTGTTTGGGAGTGGATCAGATTGCTGGAGCTCATGTATTTTTGTTGGTGAACTTTGACCCCGAAAGCCTCTGGCTTCCTGCTGGGTTAAGATATTATCCATAGGGAGCAGTAGATTCCTTTTCTGGTCCAAAAGTCAAGACTCTTTTGTTTGGTTCCCATCAACATTGCTGTCACACAGTGTTAACGTTAAAAATGATACACATTCCCACAACTATGACAGCTATGAGCTGCTCTGCTTTTGCAACAATGGATTCATCATACATAAATGAACTGTGTCAGAAACCTGAAAAATCCTACCTACAGAGGTAGGTAGACAACAAGTCATATCCGAATCTAAGTTTTTTAACACCCTGTATACTGGGATTTCTTTACTGCTAGTGAGGATCACACAATTCTGCACGTGCGGTTCGGTGATTGATGGAAAGATTAAAAATTATGTGTGATGGAACCGTTGTCAACTCGAGCACATGAAAAATTTTATAATTAGGGCTGTCGATTTAACGTGTTATTTCAGTGCGATTAATCTGACTAAAAATAACGCTTTAAAAAAATTAACGCAATTAATCTCAATGGCTCCCTGACCGTAATATGGAAGATTCCTGTGAAATGCAAGCTTGTAGTACCACCTGTTTACTCCAGAGGGCAGTAAGTGAAACTTCAGCTGTATGAGCAACGCACAGTTTATACAGTGAAGAAAACAACCATTCAGTAGCAGCACAACACAAACATGCGTTACGTTCTTGCGTTCAAAAGCACGCTACACTAAATGCTAAATCTGCTTTACTGAATTTTATTCAGATAATTTGTGTGTGTGTGTGTGTGTGTGTGTGTGTGTGTGTGTGTGTGTGTGTGTGTGTATGTATATATATATATGCTTTCTCAGCAAATATTTGTATATGCGATTAATTGCGATTAATCACGATTAATTAATCTGGACACCATGTAATTAATTCGATTAAAAATGTTAATCAATTGACAGACCTAGTAATAATATTAAAACATGGCAAAATTGTAAAATATCTTTTATACAACTTTTACTGTAGAGGAAAATGAACAAACCAACAAACAATGTTATTCTGATTTTTTTTAATTTAAAGGAATAGTTCACCCAAAAATTTTAATCTGCTGATAATTTACTCAGCCATTTTTGGGTGAACTATTCCTTTAAGCCCGAACCCAAACCCCTAATTCTAACCATAATTTAATAAAATAAATAAAGTCTGGGACGAGGGATGTGTTATTGACATACTGTACATCAGACATTTGTAATGCAGAAATATTGAGTAACCAGATGTGTTCACTAGTTTTCCTTCTGAGTTTTATGTTTTGGACCATTAGACATGATGTTATGGTGTCTGAAAACTGTTCAGAGATTCGGAAACCCTTGTTATTGATGACACCTGTGGCCATTAAGTGAACTGCAGCCAGCTACCTGTTGCTCCTGCACACACTGCATAGTGACACGAGCAAGTGAGCATCCTAAACAATGACGTAATGTACAAAGAGACTGAACGTGATTCACCAGCATCATGCTGAAAGATGAGGTAGCATAATTAAAATTATAGTTATGATTGTTTTACTACAAACTTTGTGACTAAACTAAAACTAGTTATCAGCTAACATAGGATACTGATACAGCTACATACAACCAAACTATACCAGACAGTTTACAGTTATGTTACACTATTGTATGTTTTGTATGTCATATGTTGTACTACGAATAAGAAACCAGCGTATTTGCTTAAATTTATCCTGTATATCTGACTTTTAGTATAAAGAGAAGATCGTTGAAATTATATGAAAGTTACGAAGCAAGGTAGCTTTCAATATGTCAGCGTTAGCAGACAAGATCAAGTTAGCTAAAATTAAACAGATCAATGCTTATGGCACTCTATTTCACATGTTTTGCAGTAATGTAAGCTTACCTGTCCAATAAGAAGAACGACAGTTCAGGGTCGGTTTTGATCCCCAAAACCGAATGGAGATCCCTCCTGGAATCAAATGCCCTGCCGATGTTCACTCTAGTTTTCGCTCGACTGCGATCACATTCCCGCTTAGTCAGACTTTTAGCCATAATTATTTTTGGCTTACTCTTAGTTTGTGTAGGAGTTGCCGTTGTGCTGGGAGCCAGCCGTTTGCTGGTTTTGATCTCTAAGATAACGTTACCTAGTGTTGAGTTTGTTGTCACTGTTGAATAGCGGAAGCACTGAGGCAAGGCTCTCGGGAGTGTACATAAACGTCACATCCTTTTGATTTTCCTGGCGAAACCAACCCACTCCCTTCACATGAAAATCAGTCTACAGGCTTTAATAGGCAACCTATGAAGTCTGGGAAGGGCTATTTTTTTTTAAGTTGCGTTACAAGCCGTTCACACATTGGCAAAAAAAAAAAGTTGATTATTACATGAAAATTGTTACATATTGTCCCTTTAAGTAGTAAGTAACTGCCTTAGCAAGGCCAAAGTTATAGCACCCCCCTGGATTCTACTTTGGGTTATGAATTCTTATTAGGTGAACAGAGCCTCAGGTGTTGCTACACAATGGTTTTAGTGTCAATCTCCACACAGATTACATTAGCTCTGATGGGGTGAGGATTCTGTCAAAGTGCTGTTTCCTCACTGTCATGTCTTATCAATTAGACACATCTGTCTAGAGACAAACCCTACAGTGCGACAATGATTCAATCTTTATTGTATGACATCATTCTCTTTAAGGGCACTTGGGAGCTAATGGAATTATCCCTCTCAGTTATAAGAAAAACTATGACACACACTTGCAAAACACCCTGATTCAACACGTCTTAAAGGTGAGTAGCACTCGCCCCTATGATACTCGCCACCATGATGCTAGGATGTTGTGAGTGGTTGCAGGACATTACCATGTGGTTGCTAAGGTGTTCTGAGTGTTTTTAATTTGTTGCTATGTGGTTGTTATATGTTAAAGTGAGAAAACCCAACCCAACAAAGTTGTAATATTTTATATAACTTGACACACATAAGGTTTGTAAGCAATTTTACCACACTAAAACCAAGTTTTGTCACTATACTTTTGAAACAGCATGTACTTTAGCACTTATGGACTGTCCCCATTCACTTCCATTGTAAGTGCCTTACTGTAATCTGAATTCTGCTTTTTGTTAAATTTATGAGGTATGAGCAGAAATAATTTTTTTTGGTAATCAACATTATGCCACAATGCTGTTGATAGAGCTTAACTTGTATTGAACCTGGAACATTCTGGAGTATTCCTTTAATATGTATGTTTAGGGGTTTGTTTAAATCCATAACCTAACGATGAGCATTTGCAAATAACACTATTTAAACTTTTTCTAAATTGCAGAAGTCTGACTATGAGCCTATGATCCTCCAAAGGAAGACAGTATAGGTCTTTAATTTTATCACTGTTATCTACTCAAATATGTATATGTTAAAATAATATGAAAAATTATTTGGACATTCAGTTCAAGATTTATCTAGCCAAAGAATGTGTGTTCACAACCCCAATGCGATAAACTTTAAGAACTCATGTGCTTAATTGCATTTATGTGTGTGCGCACGCTCATTCAAAAATGCATTGACTATAGATAAATACACAAGATGCTGGCCATATGATTCAGCAAATTAATTAAATCCTCAACCCTCTAGGACATCAGTTACAATAAGTTATTATATTAAAGAGAACTAATTTAAATGTGTGTAAAAGAGACGTCAGACACATGATGTAGCATGTCCAAGGATCTCTGAGGACAGATCAAAGAGGAAGAGCTCAGGACAGTGAAAGTAAGTGGGGGGGGGGGGGGGCATATGATTTCAGGAGTGTGATCCAACTTGGCAGAAAGAGAGAGCTGGATAGAGTGAGCAGGCCTGGGCAAATTAAACAAGCTTCAGGCCCATAGACCTGTCACATATACTGCTGTAAATAATCCCTATCTGTGTGCACGGTAGCATAAATCACAGCTAATGTCTGAAGTGTACCCCTGTCTTTTGAGAATGCAGGTTCAGTTTTGTCAATTAATTGTGTACTCATTACTTATTTAACAAAATAAACAAGTACATATTTTCTATGGTTAATGTCTATCTGCCGGCAGTTATGCTGAGGTTGAGATATGTGTTTGTGGCAAGGAGGAGGGCTTGGCCAGGACGTGAGGATGCACGCCTGGTGCGGAGTTGCCCCCAATCAGCAGGAGAGAGATAAGGAAGAGCCGGAGACACCAAAGAGAGAGAGAGAGAGAGATGGCGCTGTGTCGACATGTGTTTTGGTTATGCTGAAAATAAGTTTTATGTTGTGTTTTTTTTATTAAAAGTATTTTTGGTTGATAACCTGGTTCCCACTTCCTCCTTTCCGATGAACAAGGGGCGTGTCCGCCACAGTGTTGCAAGGCAAAATGTATGTACAGTTCAGGAGTTCATATGTGAAAATAATGTTTTGTATTTTTCAAATTTAATGTATCTATTTTCCACACAAACATTTATATAGCAAATTATATACTCTATATCATGAATTGGAAAAATGTATATGAATTTAATTTAACGCTTTTGGTATGCCCCCTTGTGTTTCATTGACAGCATGGACTTGAGCTGGCATGAACTCCACAAGAATCTTGTGTATTTCAATTGAAGAAACGAAGTCTGACCTTTTGTACAGAGTTTACAAGATCTATGTCACAAATTTGCTTATAGGACTAATATGTCTTTTTCCTCATATAGTGCATCATTTGACATTTTTCACAGTCCTTAAAGGTTCTGTTTATTTCCAGAATTACATTAGATTGTGAAATTTAAATGTGGACTTAGACTGAATATGTGTTGCTTTATCACTCCATCGGTTTGTGTTTTTGTGTGTTAAAGGTGATCACTGTGGATCAGGGTGAGATGAACAGGCTCAAGGTTTCCCCCATGCATCCCACCAGCATCGGTGGAGTGGAGGACATGTCCACACTGGCCGAATTACATGAGGCCTCCATCATGCACAACCTCTACCTGCGTTACCAAAAGGACCTCATTTATGTAAGATACATTTTTTATACACTTCCACATGCAGTATATGCACACAGGCATGCTTGCATTAGAAACACATATTTCAGCCTGATCTCATGAATATTATGTTTTAGCTAAATGAAACAACATGCTTCATTACAATTGTAATGAATAAACCTTCCTCCCTAACCAAAAACTTTAACCTAAACCTAAGCAATAGTGTCCTAAACGCAGATGAGAGGTGAACAACAAAGATATCCTTACCCTAAACCAAAATGATAGTGCCCTTAAAGGAAGTTCGATATGAAAAGCACATTTTCTGAAGCAATCATGCTTCTATGACACTCTCATCTCACATGTCAGTTTGTGTGCTTAGCTGGGCTCAAACCGCAATCTTTCAACCCCAAAAGAGCTACCGCGCCAGATAATCATGTTGGATGCGAGGAAACACAAAACTATTCCAAGGGAAACGTGTTGCGATAGCACGCAAAACTATTTCAGAAAACAAATCCCTGCCCTGTCATCTAAGGGGCTCCGTAGGATTTTGTGTGGCACCGGTTAAGACCATGAGAAAGTATACTTTTCCCATGTGTCATAGATATGATTACAATTTACCAGCTCCTGGAAACCTTTGACATTTTAAAACTACAATACAAAATATAATGCCCAATAGGTCAGTTGAATTGCTTGCCAGTACTAAAGTAATGTAAACCTACAATACTTCCACAGAGGTAACTCAAATTCTCTCTTCCGCTAAATTCTCATATCATCCTCTCACATTATGTATCAAAAAGGTAAACGCCGCAAGCTCCACATTCTTTGTTCTCATTGGTGCCCATTTTCCCTTGCAGACTAACATTGGCTCAATTCTAGCAGCTGTGAACCCTTATAAACTGATAGAAGATCTTTATGACACAAAGGCAGTGGACATGTACAGCAGACATCACCTGGGTGAACTACCTCCACACATTTTTGCTGTAGCCAACGAGTGTTACCGCTGTCTGTGGAAGAGACATGATAGTCAGTGTGTGCTCATCAGGTAACGATGCTATCTCTGAGTTAAAGGAATCACATATCAACCACCTTTTGTCATAGAGTATAATCAGATTTTAAAAGAATTCAAATTGCAGTTTTATAAAATGATTAATTTGATGCGCATGATTTAAAGCTCACTACTTGTTGGTATTTTGTGCTTTCTAAATGCACAAAAATTACATTATTTGTGATTCCAAGGGACTGTAATCCAATCACAGTGTGACCACTGATCTAGAATGGATTACTTTTGATTTATAATGCAAGGTTTGTTGCATAACACCTCTTAGGATTGAGGTCAGGTATATTTTCTTAGTGCAGTGTTTTTTTATTTATATGAAGTCCCACAGAAAAATCTCCTAAAGTGGACAGTTGCAGGGATCATGTGTGTGTGTGTGTGTGTGTGTGTGTGTGTGTGTGTGTGTGTGTGTGTTGTCAGTGGAGAGAGTGGTGCTGGGAAGACAGAAAGCACCAAACTGCTACTGAAGTTTCTGTCTGTAATGAGTCAGAACTCGACAGGTTCTCCGCTCTCAGAGAGAACCACACATGTGGAGCAGGCCATCGTACAAAGCAGGTAACACACACACTGTCACATACAGTATACTTTACACCAGGGTCAGAAAAGTAACCTATTAACTACCTAAAGTGGTAACATATTAAAAAGAATATTTAATATTAATATTTAAAATATGAAATGTTTAAAATTCAGGGGCAAACATGCTTCTTCTGTTTCTGATACTGTAGCAATCAATTACATAGAAGTATTTTACAGAAATGGACAACACACTCTGTGCTATATGCCACTAAAACAAACAAAGCGTACTTAAGAAAGTGCATTTCTGACACATACTTCATACTTCTCTATATTGTTGTCTCTCTTCCATTTGATCACTTGTATCCTCCACATCTGTTTCAGTCCAATAATGGAGGCATTTGGGAATGCAAAAACCGTTTACAACAACAACTCCAGTCGCTTTGGCAAGTTCATTCAGCTTCACTTCTCTCAGAGTGGCAACATCCAGGGTGGCTGTATTATTGATTATTTACTTGAAAAGGTAGTTGTTTTTTATTTGCTTCATTAGTAATAGTTCTTTATAGCCCTGCACATTTACTCATGTCTCACAGATATGTTTTTCCTATAAATACTTTTTAACATTATATTCCAGAACCGAGTTGTCCGGCAGAATCCGGGAGAGAGGAACTATCATATTTTCTATGTCTTGTTGTCAGGCGCTAACCGTGAGCACAGAGGTGAGATTTCTCTCTATTCATTTCCATCTGTTCATTCTTTATTATTACTGTTTTCTACATCTTAGAGTAATAGCAAAGTCATGAAATGACACAAACTATGAATTGCTGTTACCCAAATGGAATTAGGGGAATTGAGTAGTGACCACAAAATGTTAAATCAATTCTAACTTATATTTTAGCTACAGTTATTAGCAACACTTTTGCCAAGATTACAGCTCTGCACACTCTGGGCATTCTCTCAACCAACTTCATGTCCAACTTCAGTCCAACTCTTGTCAACAAATCTAATTGCAATTATTTAAGCATAAGCCTTTAGATCAAAAGATCATGAAAATTATACATTCACTCAAGTGTGTTCAAACTTTCCAAACTTGTACCGGTCGTCTTAAACTAGCTTGAATCTTTGTTTCTACTTTTCTCTTTGGTCAGAAATGTATATGCTGGCTGATTCCCCTGAGGCATATCATTACCTGAATCAGTCTGGCTGTGTGAAAGACAGGAGTCTGGATGACAAACAGCTTTATGAGAGTGTGATGGTGAGTCAATGTGAATGTCACATTCTCATATCACATGTATTTTGTTTGTTGATTAAATTAATGAAACATTCTTGACACTATGTCTGTTGCTTACCTCATGAGCACATATTAGTTAATGCTGTGTTAGTATTAATAATATATTTTGTTTGTCTGTGCCCTTTATTCAAGGATTCATTCAATAGTCTTTTGTTAGGCTTTAAAGATCTCCCACTAGAGGGCACAACATCATCTCTTTTTGGAAACTGTTGAGAGTGAACAGCTGTAGGTAGGGGCTTGTTGAAAGGGATAGTTCACCCAAAATGTAAATTCTCTCATCATTTACTCACCCTCATCCCAGCCCAGATGTGTATGACTTTCGTTCTTCTGTAGAACACAAACAAAGATTTTTAGAAGAATATTTTAGCTCTGTAGGTTCTCACAATGCAAGTGAATGGTGATCAGAACTCAGAAGCTCAAAAAGCACATTAATGCAGCATTAAAGTAATCCAATCATCT